>OU015463.1:44809897-45362397 GCA_907164805.1 Brachyptera putata
TGATGAAATACTAAGATGTGATGGTTAACATTAAAACTTGCTTTACATTAATGTTGGAATATGAATAAATACCATTTCTAATTACCGGTATTTATTAGGGGCCTACTTCATAATTTGGACCAAGTGTAAGTCGATCAAGTCCAATTCACAAAATGTAACTGCGGGTAGGTGTACGTAATTTTTGTAATATAGGCCTAGTGATAAGCTAGCAATCATCAGTGGAATGGTTGAAGAGTGCAAGACTCAGACTTTCTTTCTCTTTCAGGGCTCACGTGATCACTGGTTTATCCCAACAAAAGTAACGTGCGACCATTTGGAGACGATTTCAGTACAAACTTCTCTCCCAGATGACCATTACTGAATGGTTCAGCTTCCTACCTGAAGGTAATACCTTTGGTTGACCCGGTAAAATGGCATCAGAGATCACATATTTCTTCTGTTTATTGGAAAATGTTGCTTAAATAACATGTTTGTATATTTTTTGTATAGCGTTGAACTATCTATTACTCAGCTGTCTTATGTTTTGTTGCTTGGAAAGTGTAATCTCTGATTGCTAGGTCTAGGATCATTATGTGAGGCAATAGCTCATCCAAAACGTAAGTTATACTTTAGAATTCATGTATACAGGTATTACATGTATACAGGTATTACATGTATACAGGTATTACATGTATACAGGTATTACATGTATACAGGTATTGAGAATTGTTCAATACTTTGGAGAGAGTTTTGTATTGAAAGTGTTGTTAACAAATTCCCTTTTGCTCAAGTAGGGGCTGTAGCCAAAGTGGAATTTCTTATCTACAAAATGACTTGAATTGAAAATTTGGCTTGTTAAGTTGAAATTTTTCTACCAATGTATTTGATTTCATTGTTTATGGGGCTTCATTCTATCAACTACTACTTGCCTGACATTCTTTGGTACAAGTGTGTCATATGTGTCATTTATAATTAATATAGTAAAAATATTTCCCAGAATCAGTTATTTGTAGCCTAGTTCTGCTATTGAACAAAATGTTTAAAACTAGTATTTACTATTTAGTATTTTTTGATATTGTTTGTGACAAGTTTTTTGTTCGAGTACTCCTTAGTTTTTATATTCTATTATATAGTAGGACTAAGTCTAGGGGAAGACATTAATAGCATATTGCAAGTGAGTAATATCTTTTAATTTGCCCCCACATGGGAAATCAGGGACAGCTAAAACTAGATTGTTTTTGTTGGAAGAGAAAAAGTGGAATCTTGAACTGTACGTTTTTATTAGTGAATCAAATTCTGGGAGATGTTTTTCATGTTTTAATTGACATCAGTGTTCATAATTTTCTTCTGACTTTTGGCTGTAGAGTAATAGCTGAAAGATGATGTGTTACATACCGGTAGTGTAGGGCTGGCATTCATTCTTTACAGCTATCTGATTATATGTCAACTAGTGGGATTTCTCATTGATTATTTCTATGCTACTCCTGGAATTAAACATGATGAATTACAAAAAAAAAAAATTATTAAATTATTATTGAATCATTCAACGGAAGTTTTTTTTCTGCATGTTTGAAAGGCAATTTTAAGTTTTCCTTGTCCTTTTGCTTGACTAACCGATTGAACAGTTCTGCTGATGGTTTCACCAAGCCACTCAATTATTCATTAAAAAAGCACTTTGTAAATTTTACGTAAAATGCTTATGTGTTAGGCTACATGTTTAATATTGAACTTGAATCCCTATTGGTAGTTTTTAAGATATAAACAGTGTATTCAATGGCCCATATTACAAAAGCTACCTATACCTATCCTTTCAAAAACGCAGTCAACTGTTTTCTGAATATTCTAGGTACATTGATTTGATTTGGGCAAATAGAAGAGTTCAAAGTTTTTTTAATTTGAAACTTGTTATTGCTGTACTTGTAGGCACATCCATTAAGTTCATATTATTGTGAAGGAGTGTTTATAAACTGAAAGGCAAAACTACTTGGCTTTTGAAAAGCCAAATTGGCAAAGTCTTTCATAATATCATGGAGAGATGGAATTAGTCGAGGTTGTAGTCTATGGGCACTAACAATAATTGCAGATTGAGCCGAGAAACTGTTACTGATTGAGATATTCAGTATGGAAGTGAAAGTGCCGTACAAGATACAGTTAATAATATCTCATTAATATTGTTGAAGCATAACAGTGAGCAAGGCATATTGTGCTTCATCATCAGCTGGATCTACATTGCACAGCGGAAATGTTATATTACAGCTGTTGGTTGTTTTCATATGTAGCTAATAGATGTATCAAGTTCACCATTTCTAGGAACATTTCTAGAACATTTCTAGGAAACCCAGTCATAGCAGCAAACAAGATCTTGACTACAAGATGATCATAATGTTATTTAATACTTGATTATCCTATATAGGATGTCTTTTTATACACGGGTATAAATGGGCTGGTTTGTTTCAATTTAATTCAGTAGCATGTAATATGAGCATATAATCAAGTGTATTCAGTATCTCGGTTGTTGTGAATGGGTTTTCTACATCTGCAGGATGCAAACATGGTAATACAAAATGTAGTTCTTTAGTGAAGGTTCAGAATATTATGTTATGCCTCATCAGAACAATTGAAATCATATAATTACGTATAATAAATAAACCTAGCAAAATACTGTCTGTTTTTGTATTTATTTGCCTTTCAGACACCTGTCCTTGACCTGTGTGTGTACCTGTGATCACAACTTTGTCTTGACTATTTTGTGTGGAATTCAGGTTTGGGTCAACTATTTACATAGCAATTAATAGCTCTAGCAAAGCAAATGTCTTTCTGCCGCACGTCCGATTATATGTGCAATGGCGGCAAGGAATCTTATGTTGTAGCTTGACTTTGGGGCTGACCTCGGGATGTCTGTGGAATGGCGCAGCAGCAATATCAAGCCAAGGTGTTGCATTCTACAACCATAGAAGTTGTCTGGATGAAGTGTGAACACCCCTTTTCCTTCTTCATAGATTTCTCAAATTTCCAGAAGTGTGAGAATATAACAATTATATTATTATATTCACAAGTTGTATTGTTATGTAGGCCTATGTGTAAAGTAAAGAAATTATAATTCAATTGGGTCTTGTTTTCAAAACTGAGATTTATTTCCAAGATTTTAGAGCAAAAAATATCAACAAGATGAACATCCACATCACATCTACTATGACATGATAACTGTTTGTTTTTAAGCGGAACAAACTAGTCAGTAATTATTTTATAGTGGAATTAAGGACTAGTAATATAAAGCCTAACTGATTATTAGAGACCGCGTTGATTTTTCTTATTCTTTCTCAACTGTCACTCTACTCTAGTTTCTTATGTAGATTTCCAGGCTCGAAGGTAATTTAATCATTTAGATCATGACATCAAGAGCAAAAATATTTTTGGTACAAAAGCTTTGAACATTAGAGAAGCATTAATGAAAATAGGAGAGCCTGTGTTTATTAATTTACTTTTTTTCACATATATTTTGTGTCATCTGATTTTGAAATGTGCGTAGGCCCTACTCTTCAATAGTAATAATACCTTTGCAATATAGGCTTGATATTTTGTTATAGTGCTTTTTTCGATGAGCGTTAGCGAAGAGTTTCCATCCCACTCTTACGGAGCTTTGTCTGTGTTTTTTTTGTTTGTTTGTGCGCACTACACAGGTCGCACGGTTGGACTGATCGGCATGAAACTTTTTTTGTATACGCGGACTTATCCAACTTAGAACTGTATAGTTTTTGGGTCTAATAGGTCCAACCACTTTTTAGATAAACCATTTCAAAGTTTTGAAAAACCCCGTAAGAAATGGCTGGGCGAAAAAATCTTGAAAATCAATATTTTTCAACAGAATTCAAAATTTTCCTAAACGTAACTACAACAATGATACACATTATCACACACTGCTATTGGAATTGGACGAGCCGTTTTCAAAAAAATGAGTAATTACTTCTCTATGGATAAAGCTCCTTGATAACATGGAGACTGGGCTCGAGTACTGCCAGTCCTATCTTTTTTTTGTATTCTAAATATTATATAAAAGCTTTTGGCGATAGGTTATGGTCAGCTTTTTTTTTCGAAAGTTTGAACTACATTATCAGGTCGATAATCTCCGACAAAATGTCTATTTGGCTTGTGACAGCAGGCACACCGTTTTATGACTTATGCAAATTTGAATTTCCCATATCCTCCTGAACTTTTCTGCTTTCCTGATATAAATCGACTCGACTGTCGACCAAATTCAAGCATGATCTACTGGTTGGGTACACGGCAAACATAATGTGGTAAAAGGTCAAGCTATAAGCCCCTTCAGGCAGCTCTATTTAAGAGAAATCTAATCTCAAGTACAAGGCAAACATCAGGCTTTAGGTCTTTAAAAAATCTCTGTCAATCATTTTTAGTTTTCCCTTCTCTGTTGGTCGGACATGAACAGTCATTTTTATGGTCTATTTCTAGCCTACCTAATTGACATTTTGTATTCAATTTCTTCATTTTAAATTGAACGCTTCATTCTTAAATTGCCCGTTTCATAATACTGTGCAGGAAATGGAATTAGGATAACGCAAGAAACAAATAAAAAACATACATTTTGAAGATTTTATTTAAATTTCTGATCTCTCCCTTCATTCGTAGCTCGTGCTTTACAAAATCATGAGTTTTGAAATCAATAATGTATTTATGACTTATAAATAATATACACAGTTGAAATAATTACATTTGTTCTATTTCAATACATATCTATTTATATGATAATAATTATCATTTAAGAGCAAATCTCCAGAAGAAAATGCATCTTCATGAAGACTCTCAATGCATATTAATTGATGGTTCATTGGTTAATATTCTCCATAGGCGCCGACTTCTGAAAATTCCGACGGATGCTCTAATTTTCTAGCAAAACATGTCAGAGCCCAATGGGGGTGTGGGGGGTTCGTGTTTTTTTTACATATTTTATTAGTTCAAGAAGACTTTCATAATAACAAAGACATCATAATGGACTTTTTTAAAATTGATTTTGCTACTCCTTCCCCAAGCCCCGCAGGTATTTTCTTGAAATATGGACATTTTCTAAGAAATTGTTGCGATCTATACACAGTTTTGAAGTCCAATAATTGAACCTTCATGGACATTCTCGAAGTCATTTTTTCGATCAACACCAGCAAAGCCCCGCAGGAAATTTTTTGAAATATATTCCTTTTTTAAAAAAAAATTGCGATTTACAAGTAGTTTAGGAGTCTGGTGATTGAACCTTCATGGACATTCTCGAATTCTCGAACCTACCAACATGTTAGGTAATAATTCAAATATCATTTCAAGTAACTCAATAACTTTGCAAATGTTCCATGTCTAGGTAGCTTAGTTGCTATAGTGTTGGCGGTTTCGGATTCCGATGTAAAAGGTCCTGGTATCGAATACCACTGGGTACTGCTTTTTTTCTGTCGTATTTTGTTTAATATACCCATATGCAATTGTTCAAATCCTCAATGGACAGTAGCTCAGAGATAAAATACTTTCTTCCCTGGATCAATTTATCACCCTGTAATAACTCTCATTACTGAATTATTCTAGTTAAATGTTGAGTGAAATATAACAAAAAAGCAGGTCTGTATGGGATTCGATAGCGAGCCACTCCAGACCACTATCCGAAATTGTCTACGCTAGCCACTCGGCTACTTGGACATATGAATTTGCAAAGTTGTCGAGATACTTGAAGAAGAAATTATAAATAAAACTCGACCTGTCGATTGCTCTGATACCCTGGTAGGAATACTGGACTGTTGACCAATTTGCTCGAAAACTTTTGTTCGTGGAAAATTGACTCAAGTACCAGGGAAACAGAATACCTCAACAGGTATTCCACCTGACACAAATGAATTCAAATAATCTTTCAAACCTCCGCTCTCCTACCAGAGGAGCAGAATATACCAACAGGTTAGGTAATAATTCAAATATCTTTTCAAGTATCTCAATAACTTTGCAAATGTTCCATGTCTAGGTAGCTTAGTTGCTAGCGTTGGTGGATCCGGATCACGATGCGAAAGGTCCTGGTATCGAATACCATTGGGGACTGCTTTTTTTCTGTCATATTTTGTCTAATATACCCATATGCAATGGTACGAATCCCCAATGGACATTAGCTCAGAGATAATTCCTCTCTTCACTGGATAAATTAATCACACTGTAATAACTCTCATTACTGAATTAATCTAATTAAATGTTGAGTGAAATATAACAAAAAAGCAGCTCTGTATGGGATTCGATAGCGAGCCACTCCGGATCACTATCCGAAATCGTCTACGCTAGCCACTCGGCTACCTGGACATATGACTGTGCAAAGTTGTCGAGATACTTGAAGAAGATATTATAAATAAAACTCGACCTGTCTATTGCTCTGCTACCCTGGTAGGAATACTGGACTGTTGACCAATTTGCTCGAATACTTTTGTTCGTGGAAAATTGACTCAAGTACCAGGGAAGCAGAATACCCCAACAGGTATTCCACCTGACACAAGTATATTCTCAAATATCTCGATAACTTTCTAGGTAGCTGAGTTGCTAGCGTTGACAGTCTCCGGAAATTGATGTGGAAGGGCTTGATATCGAATACCACGAAGTTTGTTTTTTGTCATATTTTGTTTAACTAGATGCAGTTGTGCTAATCTGTAATGGATATAAGCTTGAGAGAAAAAGCCTTTTCGTCCTAGATAAATTACTCGCATTTCAATAATTTACATTACTGAATCAAACTAGGCTACTGAATTAGATTAAATTTAATACCCTGATCTAGTGAGTTATAACATATTTCACAATGAATGATGTATTATTAGGATACAACCCTCAGATATGCAGAACAACACAATAAGTACATTGTCATTACAAGATTGATTGATTTATTGAATTTATGGACAGGAACAACAATACATATTGACAGTACAATTCCAGTTGTATTCACAATGATAATCAAACTCTGTAAAATTGATAACTGGTAAACAGTAAAAATGCATCTATAAGAAGTAAATGGAATCTTTATCAGTTCAAGAAGACTTTCATAATAACAAAGACATCATCATGGACTTTTTGAAAATTGATTTTGCTACTCCTTCCCCAAGCCCCGCAGGGATTTTTTTGAAATATGGTTATTTTCTCAGTAATTGTTGCGATCTACATACAGTTTTGAAGTCCAATAATTGAACCTCCATGGATATTCTCGAAGTTAATTTTTCGATCTCCACCAGCAAAGCCATGCAGGGAATTTTTTGAAATATGGTCATTTTTTAAAGTGATTTTTGCGATTTACAAGCAGTTTAGGAGTCCTAGATTGAACCATTATGGACATTTCCAACGTTATTTCAATATTTCAATCATGGACATTTTCGAAGCTATTTTCGCGATTTCTGAATAAATAAATGTTTGGTGGGGTGAAAATGTCGATTGGTGGGGCACGCGTCCCACCTTGACCCCCTTTAAAGTTTTAACGACGTCCCTGCTTGAGTATTCTAGAAGTTGTCGAAGCAAATAATATTTAGGAATCTTCAAATAAATGTAAAAAATGACAACAAATAAGTTGGTAATATTGTTGCCATACTATTGAGTTGGCCATGCAGAGACTTACCAATACAGCAACGAAACTACCACTTATCTTTCGATCACCGCATTATTTCATGTTTCCACTCTTTTTACTCACTGCACAATCTAATGGGAATGCGATCCATCATGAGCAGTGGCGTGCAGGCTATGTATAAGGTGGAGCACGCTGCTCCACCTCGAAAGTGGGTGGGTACACCCACCCCTTGCTGAAAGCTAGAGGTGGGTGTACAAATTCAAAAGCTTCGAAACAAAAGGCCTGACAAGTGTGTAGATTCATGATACATAATCATCTATGTGATCTATCGCTCTACAATGAAAGAAGAGCGGCTGGGAGACTTCATGATCTTGTCATGCGAGCAAGATGTACTTGTTGACATGAATGTAGCTGTTGATCGTCATCTTCCAGCTTTCATAAAAAGCATTTACTCTATCATCAGATCATTAGCACACCCCTGCTCACTGGCGCCGGAACCGGGGGAAGTATGTATTATTGAGTGGGAAAATGTTATTATTCGAACAGCATTGTAATCGAATGATAGATTAACTTGGCGTTTTATTTTCTTGGATCAGCCATTCAGCAAAACTAGCTTCATTACCACACTAAAGAATTCATGAATTCCAGAAATTTCGTGTAGTTCCCAAACCCGTAATATCGTATTTAAAAAGATGAATTTTCGAAAATTACCCTGCGGGGCTTGATTCCTCCTTCACTTGTATTCACTTTCACTATGCGCATACAGTTTTCGGGGATCACCATTGAGTCCTTACCCGTGGCGCTAAAATGAGCCAGAACGACCTTGTAACTATGATAACTATGATTGGCAAATATCAGTTGGGCAACTCTATAGTTCCTCAAAACAATTAAGTCTGTCATCTAAATCTCATCTGAAACACGTTAAATTGTGTTAAAAAGGGGTAATTAAAAAAAAAAAACTGCGGGGTCAGAAGGGGGCCTTCCCCCTTGCCCCCCGCGGGTCGCCGGCTTTGCGTTAACTCGCCGTTGCACAACTGTTCTTATATGGCATTTTCTTTTGCAAGCTGAGATCGCCCCCCCCCCCCCCCACATGAATATGATCTGGATCCGACCTTGGATGGGGTGTACCACCCCCTGTCCAGGGGTGTCTGCTCCACTCTAATTTGACCCTCTGCACGCCACTGATCATGAGATCCATCAAAACATTTTGCTAAATATTTAACAAATATGCCAATATTTTTCCACTGTGATATTTAGTACTAACGCGCACTTCATCCTTCTTCGTGACTTCTCAATATGAACATCATTCGACAAATATAATATGCCTACCTACCAAAAGGACCAAGAGTCGGGAGGGACGAAAACGTCATGAATGAAAACTCAAGTTTTATGCTATACTGAAATTCACGCGAAAAGACATAGACAATATACGTTGTGTTCAAAGCTTTGAGTTAAAAGAAATACGTGACTTACAGTATAGTTGAACAAATCGTCAACGCATAGATGTTCAACGCAAGGGTTTATTACCCTAAAGAGTGCCAATAAAATGTTCCAGCAACAAGGATGGTTAACACATGTTCATTATAACAATGACTAGTCTATCGGTTCTCTTGAAAAATGTATATATTTATGACTCTCCCCGGCCCCCTCCCTCCCGGCAATCGAGTAAAGATCAGAAAAGGCTCTAAATATTCTTCTTATTTCTTGCTAAAGAAATGCTTCTTCAAAACAACAACATTGACATATTATTGATATTATGGAAGTAAAAATAAAATGTAAAATTTGCCGGAAATTAATGAAACATACAAATTTGTAATTATATATATTGGTTGAGCCAAATTTTCGAGGGGTGCTCTGCACCCCTCGAAAAGATCCGACGGGTGCTCTGGACCCTGGGCACCCACGGAGTCGGCGCCCCTGATATTCTCGATACCATGTTGTAGTGATAATTCGGGGACTTGGTCTGATTGCTGGGCTTTTAATGCTTCCAAGCCACACGTGACTGAAACAATCTGCTCTGCAACGGAGTGCCACCTTCCCAATAAAAAACGTGAGTGCTATCCATCAGGAGTTCTCAGTGGGTCTACTTTCATCATCACATATTGTTATCGTTCCTTTACAGTACCCAAACACCGAGACAACGTAGACCCAATGGAAAAAAGGAAACAACTGTATCTTAATTTTCAATTTTTCATCTTGAAATAATGATTTCAAGTTTACATGGGAGACGCTATTTAGTGTAGTGAGCTCCCGTTTCGTGGGTTGTGCATTGCTTTCTGACTTGTGTTTCCCAGCGCGCTATTGACCTTCTCTGCTCAATGGTCAGGCTGGCTTCTAGCATGTCATTGGCCCTAATCAATCACTCTGCCTATTCAATATAATTAGCTATGTATCATTATTACCCACATACCAAGAAGGCATGATCATGTATTTCTTAGACTAGAATAGAATAAAAGATATGTTCCAAAGTTATGAACATAATCTGTCACTATAAAAATGTCAATCACAAAAGACAGAAAGTGTCATAACTTTGCATTCAACTCCCGACTATCTAAACAGGGGCGGTTCTACAGGGCGGGCCCAGGCCCCCCTGACTTTTTACTCCTTTCATTATCCATACAAAAACGCGAGAGCTACTTTTCAAATTTCAAATATTGTTAAATAAGTAGTGGTTAGTAATTGGGATGCCAATTATTCAAAAACTATAACTAACAAACTCTAGATAGAATAGAAGCTTATCTGAAGTACGCCTTTGACTTTACAATACTCGACTGTTGAATGATCAGCCACCTGATCTGCTGTATTACGTGCAAATAAAGACTATTCTATCTAGGATAAAAGTTGAAAGTTCCCAAAATTAGACAATAGAGTATAGACCATAGACTCTGAGACATTGTTTCAGGTATAGTGTGACAGACAGATTATGATTTATGTCTGCATCAGAATGTCATGTTTTCATGAAAACATGAAAAAAACATACGCTGCCTCCCATTCCTTCCGACAGTAAAAAAATTAAATAGATAATTGTCAACATAAATATCGGGGCCTATAACATTTTTTGTTTGAAACCGCCCCTGTATCTAAACTGTTCAAACCCTTCCTTATTTTTGTACGACTCTTATTGAAAAGTGTACTTCTTAGCTTTACAGTTGACAGTTATTCCCATGCTTTCTGCAGGAATCTATTTGTTGATCTTATTGTACTAATCTTTGTACAGTAGTATCTCACTATTACGGTACTTCCAAATGTACTTTTCCTCACTTGAACATAATACTGTAAAATGAAACCTGGATTCATCGTTTTCCTGTAACATTGGGGATCCCCAATGTTACATTTTCTTGCATGGATCCTTTCATTTTCCTGGTCTTTTGAAAACGATAGACAGAGGTTTCACTTCATCATAAAAACTGAGAATTCCCTGTGGGGACAAATCCCCCAGTAAGACCTGTACAATCGTCTGTATTTATTACCAAGACTCCCCTATCAAATGAACACGCTGTTGGCCACTCCATATACATACACATTATCCAGCATACAATATTCTCTGCTGTCGGTCGACTATGAGCAGACAAATGATATACACCATGCATTGGATCCAGGCGGTCATCAGTTGGTTATAATAACAGCATTGAGAGAGATTGCAAGATGTTGAAAGTCTTGTGGAGCGCAACAAGATACAGAGGGCATTCACACCGAAACAACAAGGAGTGAGTGAGCACTCGTTCACAATTGCAGGGCCGGCTCTTGGGCGGGGCGACACGGGCAAAATGTTTGGGGCGCTTCATTTTTTTTTTTTTTTAAATAAATGAACATAGAATACTTGATAAGAAATTATTGTTAATATGCGATTACGAAGTGATAAGGAGGTCCGTTCGAAAGGTGACAAGTCGTCAGTTGAGTTCTTAAATATATAGTATAGGAATGACTGAAAAACCAAAGTATACGGAAGTAACAATGATGTTTTAAATATCCGGAGAGTTTCCGGATATATCCGGATATATCGGAGATGTTTTGAAATCAGTTTAAAATTTTCAAAAAGCCTGAAAAATTTTGCCTCCGGCGGCTGAGGCTATCCCGTCTAGTATCTTTGAAGACATTTCGAGTAGTGTCTTGGGGTCGCCCAGGGCGCCAAAATCCCACGAGCCGGCCCTGCACAATTGTGTGCACTTCTTTCATACACAGTTGGTTTATAACTCCAAGTTCCATTTAGCCTTTCACTTTGTTTTGTATTGGTAGGAATAACTTAAACTCTGCAGGTAACTCATCTTCCGAGTAGAGTCTGTCTGAAAAATAAACCCTACGAATTCTGCAATTTGCGTGTATCTGAACGCGTAAAGTTTCAATATAATTTGTGCCGTAAGCACGGCGAGTAAAATCAGCCAAATTGAATTGAATTTGATTCCATCCATCGTCCAGTCGCATGGGCATTGTACATATGAATGGTTTCACTCTTGTTGTGGATTGATAATTGCTGGCCCGAAATCTCCGGCGTACGTTTTTGTCATCCAGAACCTAGACAGAAAGTTCAAGTGCATTGAGCTTAGTATGTTGACATGTATTTATAAATGCCACCAGTTTTGTTATGCCACCACCCTGGCGTGAGAAAATGTTCAAAGAATCTCGAAAATGGTCAGAGTAATTTTTCAATAAAAATTCAATTTCTTATAAGAAATATTCGATCGAATGATTTTTCCTCTCAATATTATTCTTCTCTAATTGAACAAATGCAAATAATGCAATCAATTGGCTCAGGAAGAAGCTACATAGGCATAGGGCAGTGGTTCATGGGCGTCGGCAGGAAGAAATTTAAGGGGGGGGGGGGGGGGGGGGGGCAAAATAACACAAATTCGAAAATACACAAGTCCCAATGGGAGTGGGGGAGAGGGCTCCCAAGGGGATTTTTTGAAATTCCATCGTTTTATGGTGTTTTGGGAGGTTTTGTGACTATTTAATTAGCTTTTGATTTTTATAGAGAAAGAAGACAGATAATGTTGAATTGGTTGAATTCTATTTAAGTAGTTGATCCAATCATCTTTTTGAATTTTTCATCATACAAAATAGCCAAAATGAGTTATTTAGAATCTGATTGGTCTGTATGATACGCAATATCAAAATTTCCAGGAAATAATAATAGCCCAATAAATAATATTCAGCAGTCGGCGTAGACAAAGCATTGCCTACCCACTCTAATCACATCAGACTCATGACCACCCGCCTGACAAGACATGTTAAAATATGTCACCGGTATAGTCAGTACTTACAAAATTTTGAAAACATCATTGTTTAAAAAAAAACAATTTCAATTTTTCAAATAAATTTCTGCCTGGTCCCAGGGGGGGGGGGGCAAGTGCACCCTCTTCCCCCCCTCTGCCAACGCCCATGCAGTGGTTCCCAACCTATGGGTCGCGACCCAAAATGTGGTCGCAGATATATTTGCATGGGGTCGCAAATTTTTTAAGAACTTATCATTAACCACCTGACACTCATATATTTCATTCACCAATTCTTTAATATGAAATATGGGAAATAGAAGACATTAATTTGAGAGAAAGAATGGGAAATTGTGTTTGCTTGTCTACAATTGCTACACTACAGTGATAAGATACAAGGTAGTTAGATTGCGACAGCTGGTAAAAAATAGGAAAATCCTAGTCCTGTTCTCAGTCCTCTGACTATATACGACTGAGGTTGATTGTTTCAAATGAATGTCAAAACTTGATACAAAATCATTATTTCTCAATAATATGAATATAAAAAAAATCATCCTCTATCTGAGTAGGCAACTCTTGCATTATATGAAGAGCTAATATTCCCATCAACAACAATTATTGTTAATACTATAATCCACGTTGATTTGTGGGGGAGGGAGGTGAATCTTTCTTTTGGGTCGCCCAACATTTGCTCTCTTGAAAAGGGGTTGTGGTGAAAAAAGGTTGGGAACCACTGGCCTAGTGGCCCACACTGCCGTCAACTATTGAGCAAAAAATTGAGCTTTTTTTGTTTTTCTTTTGAGCAATCAAGCCAATAGATTGTTGAGATTGAACCAAAGTAACATCTGCCATCGTACCTGTTGAATCCTATGCAATAATTCAAGGTTAACTGATTTAGCAAGGTGGAAAAAGGACATTTACTTTACTAGGCCTCCTTGATATTGATATGTGAACAAAACTGCTCATAACCACCAAAATCACCCCTAAAGTCCACTTTTACTCGCTTCACTAGAGTGACCAGACTTCCTGATTTTCCCTGGGATTGTCCTTGCTTTGAGCTTCCTGTCCCGGCATCCTGAGAAATGTTCTCGGGACCATCAAATATCCCGATTTTTAAAAAATGGGAGAAATATAATACGTAACTGAGTAGGCCTAATGTTCATACGCTAAAATTCATCTTCTTATAATTTTTTTGCTTTGAATTTTAAAAACAGCTATTGGTACTACCCAAATTATTTTGTAAAATTTCAAGGAGCTATTGAAATTGTTGTTTGTTGATCCATGGTGCAACACAGTCTTTCGTTGCGTTTCCCCATCCAAAGTTCAACCATAGCGCACCTTGCATTTCACAAACGCTATTTCTCCGTCTCATCATCTCCACGTTGTAATAGTGAACACCATACAAATTAGCAAGGTCTGCATAGTGTCAGCAAGAATTTAGGTACATGATCATGAAGACATGAAAGTTTGTTTTCAACGAACATTTTCAAAAAGAATGGCCATACCGGTACCTGAAAAGGCTGCAATATTTGTTGAATCATTCTTAAATTTTACATCAAATTCAAATTCCTACTTTTTATCGTCAACTTGTAGGCTTAAGGTTGCTTATTTGTTTCCTACACGGTACAAAGTTTTATGTATTACTACACACAAACGAATATAGGCCTAGGCTACTTATGATTTTACATGACAAAAATCTAAAATCTAACTACCAGTACAGAAGACTACAAAATCCAAAAACAATCCCTGCGAGGCGGTTGCGTCTCCCAATCGCGTCACCCCCCAAACAATGTGGTGTGGAACAATTTTGACTTCAAACTTCTTAGAATTGTCACGGACATTCCTTTTAAAATATGGTCACCCTACGCTTGACTCTTGGCTGACTGCTGCAGCATGTCACACAATACCTTTTAATAGCCTACCCTTTCAAGAATCCAGCGACCATTCCGGCCTTTTGCATAAGGAGATCGTAGGCCTAGAGGCTGAGTGTAGCAAGTCCACCATAACCTCACCATCAATGACTCGGCCTACTGGAGTTATATTCATTCTTACCTGAACCTCAAACGTGAAATATTTCTTCAAGTTTTTAATTATCATAACGAGAAATGGAAGTTTGATGCCAAGTGTTTGCTTGGGATCTGACGGACAGGTTATGTACGTCGTAGTCACATTGGTCCCAACGAGTTCCAACACCAACGACTGAATATCGTTGTCCGTAATTCTCTTGATATGGCCATTACGAACTTTTTTATCCCATATTTGTAATGGTTTACTACCAATGCTGTATAAAATGGATAAAAATCCACTTTGAAACGTATTTTTAAACATTTTCTCCCAATGTCTAACTTTTTCATCAATTAGGAGAGATGTAAACAAATGGGTCTTGCAACTGTTGTCATGGTGACGGAAACTAAGACCGTCCTCAAATAAGCAACGAAATATAGAACCAGTGATAAATTACTACCAACATACAAAAGTAAGTAGCCTATGACACGTTGCTTTTTTTGGCTTCTCATTCTCAACCCTATCTTGAATTACACTAAAGACCTATAACATAATATATACAAATATGAAATATAAAGTAACAATCTGATAAAATGCTGTAAACGGTATTACCTGTGAGCAGATTTCAATGTTGGGTTGACGTGCACAATGGCTGAACTGCAGAAATGTTTATTCAAATATTTATTAGATCAGCGAAGCGAATACTGGTACTCAATTTCACTGTACTTGAAAAAAAGTTTTTTTGTTTGCGATCCACAGGTTAAACGAAAATACAAGTTTAGTTGAAACATGGCTTACACAAATGTCCTCATCTAGTTCGATACTGTAGAGTTTTGAGGTGCAATCGGTTGCACCAACTTCTGAGAAAACTCATTTAAAATGAGCCCCATAAGAATAACCCAGAGGAGAAAATTCATAAAAAATATTTAGGGCTACTTCGAACAAATTAAAATTTTCACGGAATTCCAATATTATAATGACACACATTATTCCGAACTCTCACTCAAATCGGATCAGACGTTTTGGTGTGACAAAGATATCTAATGTAATTTTTTTAACCCCCTCAAAGCTATTAAATCACCAAATGAATCAAAACAACAAGTGTCACCAATTAATTAAGAACGATTAAAACAAGGCATTCTTTATTATTAAAGAAATTAATTAGAATGAGTAAATTGTTTGGATCTCAAGGTGGATATAAATAGCTTCCAGTACATTTCATATAAATATGCCTATATCGCTCATCCAACAACGCATATGTTGCGTTTATTGCACCTTCGGACCTGTTTATTGTACAAATACATAGCTTTATTAAGAAGATCAAATCAAATCTTATTTATTCGTTTTGCTCGTGAAGGGGTTACCTTCCGGTGGCAGATATTGATATTTACATGGTGGCTATTATTATACTTTCATAGATAAGTTAATATTTACTCTACTCCGAACGTCATTGCTAGATAACTCTTTCGGAAATGTATATTGATGAAACCGAAATCACACTGAAACTAAAAACAACTTACGTATGGTCATGTTAAGAAAAACTTTCATAGGAACTTGACTTTGTTCCATGAAAATGATAAGTTAGTAAGTTACTGTCAACGTTCTTTGATAAAAGAAGAAACTTGTCCCCTTAGAAGTTTCTTATACGTTCCTACTTCCTACCCTACCCAACTCTGCTCTGTTTAGCAGTCAATTACCAAACCAGGAGAGTACTGAGAAGGTCCATGTTGTAGAGTTCAGAAGCAAATTAGAGCTAATAATATGCCTACAACAGCATTATGACAGAATAACAAAATTTATCATATTTCAGCTTCATTTTTCACTACAATTTTCAAAGATTGACAACATAAAAGGAATTGGAATACTACAATAACAACCAGGCTTCCAACCTATGAAAAATCCTCCAGGAAAA
The DNA here is from genome assembly GCA_907164805.1 of Brachyptera putata. Classification (NCBI taxonomy): domain Eukaryota; kingdom Metazoa; phylum Arthropoda; class Insecta; order Plecoptera; family Taeniopterygidae; genus Brachyptera; species Brachyptera putata. The sequence goes on from OU015463.1 coordinate 44,826,579, forward strand.
CAAAGAACACGACTTGTAGCTAAGCTTGAAAATATAAACGACGATGATCAACAAGAAGACTGCAATGTTGCAATGCATTATCAGTAATGAGAATGAAATGAATATTGAATAACATAGAAATGGACACCCATTTTGTAAGAAATAAATTAATTGAATCGCTGATTATGAGTATTATTTATAGACATTCTATATAACTGCGAGTTGACGTAAGAACAATGCAGATTTGGAATGATGACAAATACGGATGATATAAATAAAAACAAAATTACACATAAAATATACATATTACATATATAGGCCTACACATATTATTTGGAGAAAGAATGTGCAACCCATAGTTAGAAAGTTATAAAATTGATTGATAACCGAACAATCAAACAAAGTCATTAACTGACAATAGATTCATGTCGACCTGATGCAGCTGTACTGCTGTACATACGTCTTGTATATCGGATTCACAACAACATCAATTAAATTCAGAAGGAGAATGTACATTCCATAACTGAGTTGTCATCAATTTAATTATTAATTGATCGACATTTAATCAAAATTATGTTATAGTACTCAATTCATGTTGATACGATGCAGCTCTGTATACATCGTGTTCATCAGCAATATGACATTTTTTTTTTTTTAAATAGCATGTTTACACCCTTAACTAAAAGGTTATCAATTTAATTAATAATTAATCAACACTCAATCAAAATTATGTTATAGTTCTCAATTCATGTGGAAACGATCCAGCTCTGTATACATCATCTTCACCAGCAATATGGCAAAGAGAAAAAAAATAAAGAGAATGTACACCCATAACTAAAAGGTTATCAATTTAATTAATAATTAATCGACACTTAATCTAAATTATGTTATAGAACTCAATTCATGTTGAAACGATGCAGCTCTGTATACATCTTGTTCATCAGATTTATGGAAACAAGAAAAAAAAAAAGTACAACCCATAGCTAAAAAGTTATGAATTTAATTAATAATTAATCGACACTTAATCAAAATTATGTTATAGTAGGTTTACTCAATTCATCTTGAAACGATTTGTTTTGTTTTGAACTGACGAGTGAACGGAACGGTTTTCAAGGATGATCACAGATTCACAGAGGATCATGGGGTGATTTTAGACCATCTCGAAAACTCCACTATTGATGACTATTTGAGAGGTAGGCCTATTGCTGATATCGTAACTGGTGCCAAAATAACTCATGCGTCGCGTATTGCGGGGGGACGAGTTTGCGTGTTTTTCGCGAACTTGGAGGCCGTGCATAACGTAACAAAGGATGGATTCATAACAGTAAAAAATAACTTAATTCCTGTGCGCCGATATAATCTGGATGCTATAAAAATGGTTTTGTCTAATGTTATGCCCATAATAATTAATGAAATGATAGGAAACAAATTGAGACTGATTGGTAAATCAACTGGTCCAATTAGAGACATTGTAACCGGTTCAAAACTGAATGAGTGTTTACATGTTCGCTCTTTTCGCCGCGTTGCTTACGTCCTAGTCGACAACGTTGCAAAAGTGCCTGAAGTGCTGAACTTTGAACTGAGGAGAAAACGACATATTGTTTACATTAGGCCTACGATGGACGACTGAATAAATACGATGGAATAAATCCTCCACTCAGTAACATTGCTATAATAACTACAATCAAGCTTTTCCAACCCTACCGCCTAAACAACCTCCCCCTAACCCACCACAAAGTACGTACAAATCGGTTACTGAACAACAAGTAAAGCTGCAACCAGACCCAAATGTTACTGTTCCTGACGGCAACAAGTCAGCCTTTGGAGATGATGGCAACACTAGTACGGTGTTGCACGTGAAGGCCCTAATGCATCAGCAACGTCTACAGGCGTACACGGATGCTCTGCCCCAGGATACCGGCGCCTCTACCGGTGGAGGAGCCACGTCTCAGGTTGTAGTCGACGCACCCCTCACGGACAGTGCAAATGATACTGATTCTCCAAATGAAGTGTTTGCAAATATTTCTGATTTTGATGCGCCTTTGGTTAGTAATGTATCCGTTAGCGTTAGCTTGACACAGGGTGATCCCGTACCAGTTGGTGTAGAAAAAACAGCAACGCAAGAACAATCCCGGGCTAATTAAGTGCGAAAAGATAAGTGTTGGTACAGATCCAGAGTGTGATTTAGATAATGAATCTACAACTTCTGCAATGTGCATTTCTCAATCTTTGCCCGACGAAGCTGTTGACGATATAGACGCCTGGCCAAATAAATTGCCAAAAATAAGTGGTTCAAAAATGAAAGAGTTCCTTAAAGAATCGGAAAATTTTAAAAAAATGTACCCACTGTGAAAAAGTACACAATCGAGTATCAAACACTAGCTCAACAGCTGGAGAATTATTCGCGCAAAACTATAGTGATGAATGTTAAAACACGCATCAGAAGAATTGTCTCTGCTATTTTTAAGGAGACAGATATCTAGATATTAAGGAGATATTCTCAGTAGTTTAGCGGAAGGCATGACGAATTTTCTGACACTGAACGTACGCGGTCTTAAGAGTAAAGTTAAACAAACTTGATTAGCGAACTATTTTTTGTGCTGTATCAAGATATGTTTACATACAAGTATGGAATCTGTCATAATATAATAGCCCAACATCAAATCGATTACGAAAAGATACATTTGAATTTTTAATTATGAAGTTATATAAATATTGAAGATATTATTAACAATACCCGTTTGGTAAACAACCAAACCACAACCATTGACATCCTCATTTTAATTTTTAAAGCAATGGAACTTGTTGAGTACATTGCTTATAAATAACAAAACAACAATACAAATCATTTTTTTAAAAATCCAACGCACCAAGTAGTTGGGGTTACATGAAGTGGTATGGAACACACATGAAGGAAGCCACGTTTATCAGATGACTTTCATGCTCTCAGTTATGCTCACTCTAATTGTCACCCACTTGACGCTTCCTGGTCGAAGCAGAACGACGCGAGTACAGGAGCAGAACGAAACTACTCTGCGTGTCACTCAAAGGATAATGAAGGAATCTATACTGTTAGGGTCATGGTACAGGTTCAGATCTGCAGCGTACGACAGAAGGAAGACACCAGTCAAGAGCGGGAAGCGAGACGAGTCACGCCAGCTCAGTCGGTCTACCGATACGCTGCTTCATGAGATCAAACACATAACCTAAGATTGTGACATGAAGAACATGGACATGTTATTGTCACTGATGATTCTATTGGCGTTTGTGCGCGGATTTGATCAGCAGTTTAATATGAACGATATCCTGAACCAGGATTATTTACCTGGGACATTATTACAGGAGAACGCGTTGAGTGGGGCTGGAGAGAATGGAGAGCTGGGCAGAAGCGGACGTGAGGGGGAGTTTGGTGACGCGATTCAGACGATGGCCTTTCACAGGTAAGAAACACATTCAATCGGATTACATCAAAGTGAAAAACAAGCTAACAGAAACTATGTAGGTCTATGTGTATCGAAATGATTACAGGTATGCCGATGAAATTTAGTTTGTCTGATAAAGGAAGGTTTACTCAACCAAGGTATCAGTTGACCGTATTTTTCAACTAGTTTTTCCAAAATTTTCTCGGAATTGTCATTTTTTGGGGAAATTTTCAATTTTCAAATATACTATTTCAGTATTTAGACATCAATAAATAACAAAATATTATAATAACATTTTTGTGGGTGGGTTCATTCCTCAAGAGCCCGCATCTTAGCTGAGAATATTTTTTTTTCGAAATGCGTATATTTAGGGTGACAGCATTCATAGTTAGGCTGTTGTAAAGTGGAAAGATGACATTCTAAGAGTTCCAGTAACCACCGCTAGATGTCGGAGTTTTCTATATTTTAATTTTGACAAACTCTAGATATATTACACATTTTGGCATAGGAAAATGGGAAGACTGTACAATTATAGGCAAATCAGGATGATTTCAAATATTGATAAGCAAAGTTGAACTTAAAGATGTGCCTTTGTAATTTTTTCTACTGGGAATTTAACAATGAAAACCATCGAATTGGACACATTTTGATTCAATTGTTGCTCTATCATGAGATTATTTCCAAAATTCGACAAGACACATCTAATTGTGAGGGTATATATTATTCATTGATATTTACCGCAAGTCCGTGGCGTTTGTAGTTCTTGAAATATCTGTTGCCAAAGTGCACCCTGTAAATCTGTCCAAGATGCGGGGTCTTGAAAGGTTCCTTGTTGTTTCCAGGAAGATGATGAACGAGTACTTGTGCCGCAGTTATCTGGCCGAGGAGATCTTGAGTGACATGTCGGGCCAGCGAGTGGACAAGCGATCTGGGCAGCCACGTGCAGACACTGACACTCAGCATCCAGCGAGGCCGTTCAGAGTGGACCTGACTCAGCTCAAGGAGGGCATGCTGGATGATTCCGGTTCGTCAAACTACCAGAAGTGGTTATCGAGGTACACCTTCCTGTAGACAAACCTTACTCTCCTTTACATGTCCCTTTGAGAGATAACTCCACGTACAGAAGAAATTATATGCAAAAATATATATAGGGGATGAAAATAATATCCACCCAGCTATCAACATCACGTGCTGTACGTTTCAACAGAAAGCCATGTACTCACATTCCCGCCTACTCATATAAGGTTTAATCCGGACATAGTGTATAATTGGTCGTGAAGGCCCAAGTGCACCACATGGTAACTGAGTGGTTATGAATGATGGTTGATATTACTGCTTTCCTGCAACAATAACATGAATGACAGTAGGATATACTTTGGTCCAAAATAAGTCCAATTCCAAGATGTTGTGAGGACAAAAATGAAGGACATTTTTGACAAAAACATCTGAAGAGTTTCAAGCGAATTGGTATACATGCATCTTCAAGTTCATAAGATGGAAATATCTCGCTCGTATTACTACGCATGCTCCGTCCGCTTAGTACATGACTTGCTTGAACCCTTAGAACCACTACTCTTGAGGATATCTACAGACACTACGGGGCCTCCAGAGAAGACGTTGTGTCGCCGAGACACGGCCACGAGTCCGAGCCCGGCCACGAGTTCGAGGGGGAAGTGACCGGATATGCCATGCAGCCGGCACACCCATCAGGCTTCCACCACTCCTACCACGCCGACCAGAGCAAGTCGGTAAGTCTTTCGAATGGTATATTTCATATCAGACTTCTGATAGAGGGGAAACATAGATATTTCCAATATTCTCAAGACGGTAAAAGTTATTATTATTCTAGTTATATAGCATAAAGGTCGGAGGTATATAGCTAAAATGTTTGTTCTTGTAGCTGTTATAGTATATACGTTTGACAATTAGGCGATATACCGTAGGTTAAATAGTTACCTTATACCGTCTTGAAGGTATTAAAAATATATATGTTTCCCCTGTATCAAAATATTGATATCTCATACCTGTTGAAAGTTATCACAAAAAAATGATATTTCGCTAAATCGACTCCCATTTGTAGTTGTAGGTAACGGTCCCATGATATCCAGGATTTTTTTTTCCATTGGAAAACCTGAACGATAACACATCATAGGAGCTCTTGATCGGGGAATTGGTGCCTCTCGACTTCCACACGTCGGGCACTGACGGCACCAAAGTTCTATGTCTTTCCTCATTCCTGGCCAGTAAAATCGATCTCGTGCCTCTTCCACAGTTTTAGTCACACCTAAATGTCCTCCTGTTATTGAAGTATGTTTATAGTGACCATACACTTGAAGTAATTAGCTTCTTCGGAAGAAGGAGCTGCAATCGCTCTGGTCGATTGTCTTCTTCATATCTACGGTGTATAACAACATTTTGGACGATTAAACGATTCCACCCTGGCTCCACACACTCATGAGATCTGTAACCATAGGAGACACCTCGCTATGTGATGGACGAATTCCAGTCATCATTCACTGGTGAACATGCATTAAATCTGGATCTTCCTTCTGCATAGTCTCCAACTGTTCGTACGTATATTCGGGTGCCCACGTATTGACGTTGATATGCATGTCTCTTCCTCCACAATTCGAAATATCCTCTTCATATTCGGTCTATCGAGACAAACAATCCGCATTACCATGTTTGCTTTGATCTGTTCGTGCCAGGAACTGTTTCCCGTAAAGAAGAGGAGTACGAAGTACGAATTCTTCTGTTGAGGATTCATCATCATTTTTTGTTGAACAGACTGAACTCGATGACCTATTTGAACATGAATTTTGTACATGACCCAGTTCTCCACATGACCGGCCAGCATATCTCGGTGCCGTTCTGGGCCTGCTTGAAACTGATTTCCCTTCCATAACCTTTAAATTGGTTAACGTCTTCATCGTCTCCAGCATTGCCTTCATCGCCTCTGTGTTCTGTCGCAAGACCTCCTGAACATATCCTATATTGGAAACCCCGGCGATATCTGATGGTGTATTTTTAGGCTTACTTTCGCAAGCTTTGTTAACTTCTTGTTCCAAGGCAACCATTTGCAGCTGTATCAAGTGACCGAGGCATGATTGGCGTACTAAATGACGTGATGTCCCTGGACCCGGTGCCTCGTCAAACTGATCCTTGGCTTATTCACTTTGTATTGAGGAGTTAGTTTTAGGATAAGCCTTTTGTACCATTTTCTTCAATGACTCGTACAAATCGTCTATACTTTCTTCCTTACCTCGTAATCTCGATCGAAATTTAGCTTCATGTAACTCAATTTCCTCGCTGGGTTCAAGGAGATTCTTTAAAGTTCGGCACAATATTAATACAGTACAACCTTGATAGTACGACGCTCGATACAACGACGGTCGCGATAGAACGTCGTTTTGAGATAGTCCCGGCCAATCCCCATAAGACTCAATGTTATTTTATTTTGTTAGTACGACGCTCATTATAACGACGATCGCGATAATACGACGGTTAAAATGGTCCCCACAGTATCAAAAATGCAATTACTACGACGAATCAATTGCAAAACTTCCAACATAAATACTGTATTATAATAATATGTACACTTCGTTGCAAAGATGCAGTCAAGCTCAAGCTCACGACTCGCCTCACGCGCTCTCCTCTCTCCAGCCCGCCCCCTCACCCACCCACACTACTGCAGCATGCACTGCTCTTTCTCGTATCACACACACACCCACACACATGCACTGCCCATAGCACGCTGTCCAGATGTGCCAAGTGTCGCATTAATGTGCTTTTGACATATGTTCGTATCCCTCTCACTGTTAGAGAGGAAATAATATTGAATTCACATTTGACTTCTAAGAACGAAAGGCGATCATTATTGCCTTTTTGAAATACTTTCATTTTGGAATTATTTTTTGTCGCCATCAATAAATGCGCTCAGCACGTCTTGCGTACCCCCCCTCCTACGGGGCCTCCTACCCATGATCAGCTGTTACTGGTAGGGGCCCATATGTCCCTGCGATTGCAACATTCTTGTCAGTGACTCAGTGTGCTTCCAAGCCTTGAGGATGGAGGTCTTGTTGCTGTAAAGTGATGATCAGATTGAGGAAAATTACGCATCTTCTCATGAATAAAGGTGATTTAGGGTCAATAGGATTTTTTGGGCGCGTAAATCCAGGTAGGAGTCGGTAATGAAGGCGGGTACACGGGTAGGAAAAATCCTACCCGCCGACAAACCTAATACATAATAATAATTATTGTTATATTTATAACTGTACTGACTACAACATAAATGTCAATTGTTGACGACAATACAGTATCTTATTGTAATTAATTTTCCTAAATCCTTCATCTTCCTGTAATTCAAAAAGAGGGATGAATTTCATTTATAACGACGATCGCGATAATACGACGATTTGACTGTCGCCCCTGAACGTCGTACTATCAAGGTTGTACTGTATATGTAACTATCTATTGAGTGGGGGGGGGGGGGGGATTCCCGCTATCGCTATGGTCGACCATCCTGACAAGCATGGTTTGCCTTTGTCGTTCAGGTCACTACTGGAATGGTTCCTTAAAACAGGCTACGACCGACTCCTTCCCACTTTACAAAATACGTCCTAATAACATGACGTAAGAAATTTCGTACTCCCATCATCTCACAAATGATTTACAGACGCCAATAGACGCCGATAGTCATCAGTACGTGCATCGTTGAACCGAATATAATTAAATCACCAGGAATAATTTCGGAACAGACAGATAACGCGAAAGATATTGATGCAGGAATCTTCTTTGTGATGACAACTTGACATTTGCGTTTGAAAATTGCCAACAAATAATGAAGATAAAGAGATGTGTTAATACCTTCTTATGATTAGATGTTACATGTAGCTGTACACTTTTAGTTTCATACTTTGATGTTTTGTGAAAATTCACCGATAAACAAGTAATGAGAAGAAATAACATAGCTGTTGATGGGGTCGCGTTGAACAAACAAGCAGGAAAATTGATTTATTTGAGCCCATGCTTGTTGCTCACGTACTATGTGGATCGACAAAACTTCACTAGCATCAAACATATTGACTATTCACTTTAATTTATTTGTTTAACACAACTTTAAATCAGGGCCAAAATTCGTACACATTCAGTCAAGTTGTTTATTCTTTTATTCCTAACGAAAACACCTGACTTTCAAGTGTATTGGAAACGACTAGTCAGGCCGACTTAAATTTGAGAACTACCATTTTATTTTTGAGATTCGCGTCCCACATGACAACTCAACTCAAACATTCAATTTAAAAAATCCTACATTCTTCTGATAGTTTAAATATTTGTTGTTATCAAAAATATAATAGTAAAAATAAAAGGTTCGTGTCCCTGTGGGTTAGAGTGGCGGTGGGGGCTATGACGGAGGGCCTGCGAACCACGCGCATCATCACCACCCACACCACCCGCACCACCAGCCTGCAGACCAGGACCCCTACGAGAGCTGGCCCCCACATCACCACGAGCATCGGTATCCTCATCCCGAGAAGGAAGAAAAGGGAATGGCCATCAAGGACTTGTTCGAGTTGGCTCTCACTGCTCTCGCATTCCTCGCTTTCAAGATATTCCTGTTGAACGTCATTATGTGTTTCGTCTCGAATAATAATGTAAGTCAATTCAACAGCAGATAGGAATGATACGTGATCATCAGTATAGCGGTCGCTGGATGTTTGGGAGGGTAAGCTCTGAAATGCAAATGTCGCGAAGCTGATGACAACTCACATATAAAAAGCGATTCTGGGAGGTGGGAACCTTCTTGAAGTAAATCCTGAGGTTTACTAGCAGTTTCTTTTACGTTTCAATTGTTCAATTGATTCAACAGCGCGCGAATAGACGAGTGGAGTTCTCGCTTGCCTTGTACCGCAATATGAAACAGTGACGATGGCTTAGCTTATAAAACAAAATTACGACATAAAAGCTTGATAAAAAGTAGATTTTTTTTCTAACTTTGTAACAAAATACATTGCATTTCCACATAGTTATTATTTATTTTTCTAACTCTGTATTATAACTCTGTATGAATAGGCCTACTCAATTAAACAATAATCATACTTGTAAAATGTGATAGACATAATTGTTATATAGGCCTTTATCAGTGCAACATCAGTAGGCGGAAATCTCGCCCGCAGACCCCCCGACGTTGCCGGTAAAATTTGGGCGGTCGGACTTTTTCGAAACAAATGTCAGTTTAAATTTTTTTTCGATTTAGCGGGCGAACGGTCGATCGGAGCGTCGCGAGGGTCATGACATAAAAGATTCGTCCCCCTATCTGCCGTTGGAATGGAAGTCTAATGAAAAAAAAAATGTAGTTTGCTAGTTTTTCGAAGGTTTGAACACCAATAATTTGATAATAATTTAATATTCATTGTATCTTTTATAATCGTGCAAGGATGCATGCACAACTATAAGTATCTAAGAAAACTAGATAAAATACATTTCCTGGATCTTGAAAAAAAAAATTTTCATCCCACAGCGTGCTAATTATTCTTGCATATGTATTATTCAAATATAATGATAAAAAATATATATTACTAGGAAAACGCCATATATGCGTTGTTAGACGAGCGAATAGTAATAGTATGGGTAAAAATTGCTTCGAGTGGTACCAATTTAGCACATTTTATGTTTTTTCTTCAAAATGACTGACCCGATCAAGCTGAAAATTTTTAGAAATTTGTATCAAAATGTAATTCAACTTCACGCAAAATTTCATTTTTTTTTAAAATAAAAAAAAACTTTTTTTTTCGTCATGTTATTCTAATGGGTATTTTTGAAATTTCTAAAATTCATAAAAAAAAATTACCCTACGATAATGTCACAAAACTATACAGATCTAAGTTAGATAAGGAACCATATTGAAAAAAAGTTTGAAGTTGATAGCTGTAGCCGTTTGACCTGTGGAGAACCGACAAAAAACACGGAAAAAAAAAAAAAAAAAAAAAAAAACATAAAAACGAAGACCAATTTTTTTCAGTATGTCAAATTGAATCCTTGCTAAAGCTCGACTAATTATTATTTTTTTCTATTATTATTTATTATTATTTTTTTTCATTGTTATTATTATTATTATTATTATTAGTAGTAGTAGTAGTCGTAGTGGTATTATTATTATTATTATTGTTACTAGTTGTTTGGTTTGTGCTTCCAATTAATGAGTGTTTCAAAGTTTTACTTTGTTTCTATTCGAGTTTTGACCAAAGGAAAATTGTGAAAACCACGAAATTCATTTATATGATGTCACAATGGTCAATTATTAGGCCTACTGTTATTTCACCTTGTCTATTCATTTTGTTGATACAATCAGCAGTCAACTATAACTATAATATTCGTATTAGTTACTTAACCACTAATTCAATCGGAATTCGGATTTATTCCTCATAGATAAATCTAAACTGCAGTGTGCACAAATAAAAATCACTCTGTAAATACTGTAGATTACTTTGTCAACTACAGATAATTAAACACGTAGGCTACTGTGTCCAGTGTATATCATTTTGTTCATAGTGTGGTATCTTCAATTCTTGTTTGGTATCAGTGACTGAAAATATCACACGAATTTCTGAGAATTTATTCCGGCTTAGTGTTAGTTGCTGTGTTTTGTTTGTGTTCATGTTTATTGAGTGAGTGTTTATACATGGCTTATAATCCAGTTCAGGCGTGGACAAGAGAAGTAGCCCTAAATCCCCCTAATTGTTGTACAATGCTGTTGTGTCAAATTTTGATGTTGATGGAAAATGAAAATCTCCTTACAACTGACACCACGACGTGGTGGTAGGGTTTGCTTGGTTCAATGATGCTAATAAGCTCTGCCGGCGGGAACTTTATGCTCACACCAGGGTCATCCTTTTGACGCAAAATAACAATTCCTTCAACGCGCCTTCAAACCTTATCATTCATTCATGTAATAAGAATGAAATTAATAGTCATACGCATCTTATGATTTATTAGAAAGAAACTTGCCTCCCCCCCCACTGAAGGGCACGAGCCGCCACTGGTATAGGGTCTGTAGAGCTTTGATGGACGAATAAACCTGGTTGTCGAATAAGGGTTGTATTATTAATCATCTGTAGCCTACATATGATTATACTAATTGAATCAAGACCTTCATTCTATAATGTTGAAACTTTCTAGTAAGGTAACACACATTTAGCTTCCTGATTCAATAAATTGTACGCTTTAAAACCACGTTGGGATCCGATACTGTTCAGCCTTCTAGAGCCAGTGTGTGTATACTGGATGACGTCACGCTACCACTGCTCAACGCTGTTATATGCGTACCAGCCTGTAACATACCGTGGACATAACCGTTCCCGAATGTCATCACTATTAATTACTTTACCTCTCACTATTCTCACTTTTGCTATCATAGTGCGTATAGTTTCGGCCAATACACCCGATTACGCGCACTCACCTCCGCTGTTCTCCGGGACCGTGACCCCACGACCTCACTACGCACATAGAATAAGGAATACGCACTAACCCAATTGCGCGCAAATTCTCCAGCGCAAAGCCGGTCCAAGTTCCCACACAGTTGTCGAACCTATCCCGTGAGCGCGCACCAGCGAACCGCAGGACACACAGATGAGCGTAACTCTATGTACAACTAGCCTTAGCCCCGCGTTTGAAAACGCGGGCGCTCTCTCTATACTATACTTCCCACTACTGTTGTTATAACTATCGCAGTGCGTATACCTTGACCGTACAGCCTCACTACGCACTAACCCAAGCTGGTCGTTGTGAAGGTCACTGCGACTGGAGTGCGCCGTGCCCGTGCCCTCCCGTCCTCTGACCCCCCTCCCTCCGTAACCCTCACGCCATTACGCACTGGCGTAACACGGTCCCCCGCCCACAGCCGATGGGAAGACCTAATCGCCACGCGCCTACAAATTCAGAAATGCGCAGCTCCACGCCCAGAGCGACCCTTCCATCCATCCACCCTCCCACAGAATGCCGCACAGATTCAGGGTGTCTTTGAACCAACTAAAAAAAAAAAAAAAATAAAAAGCACAGAGAGACAGACGCCGGCGAAATTCTATGTAAGATGAGCAGACCTTGCTTTCCATTATTGGACTATGTAATTCGGATACTAAACTGTAAACTAGCCACTAGAGTAATCGGTAGACCGCCTGGAGGCGCCTAAACTAGGTTAAACTAAAGCTAAACTAAACTACCCCGTAAAACCACACAGGTTGAGGGTTGGAAATAAACTTCCTGTTGGCCTACCCTGGACATTGCTACCAACTGTATACACAAACATAATTATTGCTACCAATAATAACGCAAATTAGGCCTATATTGCGAGTATCTTACATCTAGACGATTTATAGATGTAATTGAATTCGTATGAGAAGTCCGCATGCGAAATTCTACAAATCCTACAATTCTAACAAATAAGGGGCTGTCCATAAATGATGTCACACAATTTTAGGGTATATCGACCCCCCCCCTCCCCCATTATCCGAGTTGGTCACAGAGATGATGACCCCACTCCTTTAATGATGTCACAACCCAGCTAATATTTCCCCCCCCCCCCCCCCATGAAATTATTCATGCGAATTTGAAAAAACTGGGGTTTTTGGGATATTGAAAAAGTTTTCCTCGATTTTTTAGTCCCCTAAATCACCTAAAAACCCCCCAACTTCTGCATTAAAATATAATTTCATACAAATTATATTGCACCAATTTATTTTCCTGAAAATTGAGAGGAACAAATAATATGTAGTATAAATGTGGATGTCACATTAGTGTGTCCGCCCCCCCCCCCCCCGAAAAATGGACGTCATTTATTGACAGCCCCCAAGTATTCATATTCCATTCAATTTCATTGTCAGTAGATATCCTTTTACATAAGCCTAGCGCAGTTGTTTACTTCCACCGCATCTTGAATGCCAATATCCACTGCATCTTGGATGCAAACATTTGATGTATTTAAAAGGCAGGACATCAAGTTTCTACACAACAACATTAGGTAGAGGAGCAATCGGTATTTCTACGGAAAGTGCTCAAGAAATGAAACGAGATTGAGAGTTGAGTGAAGACACCATTAGGAATCGGCAAACCAACGCAACCCTCAATGCATCTTGGTCCAGGCATACGAAAGACCTGGACCAATCCTGGTTGTAACTGCTACGGTCTCCTGAATGAATCACTTGAAGTTTAATGGTTTGATTTCAGGGTAACACAACTACTATGGTCAATATACCTGCGCTGCGTAATCGGACATTACGTTCGTCTGGCAATGAACCCAGCGACTCCAGCATGAAGTCGACTGAGCTCAACGACATGGCTCGCAAAGTGCTCACTTCGATGGATGCGTTTCGCTCGATTCATCAAGACAACGGAGCCTGTCTTCAGCGGTCGCTGTGCGAGAACAATCGCTACTCAAGGAAAACAAACGAGCGACAACAACTCTGGCTTCCCATTTGGAGGTAAAGGAATAAATTATATTTCTCCAGTTTCAACAGATGACGGCTAAAAACGATAAACATGTTTTTGGAAAAAGATAAGCCCATCTCGTAACGAATCTATATTTCATACAAATGAGAAAAACGAAGTATGATTTCAAGTTTTCAAAAAATAGAATCAAAATATAGTACAATTAACTGTCACCTCACATTTTCTATTTTGTGTCTTTATTTGTCATTGTATGGCTTACAATCAAAAGGGCGAGGTTTGGTCTTACTACCGCTCTTTCATCCGACCTTACAACAGGAACATAGAGACAAAAGAATTGGAGATCAATCATAATAGTTATAAATCTAAATCCTGGTTTCCACTCTAAATTTTCTTCGGGTCGACCGACGAAATTTCGTCTGAAATTCTCTCACTGGTTCCCACTCCGATTTTCTGACAGCTCATTTTCGTGACTTGACTTCTTTGAGTCCGAATGAGCAATCTTTCCACTAACGATATGAATTGTTGATAGTTGCAGATTGCTAGGTTAGGGAATCGAACTGCTGGACAGAGTAGGATGGTATTAAACATGAGACTGGAGACAAAAAAGGCAATAAGGGCAATGTGCTGCTATGCTAGTTGTAAGATAGTAGTGTGTGTTTAACTATGGTCAAGGAGCAACAGACTCAAGTTGCTATGCGCATGCGTGAACTACCCTTATGGTTGAGAACTCATCTGCTGTCTAGCTATAGGGGGGTGAACGTGAAACGCGAGCAGTCGTTGTAAGGCGGTATTAGAAGAAAGACGTGGTCTTGTGACTTCTACCACCGATTACTATTACGAATATATGATAAAAGTAAAGTACGTATGAATTCTGCACTTCCCAACTTATATGAGTAACAACTACCCAATATCAATTCCAGCTATTGCAGGCAGTAGAGGGGGCTCAAGTTTGCCTGAACACTGCTGAGTACACGCAAGTCGAGAGACGCGCGCACTCATCGCTCTTGTGGCGTTTCCAATCTCTTACTATTGCCACGCTTATTCCGATACGCTTGGATAGTTTCGAACTAAGCTTTATAAACAAATGTCATTAGATATAGTTTCAGGCTGGAAAATCATGGCAGATTTACATAGGCCTACTAATCATGTAAATAACTCTCAAATCGTACGTGTTGCAAGCACATTGCAAACTTTTCAACAGAGTTTCAAAATTTTAATAGATAATCAAAATAATGATAGTAATCGCTAATCCATTACTGTGCCGGGGTTACTCGGGTCAGTAAGCATGCAACTGCCACGCTGTGTCTCTGTGTCTACAGCCTGGGAGCAAGCTACGTGGGCGGCAAGCTGGCTCGAGGCGTCACGCCCGCTACTCTCATGCTGGAGAACCTGCGGGCCAGCGTGTTGGGTCTAGGTAGCGGGCACTGCGGCAGCCTCTACCCGGCATGCAGGGACAGGCCTGCTACTGGCTAGCACCTGGTGTGGGCAGCCTCTACCTGCCACTGGCTAGGGACCCTCAAGTCTCACATGTACAATCTAACCTAACCTAATCACCTAACCCAACCAACCTAATTGAATGAGCGTAACTGAATAACCCCATTCGGTCCAAACTGTGGCTCTCTCAGTGTGTTTGTAGATTATTTTTTCTGTTTTTACGTGCACGCTCCACTGGTTGCAAAGTAAAACTAATCCACATCAGACTTTATTCAGGTGCTCTCAATTCAAGTTTGAGTTAACAATATTGGTCAGAGCAGTTGGGCTAGAATTTCTCTGCAAGTCGGTTTTTGGTTAGGACTAAAAAAAATATACAAATCACAACATTTGTGTTTCTGTGGTCACATTGGAAAAGAATGAACCTTTACCATAACCCTGTGCTCGAGGCAACATTTTAATCTTTTTTTTTTCAAGTCGTCAAGTTGGGAGTAGAAAGAACCAAGGAGCCCCAGCATGTAAAGCAGCGATACTAACAATAGCGTCACAGTGACATATGCTCTGCATACTGTTCCTATACTATAACATAGCACAGGTTGGTAGCGGAGTCATCACGTCACAAATCTTGGCGTTCTCATAGGTCACTTCTAGTCCCATTGAAAAACCGACTTGCAGAAAAATTCTCGTATCCAGTATAATATGAGAAATTGATGATTGAAATCATCAAAATCATCAATCCAGGTGTATATGTTTCGAGTTATCTCATTCCGCGAAATTGCTTTCGCACCGCAAATTTCTTACCGCTTTATGAAACGTTTTGAAAATTGGAGTGAAGAGGTGGACGAATGTGAACGTGAAAGCGGCGGGAGTAGCTTGTTTCTCATCGAATACTATACGGTCGCATCGTACTTCCGGCAAGTCATCGCCTTGGAACATTCTGCCGCCAGATCCCTCAACACTCGATTCAATAAGTACCGTATACGGTATACGGATGCTGTAGTAAAGCAGAAGAAGATTCACGGTGCGAAAGCCATTTCAAGGTCTTGGAAAATGCACTAAATGAACAATATCAGCACTTGGTTGTAGTGTACGTATTTATCAACCCACTCTCATATAATCAATGTTGAATCGACCTGAATGGATCGTTTTCCTGCGTGGATGGTTTCATTTTTCTGGTCCCTTGCAAAACGATGGATAGAGGTTTCGCTTTGGGTTCTGGGGGAAGTATGGTTGCAACATAGTTCATAACAAATTTCTCATTTTAATTCTTATTTACTCCAAGTTTTTGTTTGTTATTTCATAATTAATTACATTTTCTCAATCTATCATCATTCTTTCAAGTATTCTATTTATTGATCAATTATTCTGTGTCACTTATGGCAGCCATAGCTTGTGAATGGCAAAGTCTTAAATAAATATACATGTATACACACAAATGTTTGTATTTGATAACCCAAGTAAAACGATATTATCCCCTATCGTTTCCAAAACTTTTTTTATAGGTAATCAAATCGTATGGCAAATAATTGATATGCATTGGTTTGAGACTGCTAGCCTGCCACTGACGAAGCATGTTGAGATCACTGGGTATTTAACATTCACCTCTCAGCTCAGAGCTGGCTGAGATGAGCTCGGGAGCCGAGTTCAGTTCCCTCGTGTCATTCTCTTGCTGATCGACATCTGGCTATTGTGTAACTCGTTCTATTCCATGTTCATTCCATGTTTGTATAGTTCATATAATCACCACACTTCTACAGTCCATGATATATTGCCATGGTAATAATGTACGCCACCTTCCCACAGGCTGCCTGTCCTCTCGTGACGCTTCACGCTACAACCATTTATTCTATCATCAATCAAATTAGAAGACAAAACAAGTCTCAAGCTAAATTCATAATAGAGTACGTAGACTATTACAATAATAGTATAAATTAAATATATCTAGGATAAAATGAATTTAGTACAAAAATACATTTTGCTTTTCAATTGTTTGAATAGTATGTTGGGGCCAGTTTGTCTTGTATCACTGTGAACTGACTGTGCAATACATAAAGCAAGAATATATGGTACTGATATAGGAAACATAGTCTCCATTTGTGTGATATTATTGCTACCTCAGTCTAAGCACTGACTACTGGTATATACACTATTATGTTACAGTAAGCCCTTGTTAATCCCAAATGGTAAGGACCCAAAAAAAAAGAAATTTAATTTATAATAAATCGAATTAACCAAAAAACTCCTTTCCCTTGAAAACACCCCTCTTCCCGATTAGAATTATTTTATTTGACGCGTGTGAGGAACCGTTGAGGGGGCTCACTGACCGTGGGTACTCGGCTCGTGTGGCCCGCTCGGCCGACCTGAGTCTGACTGACAAACGATTGTTTCGGGCTCCACAAGTCTCGTGCTCTCCAAGGTCAGACTCGAGGCAACGGACAGCTGAACGTGCTTAGGCCTATTCAAACGCGTCAAATAAAGAGCATGGAAATTAAGGAAATGATGATTATTTCCAAAAATGCACAGAAATTATGATCCAAAAACAGTGTCAGGGCGATTGAAAGGTTGAAATATTAGTTTGAATTATTGTTCAGCTGGAATTTGGATCAACCATATGAATTAACATTGAAACACGAATGGCCATACCCTCAGCCGGGGACCGACATCAATGTCGGATGAACCAAGTGTGGACTAACGAGGGTTTACTGGCCAAGGCCATGTGGCATTAGGCACGTATGCCACGACATGTGCTTGCTGTCAACCGGCTACATGAGTATTGCTAAATCAATCACGGAAACATACAAAAATAGATGTCACAAAAATAAATAAATACATAAAACATTGACGACAAGTTAATAACCTCTAACAACACTGAACGTCTTCAAAATAACACGAGTTCCAAGTCAGCGGCCACTCCAAGTACCACCGCCTACGCGTCACTGGCATCATGTCGATGCGAGAGCGCAGTGCAGCCGGTCACGGTCGCGTCACTGGGAACCCGTGTCGCAGAATGTTGTCTCAATGCACTGGTTGCGCAGCGCGACTAGCCGAGTGTTCAACGGATGCACCAGCGACATGAAACCGTCTTGGAACCTAAACCAACGAGTGGGTCATTAGTACAGCTCTGAGGCCTTGAACCTGCAAACTAGCCCACACGATATTGTCATCGACACATCTGGCTCATTCTGAAAACCAACTTGCATTTCATAATAAATGGAATGAATCTCATGTTTCCACTCAATGGATGATAGCAGACTCTTATGATAGCACAACACTTTGTAAACGACAATCCTTTGAATTGCCTGGCCTGGCCTGAACGCTGGCGTGGGTAAATATCACAAATGTTACCATAGAATGTGGTACAATCTGGTAACGAATGGCAGGTAGGAATATTACAACTACTGGCTAATTGACTAATGATGTTTGTTTATGATTATCACTCATTTCGTACGTAACGTTCAAAATAATTGCCAACACAGTAGTGGAAATATATACACAATACACAAATGTACCAAATGCAAACCTGGATACGAGGAATCTACACAAAAAACTCTTTGATGGAAATGAATTGTTTCTTGATGCCTTCACTGGCTGATGACATGTGCTGAAAATATAATACTAAACTATTCCATATGAAAACGTCAACGGGGCTCTGAAACTCGTAGTAACGCTGGTGACCATACAAACTGACACGAAACATGTGAAGAATACTTAAAGGGCATCACAGCACTGGGGCAAGATTTGGATCAATAAAGATGTCATTTGTTTCACTTATTTCAGAATATAGAATTGTCCTTGAGAGACACTTTCTGCGTCACGATACAGACATTACCTGATTCTGTATCGAAACATGACAAGAATCGGGTCATGTTCGACGAATCTCCTCGACTCAAAACCTCCGCACCACAACATCATACTTGATCTTTCAGACTAATTAACAAAGATATATTTTAATCACCATCAACACCTAAAGAATATCATGATATTATAGATGCAGTAGGTGAGAAAAAATTCACCAGTTTAGACAGCATCCCTTGCAATATTCTAGCACACGTGTCAACTTTCATATTTCCTACATTATCTTTTTCTTTATACTGTAAAGGCTATTTTCCTCCATCACATGTTCTAAAATAATTTCTTTATTCAAAAGTGGTGACCGTAAAATAGTATTAAACTATAGACCAACAGCAATTTTATATGTATTTTCACAAATATTTGAGGAGACTTTCTGTTCACGACTTATTGCAGTTTTTTAGAATAGAATAGAACAGAATAATTTTTTATTGTTTTTTTCATACATTCCATTATACCCTGTATTTAATACAGGTTGGTCATTGAAACTGATGTCATAATAATATCAGAAAATATTTTTGTATTCAGTGTTATATTTTCAACAAACAATTCGGAATGATATGGATTGACTTAATTCCATTATTACATTTTGCTTCTAGGATAAACTATTGATTTATTTGAACTTGAATAATTAAACAACTTGAATAAAGTGAATGTGAAGTAAAATGGGAAGAAAATTTTATGAGAAAAGAAATTCTTACTTGTGGTGAATGGCTGAGTTACCTAAGATTGAGGCCTGAGGCAAAGCGGGACTTGGCTCACCAGTGTCTTAACTCTGAGGGTTGGCATGAGGATGGGAGGGAACGGATTATGCGGGTTGTGAAGTAGGCATTGAAGTCGCTGTATGGTCCCAAGCAATTAAATGTACCACTAACAAGAGGTTGCAGGGTCCCAAGCAGTTAGCTGTACCACTAATAAGATGATAGAAAGTCCCAAGCAGTTGGCTGTACCACTAACAAAAGGTTGTATGGTCCCAAGCAGTTAGATGTACCACTAATAAGATGATAGAAAGTCCCAAGCAGTTGGCTGTACCACTAACAAGAGGCTTATGGTCCCAAGCAGTTAGATGTACCACTAACAAGAGGCTGTATGGTCCCAAGCAGTTGGATGTACCACTAATAAGAGGCTGTATGGTCCCAAGAAGTTAGATATACCACTAACAAGAGGCTGTATGGTCCCCAGCAGTTGGATGTACCACTAACAAGAGGCTGTATGGTCCCAAGCAGTTGGCTGTACCACTAACAAGAGGCTGTATGGTCCCCAGCAGTTAGCTGTACCACTAACAAGACGCTGTATGGTCCCCAGCAGTTGGCTGTACCACTAACAAGAGGCTGTATGGTCCCCAGCAGTTGGCTGTACCACTAATAAGAGGCTGTATGGTCCCAAGCAGTTGGCTGTACCACAAACAAGAGGCTGTATGGTCCCCAGCAGTTAGCTGTACCACTAACAAGACGCTGTATGGTCCCCAGCAATTGGATGTACCACTAACAAGAGGCTGTATGGTCCCAAGCAGTTGGCTGTACCACTAACAAGAGGCTGTATGGTCCCAAGCAGTTGGCTGTACCACTAACAAGAGGCTGTATGGTCCCCAGCAGTTAGCTGTACCACTAACAAGACGCTGTATGGTCCCCAGCAGTTGGATGTACCACTAACAAGAGGCTGTATGGTCCCAAGCAGTTGGCTGTACCACTAACAAGAGGCTGTATGGTCCCCAGCAGTTAGCTGTACCACTAACAAGAGGCTGTATGGTCCCCAGCAGTTGGATGTACCACTAATATGAGGCTGTATGGTCCCCAGCAGTTAGATGTACCACTAACAAGAGGCTGTATGGTCCCCAGCAGTTGGATGTACCACTAACAAGAGGCTGTATGGTCCCAAGCAGTTGGCTGTACCACTAACAAGAGGCTGTATGGTCCCCAGCAGTTAGCTGTACCACTAACAAGACGCTGTATGGTCCCCAGCAGTTGGATGTACCACTAACAAGAGGCTGTATGGTCCCAAGCAGTTGGCTGTACCACTAACAAGAGGCTGTATGGTCCCCAGCAGTTAGCTGTACCACTAACAAGAGGCTGTATGGTCCCAAGCAGTTAGATGTACCACTAACAAGAGGCTGTATGGTCCCAAGCAGTTAGATGTACCACTAATAAGAGGCTGTATGGTCCCAAGCAGTTAGCTGTACCACTAACAAGATGATAGAAAGTCCCAACCAGTTGGCTGTACCACTAATAAGAGGCTGTATGGTCCCCAGCAGTTGGCTGTACCACTAACAAGAGGCTGTATGGTCCCAAGCAGTTGGCTGTACCACTAACATGAGGCTGTATGGTCCCCATCAGTTAGATGTACCACTGATAAGAGGCTGTATGGTCCCAAGCAGTTAGATGTACCACTAACAAGACGCTGTATGGTCCCTAGCAGTTGGATGTACCACTAACAAGAGGCTGTATGGTCCCAAGCAGTTGGCTGTACCACTAACATGAGGCTGTATGGTCCCAAGCAGTTAGATGTACCACTAATAAGAGGCTGTATGGTCCCAAGCAGTTAGATGTACCACTAACAAGAGGCTGTATGGTCCCAAGCAGTTAGATGTACCACTAATAAGAGGCTGTATGGTCCCAAGCAGTTAGCTGTACCACTAACAAGATGATAGAAAGTCCCAACCAGTTGGCTGTACCACTAATAAGAGGCTGTATGGTCCCCAGCAGTTAGATGTACCACTAACAAGAGACTGTATGGTCCCAAGCAGTTGGCTGTACCACTAATAAGAGGCTGTATGGTCCCAAGCAGTTAGATGTACCACTAACAAGAGACTGTATGATCCCAAGCAGTTAGCTGTACGACCAACAAGAGGCTGTATGGTCCCAAGCAGTTAGATGTACCACTAATAAGTGGCTGAAGCGGTCCCAAGGAGTGAGTTCAAGTGACTTACCTACCTGCCAATGTCTATTGACCTTGGTGGAGGGGCGGGACCACGGAGTTTGGTGTCGGCTAGTCATCCTTACGAGATCCTGGCAGGAACAGACTCCGCACGCTAGTTTGCAGTCTGCGAGAGATCAGAGCCACGTCAACAGGAAGTTCTTAAAACAGCATTCCTTTCAACCACTGATTGCAACATAGATTTCACTCTCTGTTAGAAAAGGAAGTGTCCCAATAATTCGATACAGTTCTGAATGACTGCACTTTTTACACGTATAAGTGGAAAAAGTTCAACTTGGGGTCTTGATTTTTTCCGAATTGTTGCCATAGCAGATACATTATCATCTAACACCCACACCACCTTCTACAGTTCCACCACATCCACGCATTCCCCACTACCAACCATCATTTGTCTTGCACACTTCATGTTCCCTACATGTATCTCCTTGTTCTGCAGACCACCAATAGTTCCTGCATATCAAGATGCATGGAGGGTTGGGTTGGCTTGCCAGTTCCTCATTATGGTGTCTCGTTCTACTTCATGAGCACTTTCCTTAGACAAGCAGGCCGGTTTCATTGGGGCCGTTCGGGAGGGTTCGGCTCCTTGGTCCGAGCCCGAGACGAGTAGATTGTTCAGATATGTTTAGGCCTGTGCGAGTCTCGAAATTTCGAGTCGAGTTTGAGCAGAGATTGTGCTCGAACTCGACTAAAGTAGGCTGAGAGATTTGCTCGAAATTTCGGGTCTCGATCGTTTTTCGAGAATAAAATCACTAAACTTCACAAATTGTGATGTTTTAACTTTTTAGGTTAGGTTGTGATGTTGATCTCGCCTAAAGGTATGACATATTGTATACTACCAACCTGAGAAAGAAATCCCTTTTTTGCGCTCTGATCGCTCGTGAGCGAGTGTATCGGC
The DNA here is from genome assembly GCA_907164805.1 of Brachyptera putata. Taxonomy (NCBI): domain Eukaryota; kingdom Metazoa; phylum Arthropoda; class Insecta; order Plecoptera; family Taeniopterygidae; genus Brachyptera; species Brachyptera putata. Next base: position 44,849,532 of record OU015463.1, read on the forward strand.
CGTAATAAATTATGAATTTCTGATCCTACTTCTACTCCGCCAATCGCCAAGAACTTTTGATTTTTCAGGTGTACATCTTTTCGTGTTGGAACACACATTTTTGCGCAGTTCGGGTTATTTTTCTATTGTGCTTATTGAGATACACTTAGGCATAATGATTTGTTACTAATGTTTAAGTAAATAATTTACCTAATCTTAAAGTGGAAATGTGATACTGATGTATGTGATATATTGTATAATAATACAATCGACCAATTTACATTGTATATACCGTATTGTCCCGAATATAAGCCTAGGGTTTTTCTCCAAATTGCGAGTACAAAAGTCACCCTCGACTTATATGCGGATCTCGGCCTAAAATCGGTCAAAAACACGTTTTTTACTAAATATGATTGGGCGCACTACACATGCACACTCTTGACAATGGAATCAACTTGAAACTGCAAAATATTGCACTAAAAACACGTTTAATGAATGTTTCATCACGAAGAAGCATCATTTTCCCATTATCCATCAATTTTATTTGACGTGCAGTAATAAACAAAGGCACGTGGAGCTGTTAGCTGCATTGTCTTGTCAGACCTTGAGTAGGCGGGCCATATGACGATTGCGCGACATCGGCACTAGCCGAGTACACACGATCGTGAGGCCCCTCTCAACGGTTTCTCACACGCAGTTGGCATAGCTTCCTCACGCGCGCAATACGGAATTGACTAAATTCTAACTCGGAAAAGTGATGATTTACGTGGAAAGGAGATAAACCCTTTTTTCAATTGTTGATCTAAAAGTTTGGGGGTCGGCTTATATTCGGGGTCGGCTTATATTTGGGACAATATGGTAGTTAAGTTCAATTGTTTATTATGCCGATGTGTTACTTACCTTACTTTGTTCCTTAACTTACTTATACACATATAGGCATACATGTCTTGCAAAACATTTAATTAAAAAATTAAACCCATTCTTGTTTAAAGTTTTTGTGAGCTAAAATAATGTAATTTATCGCTTGAATTTTTACTTTAAATTCAAGCAAATTTACTTGCTCGCTCGAAAAAAACTGCTCAAACATCTATTTTTAAAGTGAATGCTCGCTCGAAATTTGCTCGAAATTCAAGCAAAAACCTCCATGCTCGCTCGAACTCGCTCGAACTAATAAAAGGCCTGCTTGCACAGCTCCAGATATGTTTTTAACTCCGTTATTGATTGTGTCTAATCGGCTCAGCGGTATGACTCCTGCCTTTGGAGCAGTCTATCGGGGTCGATACCCACGCCTTCTTTCTTTTTTATTACTTTTCAAATATTATATAAATGCTTTTGGCCAAAGGTGAAGGGGTCAGGTAGATTTCTTTCTAAACCAGTATTGTCTAGCGACCGACATTGGAATTATTCTTTATAACAAAACGCACAGGGAGCCAAACCCTTCCGAACGAATCCAGAGGAGCCGAACCTCCCGAACAAATCCGGCCAGGTGGAAACCGACCCGCTTGTTTCCTTAGAAATACCGATTGCTGCTCTAACTAGTGGTGTTTTGGAGGAACTTGATGCCATGCCTTCTATATAACCTCAAATATTTGTATCTAAGATGCAGTGCATATTGCCATCCAAGATGCGGTGGAAGTAAACAGTTGTGTTGAGCTTATAAAAGTGGATATTTACTGATAATGCAACTAAACAAAATATACGGTAAATACTTATTTGTTTGAGGTATGCGGACTTTTCACACGACTTCGATTGGGCCTACATATATAAATCGTCTAAATGTAAGTTACTTGCAATATAAGTTATACAACTTGCGTTATCATAACTTACTACACAATATAAATATTGCACAATTCAACCTCTCTATCTCCGTTTTACTTCATAAGAGACGATGTAGTACAGTATACAAAGTGTCAAAGACAATTATTGTATAGGCCTACCTCCAAACTTGACATTTATTTATCAACAACATACTTTTATGACAATTGAACAAATGAGAATGGCAATTAGGCCTAAATGATTAAATTCACAGAATATACCTTGCAATTTCTTGGGCAAAATATCTTCAGACTAATACTATGATTTAGAAACATGTAACTACTAATAACCCAAGACTGCTCAAGGTACGTAGATTACGTAGAAAGCCAGCTACGGTATATCGATGTGGCACGGTGGCCAAGCTCTAGAGCAAACCCATGGATCTGACTACGATGCAACTCTCCAAGTACACATCTCCTATGATTTTACAGACCACGAGTAAATGTAATGCTGAATGTAGCTATGTGGTACATACTAACAACTAGAATAAAGCAAAAGTTATTGTTTGAGTTCATGTTAGCTTTTGTGAATGTATTCAGAAATGTTTCTTTACATGCTATGCTTCCATGTAGGGCTACAGTGGACCTCTATGACTTCCTGCTCGTACCATTCATTTCGTCCCACCCTATTCACATTTGACCAATGCTAAATTTTCTGCATAGACGGTTTATTTTTCTTGGCCCCTTGAAAAACGATAGATAGGGGTTACACAGAACGAGTAGGAAAAAAATCAAGGTTGCCAATCGATCAAGAAAATGTAAACGACACCAAAATATGCTATATCGGAAATCGATTGATAATATCGAAATGTTAGGAATTCCACTCGATATCGAATCGAAATTATATCGAATATCAATCAAAATTATCGAAATTTCTTCAGGTCTGAATCATGTTTCTTTAGTGGTCTGTAATCAATTTATGACCCGTAGTGATGATCATCAGCCTTTGCCTCAGACACTGACATGTTTTGATGTTTGGAGAAAAAAAATGTAAAAGTTATGAATTTTCAAGTAGACACCAGCTAAAATCATTGAAAATAGGTTAACACCGGGCTTTAAGGTATATGTTGGTTAGGACTGAACCTGAAGAGACAGTTGAGAACAGCACGGATTCATGGGAGAAGAGCAGCAACACAATATCCTCCAACTCCTTGCCACCGGGTTGAGTATGCTTGGGACATGCTTGTGCAAGGAGTCTCATTGGAAGAAACGAACAAATGAGGGAGCAGCAATGACTTCAACCACAAACAACTCCATTGGCTAACCGAGAGCCACGTTTCCCAATCTGTGGCTTCCACTTCTATAAATCATACGGCTGTGCGAGTCTGTCTTGAAATTCTTGATCAAAATCCGAGTCGAGATCAAGACTCCAACTCGATTGATTTTTTTTTCCCCACAATGAAATTTCATGTCTCAAAATACTTTCAGATCTCGAACTATTTTGGGGGAGCGAGAGTGGAAGGACCAACTTGTTATCAATTGAATTCGCTCGCTTGAATTAAGCTCGCTCGCTCGAACTAAAATTGTGCTCGACCTTACTCGAGTCTCGCTCGAATTCCATAAGCTCAGCTCGCACATCCCTAATAAATCTTTCTTCACTCTTTTTGTATCTATTCATCTTCACAATGTTTCATACATATCTATTGTTTTCTTATATGTAGTAATAAATTAGCCTCGTTTTTTGTTCCCTCTTTGTTGCTTTGTTTGTTTGCTTTTGTTTTAGTATTACTCTGATTGGAGATGGTGTTTGTTCTGTACGGCGTATGGTCTATGATGTGACAAGAGTTTAGTAAAAAGCAGAGGACCTGGCATACGAAGTGACTTGGAGCGTGCGTATCGGCTAGGATATTAGCCAGACTAGTCACCTCATACTCGAAGCTATGTTGTATTACCGATTGCAAAAGAATACACGCAACTACCTTACAGTACAGAAGTGAGTGTTTTGTGATGGACAACGCACCTTGAGCAGAGCTCTCGGCGGACGTTAGCCGTGAACTTGTTGACCAGACAGAGGGTGAATGTCCCGGCAAACACCAGGTTGTACAACAACACGATCTTGAAGCTTCCCAGCCACTCGATGCGGCCAAAATCTCCCAGCAGGTCAAAGTTCGTGATACCTGAAACATCACGTACGGGTACATTACATTTTTGATTACTTCGATGTCGAAAGTGAATTAGATAGGCCTATCAAATAAATAAACAGCGGGCTGTCAGTCGTGTGTCAGATTGGCAATATCGCCGACTTGTAAGAACAAGCAGCAAGCCAAACAAACCAGCCTGTTAACAATTTGTATCTCTAATATAACGTCTGTCTCTCTTTGTCCATATCTCAACAATGTCATCATTGAACACAACGTGAACCCTTCACAGATCTCACGAACCCAGATGCGCTTGTCTCACTATTTACGCCACCGACTGACGTATTAATTTGCCGTATTAATTTCAGCAATAGAAAGAATCAATGAGGGGAATATATAAACTACTCAGCCACTGAAACGTCATTCAGGAGACCGGGGTTCGATTCCCGCCACGGTCGATCATCCTGACATGGGTTTTTCGTTGTTTTCCTCTGTCATTCAGGTCATTTCTGACATTCTGGGATGGCTCCTCAACAACAGGCCACAGCCGACGGACTCCTTCCCACTATCAAAATACACCCAATAAAATAACCTTCCATATTGAGCTTGCCGCGGTGACTCACCCAGGATCCGAGACAGGAGCGGCAGCGCAGTGCTGAACACCAGCACCAGAGCGCAGTTCCCGATGACGTGAGCGAGAGCCGTCTGATGTTTCGACGGCCGGATCTGGGTCAGGTACGGCAGCGTGTAAAGACCGACTGACGACGTCACCACCAGGTAGCAGATCAGGACAATCTCCAAGGCCGCCCCGTACGGACCCAGGGCAGACAGAGAGGTGATGCCCAGCGTGAATTGCTACAGCAACCAAACAAGCGGGATCGGATGTTCAAACCATAGAGCTTCAAAACTAGTAGAGTCATCGTGCTTGGTGGCACGGGTCTGCGGGGTGGGAGTAAGTGATACTTGCGCATAGAGCTTAGATAGAGTAGAGGGCGCATAGACGAAGCCATAATATTGGTGGCGCGGAGTCTGCGGGATGGGAGTAAGTTACGTGATGCAGTGATACCAGCCTGACTGGGAATACCTTGTTACACGTTATCTTTATGGCGGTGCTCCGAGTCAGACCAAATAAATGACTTCATTCATTAATTGTTATGACTGATGTGGCAATTCTACTAAGAAATGAACTTTATGATAATCAGCATATATTTTTGCGTCTTTTCGTGTCACTTACACCCATGTTTTTGTATTCTTTATCCTCTGAGGATGAAAATAAAATGGTGTTGTGCAGTGATCGCTGTGTATAACTCGGCTAGTCTGCTTTCCTCTCTCCGTGTCACGTGGTTTCTTGCCTCATTTCCGCCCTGGGCACACAAGCTATCACGGCTTCACCCACTCTGAATGATGCCAGTGCTACATTTTGCGTCTAGCCTAGTCTAGAACGTTCATAGGCCTATTGCATTCTAAATTGGTTTCCCATGGGCGACGAAGTTTTCGCCTGACAAATAGCTATTAACCATCCACTTGTGAATCACGGATATTTAGATGACGTCTTTTTTTATATGAAACCATCTTTCTCATGGGAACAAACAAGAATTGATTGAATTGTTTCACAACCACGCGCAATACCTCGGCTGTTGGAACTGCCAGCCGTCAATGCTAAAAACATGGGGGGGATCCGCAATCGTCCACACTGGCTGAAAGGAGTGAGGAAACTCGACTTACTAATACAAAGTATAATTTAGGCCTAAATATTGTTGATCCACACATCACGATTTTTATATCATCAGTCCCAATTGACACATATAATTGCCACTTCTCACTCAAATGTTTCAAATGTCAAAACCTTGCTGTTCGTAGCATGTTGCTTGTGTTTGGCATCTGCTGATAGCTAGTAACAGACATGTTATTTTTAATGGTTTTCTGGATAGATCGTTTTTTCTCCTGGTCCCTTGAAAAATGGCGCATCGAGGTTTCACTGTATTGTATAAAAAACTGTTTTTGAAAAGTGTGTTCAAATATAGAATTGCCCAGAGAAACCAATGGTCAAGTTTTAAAGAATAGATATCTCTTGAAAAACGGCGCATCGAGGTTTCACTGTATTGTATAAAAAAATGTTTTTGAAAAGTGTGTTCAAATATAGAATTGCCCAGAGAAACCAATGGTCAAGTTTTAAAGAATAGCTATCTCATTTCCTCAAGTAACTACCAACAGTAAGTGGTATTCGGATAACTTCCTGCTTCTGAAAAGTCCGATGGAATTTGGAATTCCGTTGACAATTCCATGACTGTTGATCTCGAGTTTGAGGATGGCTCGACTCACCTCTGTGCTGAGCGGCAATGCCTTCATGCCTGCCAGCAGCTGGAGCGTGTTCTGGACGACTATCAGCAGCGTGGCCGTAGTCAGCACGAGTAGCAGGATCATCGCCACCGGGTAGTACAGGTTCTTCTCGAGCGGAGACGCACTCAGCTGCTTGTCTGCAATCACACCACAGCATTAGCTCTACAGCACTAGCTCTACAGCGCCAGCTCTGCAGCGCCAGCTCTACAGTGCTAGCTCTGCAGCGCCAGCTCTACAGCGCTACGCTACTTTACAGTGGGCCGCTGCCTGGACAGCTTCATTTGTCCAAAGTCCTGTACCTCTTATCTCTTTGTTTGCGCCCCACCCAGCCGCTCCATAACCTTTCAAACACCGAAAAAACGTACAACGAAAAAACTTGGAGAAAAAATAAGTGGATCCGGCGATACGCCGTAAAAATTGCACACCGAAAAAGTTATTCTGTAATGTGACTGTACTGGGAGGCAAAACCTGGATGGAAGGACGATTCAGGGTGGATCTACGATGATGAATTTAAATAGCGGGGGAATATCCCCCTCCAATAAAAATTAATTAACATCATGTCTGAAAATATCGTTCTTTTCAGTGTTTATTTTTTTCGGTGTATCGCCAGATTCTCTTTTTTCTCCAAGTTTTTTCGGTGTTGTTTTATTTCGATGTAGGCCTATCGCCGGATTCTCTTTTTTTTTGAAAAAAAGAAATAAGTGGATGCGGCGATACACCGAAAAAACACTCAACGTCCCACTATCGAGGTTGTACTGTATCTATTCCAAACCCAGATTAATAACTAACTTGATTGGGTTGGGGGTAATTCCATCATTTCTACTAGGGCACACTTCTTTTTTCTCGGTTCGTGCAACTTCCGAGTCCTGTATCTACGTCGCCCTCCTCTGCTTCTCCCTCTACGTTCTCTGTCCTCCCCTCCCCTCTCTTAGACTTGACTACTTACACAGTTTCTTCTCGTTGCGTTCCTCTGTAGAGAGCATGCTGGCGAGCTTGGCCTCCAGCTCCCCGTTACGTAGATCTCCAAGCGCGGCCCACTTGTCATCCTCCTCGCGGTACACCCCGAGGGCGGGCCCGGACATGGGGCGGGGCGAGGTAGCGGCCACGTTCAGGCGCCGACGCAGCAGAGCCACCTCGAGGCGCGACGCAGCGTACTCGTCGTTTACATCTCGGAGGAACTGCGGCTTGGCCAGGTACCCCCCCACCACGCTGAATAGGCGCACCAACCCCAACGGGGTGGACACTGGAACCAGGATAGACGGAGGTTTCACGTAGCTCTCTTTCCTGAAGCCGATCACTTGACTTAGATTCAGGTTAAACAGATGCGAAACATTGGAACAGATCTCAAACACAGAAAAACAACTTTATTGAGTCAAGTGTTTTCCCAATGGGCACATTTCTTCACTTCTTGGGCACACTTTTTCTATGTCAGTTCCTGCCAGTTCAAGTTTTGCTGCCACTTCTCCCTCTTCTTCTTTTCTCATGAGTTCCTTCCAACATTCTCCATTCTCCCTTCATCTTTCTCCATTTCACCCCATTTTCCCCTCGGTTGACTACCCGCACTTTATTCCCTCCCGTCACCTTTCTTGTGCCCTTTCAACTCCTCTTCTCTTAACTCCATTGTATTCTGCTAGATCTCAATTTTATAATGAAGAAATAAAACTAGAAATCATTATTTGGATTGAGTAGATGCAGATTATGGCCAATTCTCCAATTTTATCTTTATTAAAATGAAGTTTTTGTTAGGTTCTCTGAAATGGTTTTGGTTTTGATGCAGCTCTTAAAACTCATATTTGAGAGGATTAGACACTGAACGTTTCCTTCTTTTTTGTATTTCATTTATAACCTGATAATAATAAGGAGCCTCAAAACATGTGGTTATATTTGAAGACTTCATTATATGAAAAATAATGGTTTTAAAAATGGGCTGCATCATCAAACATGAAAATAGAGAAGCTATAGACAATAGACAAGCTTAGTAGATAAAGACCCAAAGTTTTAATGCCTGTATTTCACCACGTTTTTCCATGAGTATTTGATATTGTAAATCGCTACTACCTTTAATAAATTAACAATTCTGTTATCTACTTTCCATTATAAAACTATGTAGCAAATTGAAATAAAAACTTGAAAATTATCGGAGAGGTAGCAATTTGAAAGAACGCACGCACATAAATTTTGGGGTAAAAATAATAATTGAAAAATAGTTCTTTTAACTTTGTTTTAAAAAAAGAAAAGTTGTATGAAAATGTCATTTTCAGTGTCTCGTCCCCTTAATCCTTACAAATGTAGATGAGCGCTGGCAATACTCACACAGTAGCATGAGCACCCCGAGGAATGAGATGCACGAATACAGGAATGGTAGATAGTACGTCCACAAATCTGAAACAGAACCACCCACCTGACTCAAATCTCACACATTTTACTGTTTTATTCATAAAGGCCCATGCACGATTAAACTTACCTGTAAACTTGGGAACTAACAAATTGTCATACGGTATTCCTCGTTACTGTTCGCAACTTTGGAAACTCCTTATTTTATTGTTGTCGTGAACAGTAGCGAGAAATACCGTACTTTTTGAGTAGTGAGACTAAGAGTAAAACTAAAAAAAATGTTCGGTTCGAGGTTCGGTTTGTGGCAAAAGTCAAGGTTCGCCCAACCCTAGTTCAAGGGTAGGTTTAATCGTGAAAGGGCCCTAATATTGAAGAATCCAGAATGGAGAAAAACTTCTCATTTTTTGAAAAAACAGCACACTGGCCTATTAAGGATTGTATTTTTTTCAAGAATTTACCTATAATGACATTTAGGTCAATATTGTAGCTACAATAAGGCCATCAACAAGGGCTACAGACAGTGACAGTACTGTGGATGCTAGAGAGGTGCTATAGGGTCTGTTGCTACTGAGCAAGGTCTGGATGCTTGGGAGGTGCTAGGGTGTGTGGCTACTCACTGAGCAAGGTCTGGATGCTGGACTTGTCCTTGTCCAGGACCGACGAGATGACGTGGGTGAGCCCAAGAACAAGTACCGCCAGCAAAGCGAGCACGATGAACGTCTCGTAGACCCGAGACATCACGGTTTTACGGTATCCAGCAAAACCCTCAGACTCCGTAAACAAGTAGGAAAACGGGAGAAGGACGAAGAGGGACAAGTTTGAGAACAGGAAGATCAGACTCCATAATCCTGGAATAAATGAAAAAACACATAGATGAGTGACACATATTTGGCCCGACTCAAAAATCACAACTCTACACGAAATCAAGACCGGCACATGCAGTGCAGTGGTTAACACGCTCGCTTCATGTGATCTGGATAAGGCAGTGGTTTTTAGAGAGAGCAGGCTTTAGAGGCTCCAAGTCTAAGCGCTCTCTTGCGGACCTCAACGGCTGTGGAACGGCATCGTTCCACCACGGATCAACGGCTTATACACAGCAAACACCAATGCACTGCATGCATGAACCAACATAGTGGCTTAGATAGTGGCTAAATAGTGGCTTAGATATGACACCAAGTAGTACAGTTGCCAACCGAGCAATAGATAGAATAAAACGGGTTATTTATCAGAAAACAATTAAAATCATGATAAGGAATGAGAAAGGTGGGAGGCCAATGATCGTAGCTAGCTGTCATGGGACTGTGAGTTGCTCGACCGTCACAAGAGCGAGCGAGCGAGCTGATGAACGGCCGAGCTCACCAACGGTTTCTCACGGCTCGTTTCGACTCGCACCCAACAACAAATTGACTGAAGTCCAATCATAAATATTGGTTATTACGTGGCAAATGCAAGTTACACCTGGTTTCGATCATTTGATCGAGTTGCAATTTGAAAAAGTGGGTTTCCTGAAACCGGTGTCCAATGACTATTAGTCGATTCTCGTTCCATCATTACGTTTCATGCTCTTTATATTAGAAGGAGGACACTGGTGCGTCCCAAGCTACCCTTCCCGGGGCAATCCCAGCTGTTCCGGGACCAATGGCCATGATTTGTTACGATGGCTACGTGCTTAATGACGCACTGTGATGATCGGACGAACTTACCTTGAATGAGAGAACTGTTGAGCCACTTGACGTAGTAGCTGTTGGGGTAGAGGATGAGCACCTCGTTGCTTACGATGGAGATCGGGAGTAGTAAGGCACCTCCGAGGGAGACGGCCAGAGAGAACGTACACAGGTAGAGGCTGGAGAACACACAAAACACACACATTTGGTTCATGTCAAACAAAACGATCTTTAATGAAGATCCAGTTTGTTTTCTCGACTTTGTGGTTCGAGGTCAATTTAAAAAAAACATTAGTATGCCTATTCATTGGAGAAGTTGTTCGAGAAGAAAGTGAACAAAGAGACTAATAAGAGAAAAACGTGTAGGCCTACACATGTTTGTAATAAGGGCTCGTGTTTTGAATGTAGGCCTACTATTCATTACGGTTGCCGTTCATTATGAAAATTGCAAATGATATCGAAGCTTCATTATTGAATATCGATAAAAGTATATCGTAATTTTCAATCAATATCGATATCGAGAAGATGCCGCGATAAAACGAAAAAATCATACACCACAAAAATTGTACACAGAAAAATGTATTTTCTACAGTGACTGTAGGCCTACTGGGAGGCAAGACCTGAGTAGAAGCATGATTCAGTGGAATAGTGGGGGACTACCGGTGCTCCCCTCCAAACAAGAATAAAATACCATCATAAAATGATATCCAAAAATATTATTTTTGGGTAGGCCCTACATTTTTTTCTGTGTATCATCTTTTCTCGATGTATGTTTTTTCTGTGTATCGGCACATCATCTTTTTTTCGGGAAAATGGCTTCTAATATAGGCCGATGCGTACATCATTTTTATCACAGAACCTTAACTCATGTCCAAAGACTTTTTTTGAAGCTAAATGAATGGTAATTTTAAATTTGACTAATGCTATGAAATGGCCCTACTATTTTTTAAATTGCTAATGCTAAAAACCAAAATAATGATGGTATAGGCCTACCGGTAATTTCACGACTAATGATGGATAAAAAATCCACGCCCTATGAATGTAGGAGACGGTGTGTCGACTTCCGCGTCCACGTCAAGCCGTAATCGGCTGAGCCACACCTTTTCTACGTACCTCACTCTGTACACGACAACTTCTATATCGTCGGACGCATAGTATTCGTCCCGGTCTCGGCGTCGAAATCGCCCGATAATTGCGTAGCTCAGTACGTACAGCAGAATAAACAGTAGGAAGAAAATCTGAAATACAGGACTGCGTTAACTTCTTCATAAGAGTTGGTGACCAGAACGAACGAAGGATAATTTGGCACGCGGTACCAGTACCATACTAACGATGAACATACAATTCAGTGGCCGGGATTAGCTCTACGCCAAGTTTTGTCAGCTCGCACTGAAGAGAGTAGGCCTATTCCATCTGGTGCAGGGCAAGTGAAGCTAATAAGTATCGAAGGGCAATGTGCTACAACTCCTGCAGTCCAAGGCAACTCATTGAAAAATTTTATCATACAACAGATTTTTATGTAAGATTACGGTAACATGACTTCTTCTTGTAGGTCTACTGTGAAAGTGACGAAACATAACATATGTAACATGTATAGGCCTACTGTCAATAAATATTATTATTAGGCCTATGATTATTATCATTGTTATCACTGTTCACATACAAAATGTATACCCTAGCTTTATTTGGAACTTTAATAAATTCATTCGAATAATCACATTTTTTTTTCTTTTTCATGTAGGCCTACGTGCAGAAACTAATCAAGTAATTATTATTTCATGTGCATCAGTCAAGTATAACACTACTGTTACCCGTTACATTGTAACCTCTTATCATACGAAAAACTGCGTATTTTTGTATATATATAGATAGGCCTAATATAGGTTCTCATGCTTAATTTTGTGTATGTATCTCTTGTCCCCCCCCCCCCCTCCCCCACCAAAAACACGAAAGCTCCCCAGCAACAAAATCTCTGAATTCAACACTGATCACAAATACGTCAAAATAACACAAACACCAGCTGAAGATCTATTATTAGCCTACTGTCTACATGGAACTCTACAAAAATGCTTCAGCGATTTGCCTATAAATATATCGGAAAATTATAATTATGAATGACAGCTCAATTTTCATTATTAGTCACGTATACAATTGTCAATTTTACCAGTGAAATGTGTTTCAACAAAATTATCTAAAAGGGCGCCAAACCCATAATCAAGCGTCTGGGGGGGGGGCACGTGCCCCTCCCTGGAACCCCCGTCTCCTGTATGACGGTTTATCACTCGTCTCAGAATCACTTATGCTAACTGTCACCAGCTATCCATGACCATGGTAATATATTTTATTGCAAATAAGCTGAGGAGCTTGTGGAGACCAGGAGTTCAGAATTGGGACAGTGTCACTCACATCTTGTCACTTCAGGAAATAAGAACCAACTGTAGGCTACGCCTAGGTCCAAGTTGGGAATAGCAATAACAAATAGCAATAGTCAATAGTGCAAGATCAAGGGAAAAGACAAGCAAAGATCTTATTTTGCTTTATAATATGGTAAAATGTATAACTTGACAGTGACAGTACATAGGCCTACCCTCGCAAAAATTGAGTCTAACCTCAGTGATTAAATTAAGCTATATATGGTCACAGGTAGGCTAGACCTAGGTCTTTGCCAAGTTTGGGTTTTTAATGAAATGTCAAGTTTGACACATAGGTTCTGGGCCTAAAACGGGCCTTAGTTTGATCTGCCTAGCTAGACCTAGCTACTTACTATATATTCCCTGACAGTATTGTGAAATATTTGACCTCTGAGATCAGTTACTTCAGTCTCATCTCCTTCCATTTCAGGGATACAGAGCTGGGCCTGTATTCTGTGGCATACACCTATTACCTAGGCTTGCAGTATTATAGTTGATGAAATACCACATTTTCTGTCAAGACCTAAATGGGCCTAGCCAAATAGGCCTAACCATAGAATGACTTCAAAAACAAATGTAGGCTAGGCCATTGACTTTATAATACACTAGGCCTAGGCCTATACTCAATGGCTAGGCCCAGAGATCAGCGGCTAGGCCCTAGCCTAGGCTGACTAGGCTAGGCCGTTCCAGAATAGGCCTATCTAAGCCTGTGTTAGGCTACTTCTGCTATCGGAGATTACATAAGCAATATTGAATAATAGGCTTGAAATGTAATGAATTGATCGTTAACTATACAATGTTTGTTAATTAAGACACTTGAAAAATGTATCACTTTTTTCAATTTAGATTCAAAAACCAATTGCAAAAGCGTCAACTTTGCAACACGCACAACACACAAGAAACAACGGCAACACAGGCGCCAGCTGGGTCCGATTCTCGTAGTTCTTGAAATCGCATGCGGTTTCGAATGAAGCACAATGAAGGTTACCGTCAAACCGTTTTCTAGTGGGAAAACGCACCTCAGCACTTATAGGTTTTCGCGTCGATTTGAAATCGTTTTAATAAAGCCTATGCGCGGTTTCGCTGATGGTTGCTGAAATTTTAATTCCAAACGATGTGATTACGAACCAAAGTCAAAACTATCAGTAAATTAGCAACATTGAAAATGTAATCAAAACAAGAATAACAACCTCATCTGCAATAACCATGATCGGGAAGGAGAAATTACTTAATCTTACGTATTTTCAATTCGCATCAATTTTTCCTGTCATGACAAAAGTCTGTTGAATTAAATTAAATTTGATAAATAAAATTAATATTTGAATGAAACAAGTAACCATAACTGAGTATCTAACTTACCTTACTAAATCCTGCATTTCACCGTCATTGAGTAGCTCGGCTCCAAATGGTATCCACAAGAAAAATAAAATTATTTTCTCTTAGTTCGATAGTATTTACCATAGTAAACAACACACATCCTGTTCAGAAGTATTTCCTAAATTCATTTGATCACTGCTCTAGATTAACATAGTGAAATACACTATTGTTATCCTAGAGATAACATTTTATATGAGTGAGGGAAATATGGTAGCTTGGTATGTTAAAATAGCAACACTCAATGATTTTTGTAATCAAATATTTTATTGACCACTAAAAATGATGTACAGATCGCTAAATAGAAGTAGTCCTGTTGGAGGATGGCATACTGCACATCCTCAATTGTAACATTTATATTTTATTATAATTTTATGGAGAATATTAATTGTTTTGAACGGTAACTGGTGGACTGGTGGTTGATGGTTTTTTGACAGCAGGTGAACAATGTGTCTTCATAAGCAAAAATAGGCCTACTATATTACTATAAACATTGGAATGGGTGTCGACAAAACGGTGATGGAGAAATTCTCCCTACAAATTCGGAATCAATAACGAATTTGGGCCTACATAAGTTTCAAAAGTCAAGACTCGATCAACACAAGACAGAATTGTTTTTCATGACACTAATTTGGTTGATATACCTAAAGTGTTGGCAGGTCCGTGGTATAGAGACGCTATAGAAGGCCTACTGATAGTATATACAAATGTCTTTGACTTTGGAAGCAATTTTTTTTATCCAGAGTACAGATCAGAACGTGGCCTACATTTAGGCCTACATTGGTTGAGAAACATTTATTTTTAAATGCCACAATTCTGAAGTTTATATTTGGACAATACGATCATAAAGATGGTTTATATACCAGTTCAGAAGTAATCAAAATATGTTTGCTACAAGTACTTTTTTTTTAAGTTTGTTCAAAATAATAATACGTTCCCTAAATAGTTGTCAGGGCTTCAATAACTATAATTTTCATGATTACACATCAGAACATATTAAAAAGAATATCCAAAACTAACCCTTTTCTTTCTAAAAAAGTCCGCCCCGGTGGCTAAGTCAATTATCGCTAGCGGTAGTAACTGACGTCACCTTTGGGCGTGGGTTCGAGTCTCGCATAAGGCATGGGTTTTTGTAAACGTCCTTTCACCTATCATCACTTCATCGTTTCATTATCATCCGCTCATTCGTACCCCCGTATAACCTAGCTGTTGGTGGGGTCGTTAAGCAACATATGTTTTTTTTTTCTAAAAAAATCGGGTCAAAACCACGATACAGATTTTTCTAATCCAATTGTTGTTGTAGCCACCAATTTCAGCAAACTTTTTGCATTCTGTTTGTTCGTCAATTATTCCGTTTGATCAATTCCGATTGCTTTCCTACAGCCTATTTATCAACATGCATGTTTATAAAAAGTGTGTAAAATATTCCTAATTATGTTGTTCTACATTAGATAAATCCATATACTGAATAATTCCAGGGAAAACTTGAAAAGATAAATAATAAAGGTGAAGAAAATGGGAGACATACATTAAATTAAAATTCACGAGAAAATCGAATCAAAACAAGATGGCATGATTAATTTGTGGTGAATTCAGATGTTGTTGTTACGATCACAATCTACATACGTTTTTGTTGAAACGTTTCTGTCTAAATGGTATGATTGTGTGTGTGTTTGCTCGCTGTTCAGTACACTTAGTGGCACATGGTTTTCAGATGAGCGTTATAGCGAAGATTTCCATCCTACTCGCATGGAGCTTTGTCTGTGTGTTTTTTCTGTTTGTTTGTAAGCACTGCACAGGTCGCACGGTTTGACCGATCGACATGAAACATTTTCTGTATATGGAAACTTATCCAACTTAGAACTGTTTAGTTTTTGGGTCAAATCGGTTGGACCATTTTTGAGAAACACCAACTCAAAGTTTCTAAAAATCCCACAAGATTAGGCCGGGCAAGAAAATTTGGAAAATAAAATCTCCCCAAAATAATTCAAATTTCCGCTGAATGTAAACACAATAATGAAACACTGTCAAAAATTGGTATGCAATTCGGACCAGTCGTTCTCAAGAAAAGAATTTCATAAATGTTTTTTATTCATCAAATAGATCAAAATAATTGCAGAAATATGTGGCAGAGATTGATTCACGGCACCCTAGATTCGATAGTAAGCGACCGGCACATGCAGCGTAGTGGTTAACGCGCTTGCTTCATGTGATCCGGTAGGCGAGGGGAATTCCGAACCCAGTTCGATCCCCGCCGCCGACCATCTTTACAGAGGGTTTTCATGGTTTCCCTCTGTAGTCTAGGCTAATGCCGGGATGATTCCTACAATAAGTCGGCCATGACCGCTTCCTTCCCACTATCCTTCTCATTACCCAAATACCTTCATCTCATCATCCCATCATCTCATTAATCATTCATCCGACGCCATTAGATCTGCGCTATCATAACAGTGCGTCGTTAAACCCAATATAAAAAAAAAAGATAGTAAGCGAATGAAGTAGCCTATTCTATCTGAGTCAAGGTGTATAGAGTTTTTGATCGTAGGCCTACTCTATTTGGATATCTCGCTCATCTTATAACACACATTCCGTGTTTGCCTGGTATAAAGTTGAACGTGGGAATGAAAAGCACTGAGAAAATACAAAATTGATCAAAAAACAAAATGGTGGCTTGGATTCAGTCACTCTTTTTTTAGCTCTGTTACTATTAGGCCTACTAAGGGACTCAATAGGCCTATGCATCAAAAATGTTTACATGCAGTTACAATTTTTTTTCTTTGGAAAATATAATATAATAATAATGAAGGAAGGCCCCTATAATCCTATAAATTGAATTTGAATTTTCAAATGGCTCAGTCAACTAACGCGCTCTGCGTTAGAAACTAAAGTCACGTTGGGCGTGGGTTCGAGTCCCACATAAGGCATGGATTTTTGTGAACGTCCTTTCACCTATCATCTCCTATCTATAACTCCTATCATCTCCTATTCATCTATCTATAACTTCATCGTTCCATCATCACCCGCGCTCATTCGTACCTCCATATAACCTATAGCTGTTGGTGGGGTCGTTAAGCAACATCAAAATAAATAAATGAAGCGACTAAATTTGAATAAAAAAAAAACGATATCAATCCGAACAAACTTTATGCGTAGCTGTTCCGTATAATTATGTATATCAGTTTTTGTTGAATTTTAATTAATACCTAACAAACTTTGCTAACTGGAACCGATTGATCAAATTTTGAAATAATTCCAATTTAATTTAAAATTCACATCAATTTTCATCCGATTGGCTTGATTTTTGTGTGTGGCGAAGCAAAGTTTTGTAAAGATTTGAAATTAAAGTGAGGTAGGTCTGAAGAAAATTATCAGCATTACCAATGAAAGTAAAATTTATAAAATTGGGCTTCATTAACTTGAAGTATCTGAAATATCTCAAATAATTTTGAAATACTTTCAATAGATACATCCCAAAGATAGGCTACTTTCCGTAAAATAAAAAGTAGATGGGCCTAAGTGGAAATATGAAGAACATTGAAAATAATATGCTAAAGTTTCAATATAGGCCTAGTTCTAATGTTTTAAAAAAAGTACATTTACAGGTGTGCCTGTAGCAAATGAGCACACAATTGTCCTGAAGATATCAAAATTCTGAAAACAAGGGAACACAGATATTTTCAATACTGGTACCTCTACCTTCAAGATGATATGACTAATAACTACGTATCTCGAATCACCTGGTTGTCAGACGTATACGGTTGAAAAAACATATTCTTTAACTGTATACTACAGACGATTGTGCGATAGGAGGTAAATACTTACTTACACAATCTTGAAGGGATTGAAAATATCTGTTCCCCTGTTTCCAGAATTCTGATATCTTATACCGTTCAAAAGTTACTATCAAAAACCTGATATTCCGCTAAATCGACTCACAGGGAATTTGATGGTCTATGATAGTCGACGATTCAGTCGATAACTGTAAACTCGATTTAATCATTCTAAATTTTACGCTAGAGTGTGCAGCAGACAACATTTGACTATATTTTGATTAAATTACTTTTGATTGATAGAAGAAAATGTTTCTTGTTTTCGATAAGTTTCAGAAAAATTGCAAAATTGATTGAACATGATTATTCGAAGTACAAATGATGAGTAACATTCCAAGCATGTATTTCAAATACAAAATAAAAATGTATCTATAATAATAATAAGAAGAAGAAGTTAAGATACATGTATCGAGTCACTGCCCATGTTCGGTTACTATCTGCACATACCTTTTCATCATGTTGAAGATGGTATTTGGCTGTTAACCAAATCTACCAATGGGTTGGCGCCTTCTGGTTTCGATTTCGGATTCTGGTCTCGGGATCACTGAGGTTTTCTATAACCACGCCCATTAGCAAAGCGTTGTAGGAACTGGGTTACACTTCACGTGATGAAGACAACAGCATCAACTTCTAACAAAAACAAAGTTATCAAACTAGTAGCGAGTGAGTTCTCACACGGTGTTGTTGGAGGTTTGGTGTGATCGCGAGTGCTTTTAATGTCGATTGCGCTACAGCGTGTAATTCAACTGTGATTTTATTAGTATAAGTAAATGCGTATGCAAGAAGAATGTAAGTTCAACCCCATGTGCATCCAGTAACGTGTGTTATTATTTTATTGACTCATCCTGCGTACTATTCAAGTGTTCACATAATGCAGTCTTGTTTGTAGTAAATTGGTGGTAGTGTTTGTTGTATGAGTGGGATTCAATTGGATTTACTGCTCGTCGAATTACCAAACGCCTAGTAAAGGTGTAGCAACAGTAGATTTCTGCTTCAATTCTGGACGTAACACTGTTTTGCGTCCAAAGGCAACGACGTTCTTCGCAATCCGTAGACAGCGTAAGTAAAGGGCATTTTTTGCTTGTGGTAATTCCTGATTTTCTAGTTTGACATGACTTGACAAGCGTCTTTGAGACTTGACACAAGGTTATAGTTTCTCACAATTATGCGTTCCAAGTAGCCTATACGTTGTCATTGCTTCAAATTAAATCCACTAGTTGGAGATATGGAATGACTCAACAACGCTCTATTCATAGGTCAACGCAGGTCAGCATTCCTGCCACGCTTTTAATATGTTTGACAATTTATCTTCTTGCCTCTTAAATACACGAGTGTTACATTTGTCACAGAATCGACTCATTTCGGCTGCCTGCTTATGGCTCTGTAGTCTCTCGTTTCCCTGATCAGAGTACATTATTATTCCAACAAGTGGCGACCTTCAATACTAAAAGTTGAAGTTTCCGGAACGTAAATGTGGCCAAGCAAGTTGAGCTGTGAGCAGCTTACAGTTGGGTCACCACTGTCATACCCCTAGGGTAATTGATACAATGTTCGAATTTTATCGCCGGTCCATTCCTGTTATAACAAAACACTGAAACGACAAAAAGCTTGAATTTCGATCTCCGAGTCTGTTAGTCTGCTATAATGGCCAACTGCAATGTATTGAGTGTTGGTTACACTGCAAAGAAAGCGGAGAATGATTACTAACTGTTATTTCTGACACGGTCATACTATAGGATTACAAAGAGAGAAAGATGTATTGTGGTATAGTACAGGTGTAGGGATCTTAATTTCCGTCAACTTTGACTGGTAATTGTCCTGGCTTTGTCTCCCATCTTATTCATGTAATTGTTTCAAGTGTTTAAAACCAATCTAGTCCTAGTTAACTAACTTAACATCGATGTCGACATGAGCAGCTAGTAAGTACTGTGCTACACTTTCATCACTATTTCACGGTAGATGGGCGAGTAGGCCTACATTATTACAATGTTAGCGCTCTGAATGTTCCACGACGCACTATGGGAGGCGTTTGTGAACAATCACTTCACAGCCACTGGTTCAGGTTAACCGTTACTACTGCCTGCCTCTGTCGATCTCCATTCCGACCACGCGGACTGCAGACTAGACCACTAAGATATTCGAAAAGCATCAATGAAATCGTCGGCAATGAAAATGTATCGTGAAAAGAGCAGTGAAATACGCATCTTATTTCAGAGCCACGTTATAAGGAAAACTATCGCAACCAAGTGAGTGATTCTGGTTTGGTTGGTTGTCACTAATCACCTTACGCGCCTGCATGACTTGAGTGACGACATCCTAGGCGTGCACCTACTGCCTTCGAACAGTCATCACTGACATGTCATCACGTTGCAGGGAGCAAGAGATCATTTGGTGTTTTGTAAGGAAGAGCATAATATCCATAGATCGGTTACCAGTAGGCCTACAGTGCGTTGGCCAAACCAATAACTCTCCCACCCCACCATGGCTAATTCGGCTCGGGCACTGCTTTAGAAAATGAAGGTACCTGGATGTAATGAAGGTAATTCGAATGCCATACATAAAGCATGTGTTTATGTAAAGGTCCGTGCATATTTAGTCTTTCCGTTACTTATACCATGGATACAAACTATGTTATATGTGGTCTTGAGTTCCGTTAATCTTCCATCGTACCCCCTATAACCTTGCTGTTGGTGGAGACGGTAATCGAGAATAAATCCATAAGGAAGTGTGAACGTCCAGTCAACAATGCAGAAGCTGTTGATGTCGTCGGAATGTGTGGCAGATGCTCGGGACTGAATGGTTGCAGGGGTGTCTGAATGGGATGTTTTTATGAGCCCAGGCCTACTGTCTGCACACGGCTCGTCCGTGCCTTCCGCCCGGCATGCACAATCAAACCGAACTAAACAATATGGGAGGAAAGGTGAAACATACGTGATGTGGTCGAGGGATGGAACAGAGGCCGAGGAATGTGCTGGCTGATCACATGACAGGAACCAAGTCAAGGGTTGGGGTCTCTGCTGCGTATGGGGACAAGCTATCAGCTACAATGTCATGCAATACTTGCAATTATCATTGATGTTAGGACTATAGACATATAATATATATATATATACTAGCAGAAATACCCGGCGTTGCCCGGGTGCAATTGATAGTGTTTACTCTTTGTAATGAGTTCCATTCACGTGTGAAGTTATTATAGGGCAGTAAACAGCATGGATATACTCTTGCGCGCGCTGTTTTTCATGGGATGTAGCGGAAGGGGTTAAATGGAAGAGAACATACTGGTTATGTACATTGTGTCTGTCTATAATTTAGGTAATTTTAAATTTTATGATGAGCCGTTTTTAAGGGGAAAAGTACAAAGTGATTGTATTTACACTTCATCATTTTCTGCAACTTCGCTCATCCATCAACGCTTATATATAGCGTTTTCCCAGTGTAAGATCCTCACATAGCGTTTTCCCAGTGTAAGATCCTTACCTATCGCGTTTTCCCAGTGTAAGATCCTCACCTATAGCGTTTTCCCAGTGTAAGATCCTTACCTATCGCGTTTTCCCAGTGTAAGATCCTTACCTATCGCGTTTTCCCAGTGTAAGATCCTTACCTATCGCGTTTTCCCAGTGTCAGATCCTTACCTATCGCGTTTTCCCAGTGTCAGATCCTCATCTATCGCGTTTTCCCAGTGTCAGATCCTTACCTATCGCGTTTTCCCAGTGTAAAATTCTTACCTATCGCGTTTTCCCAGTGTAAGATCCTTACCTATCGCGTTTTCCCAGTGTCAGATCCTTACCTATCGTGTTTTCCCAGTGTCAGATCCTTACATATAGCGTTTTCCCAGTGTAAGATTCTTACATATAGCGTTGTCCTAGTGTACGATTTTTGGCAAGGTAAGAAACTTACCCGTAAGTTTCCGATGTGCTAACGTGCGTTAAACCGTCGCCTTTTCACTGAGAAAAGTATCTCGGTCTGCTTTGTGCGCTGACAGGCAGTCTACTGATCCCCAATTGTCGTAGGCTGCGTATCAGTTACAGACCGAAGATTCCAGACGATTCGATGGGATGTATGATATGCGATGACAGGCTTCCAGGACAATAATCTAGATCGACATGCTCAGAGCTAGCGCGCAGTCGGCCCATTTCCCCTCCTCGCACCCGCAAACCTCTCGCGCCAGACTTCAAGAACAATCATCTAGATCAACACGCCATTGTCCTTGAATGTCATTGAAAAGCAAATTTTTGGATTTTGTACCTGGGAGAAAGCTTGGCGGAAGATGTCATATACTTTAGGACATTCTACCACACCCATCGAATGTGCATGCTCAAGGAATTTCACGAAACTCGGTCGAGCCGTCTCGGAGGAGTTCATCCACTAACATGTGACACGAGCTTTTTATATATAAGATATATATAAATATATATATATATATATATATATATATATATATATATACCGGTATATATATATATATATATAGGCCTACTTGTGGCCGCGAAAGAAAGTCTCCTACCAACATAACATGCACCTACATACGGTAACGGTTCAGGACGAGGTTTACGATTGGAAACACTACGATATCTTTCAAAAGCGATAATTTCTTACGGGTGGCTCACAATTACAGAAGTTTCACAAGTTGGTCGATAATATTCTCCTCTTGAGTGTATATATAGGCCTATACACAGGGGCTTCGGAACAATTTGAAAGTTGGAGGGGGGGGGGGGGGGGGGGGGCTGCAAGCTCAACAATTACGAACCGTGGGCGAACGGAAAATGCACGAGAGAATTAACAATTTTCGTAATTTTCTATCATTGACTACATATCAATCCCTCTCATAGGCCCTACATGAAATTGATAGCAATTTCGTAAGTGTAGGCCTACGGTAAATATACGGTCTCCCTCAAATATTCACAAAAAAATGAATTGAAGTCAACTATTTCCTTGCTTGGTATCTGGATCTTCCTCTCGTGTTTTCTACAGAAAAATGTTCGATCTCCGATCAATTGTGCTTCAAAACTATACGACCATAGGTTAAGTGTTGAATTTGGTGAAAAACGTCTAAAAGTTTTATGTTGATCAGTTAATCAGTTTGACCTTTGGGACAGAAGAAAATACCAAGGAACTAGGAAGCTGCAGTTTTGCTAGTTTGTTTTCACTGCGTTTATTCAATACATTTAATTATTATGTGCATTAGTGGAAGGCTTGTGAGTTGGGATCACGGGGCGGCAACATCCCAATTGCCGAGTTTATAAAGATTAAAGTAGACCTACCACTATACTCCTCGTTTCAGTGAAGCGGGGCGCGAGAAGTTTTTTGCAAGTCGGTTTTTAAATGGGACTAAAATCGACAAATCGTTATGATTTGTGACATCATGACTCAGTTGCTGTGATATGATCAAGTAGCGTTCGGCAAGCATATAACGTTGTGGCGTAGTGGTAGCATAGCTGCCTCAAGTTTTAAGGGTCCATGGTTCAACTCCCGACGCTGTTGCTTTTTTTTTAGCAGAATAACTATCAAATGTTGACTAGAGCGCAGAGTTATGCATCCAGGTTATTTAAAAAAAAATTGACTGCAGAAACAAAAATATGTACACAAATGATGTGATTTTTAACTATTGCTTTATTCCATTTTAAAACCGTGCCTATTCGCCCGCGACATGGTATGGTGTCACGGCAGTTCTCGAACCAAGTTGTGACAGATATGTATAGGCTTAATTAACATTAAACAATGTATGAACTAATGATGAGTTAATGAACAGATAAAAGTTGAAAAAAATTACTTCTTATTTCAACAAAGTGGGTTTCATCAGGAAACAACGAGACATTGAGTCTTGCAAGAACTTTTCCCCCCCCCTGCCCCCTCCGGCTCCGACGGCAGTGTATATATATATATATATATATATATATATATATATATATATATATATATATATATATATATATGTTGTTCCTTTTCGGATAGTGCCGCTTATAATAAGACAAACTCCGTGGAGACCCACTCCCCACGTTGTCCAACTCCCTTGACGTATGTCCGCGAAAACTTGAAATTGAATATATATAAACTAGCTGTAGCCCCGTGTTGCCAAACACGGGAGTCCATATAACCGCTCAAGCATACGTCGTATTACTTCGACACACGGCCGCTCGGCCGGGTCGAGTCATCTCCCGGTACATGTAGGTTGTAAACAACCACGCATAGTCCCATTTGTTTCTCAAATGGCCAATCTGCCGTCTCGAATCAACTTTCGGCACTTATAGTTGTAAACAAACACGTAAATTACGTCCCACATGACTGACCTCGGCAGGATTTTGGCGCCCTGGGCGAGCCCCAAGACACTACTCGAAATGTTTTCAAAGATCCTAGGCGGGGTCTCTGCCACAGCTGCCGGAGGCGAAAAATTTGGCTTCTTGAACATTTTAAACTGATTTTAAAACATTATAAAAACTCTCTGGATATATAAAACATTCCCACCCTTCTGTTGATCCAAGGAAAATATTAATTGGGATGATGAATACTGCGCGAGGTCATCCAATTTTCATGCCATATTCACCCTTCGACCGTCAATAGGCCGTGACGCGCTCATAAACAATTATCACCATTTGATGCGCAAGCGCAAATGTAAAGAACATTATAAATGAAGATTATATGGAGAAAATAAGAGTTGAATAGGAAGAGAAGAATCATTGTTACTTCTGTATACTTTAGTTTTTTAGTCATTCCTATACTATATATATTTAAGAACTCAACTGACGACATGTCACCTTTCAAACGAACCTCCTTATCACTTCGTAATCGCATATTAACAATAATTTCGTATCAAGTATTCCATGTTCATTTATTTGAAAAAAAAAAATGTAGCGCCCCAAACATTTTGCACCCCGGGCGGGAGCCCGGATCGCCCTGCCCACGAGCCGGCCTTGCACCTCGGCCCCTCCCCTCCTTTAAGCCGACCGGCTCTTTTTTTATATATTGGGTTTAAAGACGCACTGTAATGATAACTGATGATAACTGAGATCTAATGGCGTCGGATGGATGATTAATGAGATGATGGGATGAATGTTCTTGGGTAATGAGAAGGATAGTGGGAAGGAAGCGGTCATGGCCGACTTATTGTAGGAACCATCCCGGCATTAGCCTAGACTTCAGAGGGAAACCATGAAAAACCTCTGTAAAGATGGTCGGCGGCGGGGATCGAACTGGGTTCTGAATTCCCCTCGCCTGGCGGATCACATGAAGCGAGCGCGTTAACCGTGCCGGCCGGCTCTTCAAAAACAGTATCATCCGGCCCCTTCCGCGCCTCTCTCTTTCTCTCTTTCTTTCTTTCTCTCTTTCTCTCTCTCTCTCTCTCTCTCTCTCTCTCTCTCTCTCTCTCTCTCTCTCTCTCTCTCACACACACACACACACAGGTCCCACTCTAGCGCTCTGGCCAAAGACCCAATTGTGAGCCCCCAAACTAGGTGTGCATAGTGAAATTGAATGCAAGTGAAGAAGGAATTAAGCCCCGCAGGGAAAATTATGAGATATTCTCTCTTTCAATACGATTCTACGGGTTTTGTGAACTAGGCCTACACGAAACATCTAGAATACATGGATTCTTTAGTTTGGACGCAATGTGGAAAACGTCCTAGATTGCACTAGTTTACGCTAAGCAACTATAATCTTCTCTTGATGTGGAGAGATTATTCAAATCGATAGTCGTATTTGAAAATATGTTTTATGGAGGATTATAGCTCACTCCCAATAACTAACACATTCCAATTAATCTTATATATAAAAAGCTCGTGTCACATGTTAGTGGACGAACTCCTCCGAGACGGCTCGACCGATTGCCGTGAAATTCCTCACGCACATTCGATGGGTGTGGTAGAATGTCCTAAAGTAGATGACATCTTCCGCCGAGCTTTCTCCTATGAGCAATATCCAAAAATTGGCACTTCAAGGACGCCACCAGTTATTACGTAGTTCATGTTGACATTGACGACCTTGACTCAATGTCGGCCTCACTCGACAACCCATTTGCGGGGTGCACGCTAGATAGCGCCTAATCCGCCTTCCAGCTAATCGTTGACCATGTCCATTACGTCAATGAAACACTAAATTGAGATACTGACATATTGTTATTCATACTTGGTTAGTCTTCGAATTTACTGTTGACTTTCTTTATTTCACTCCACTACTTTGCGATAAAACCAACTATAATTCTGTTCAAAACGTTCCATTTTCAACACAAACGATTCACAGGACCTTTTTTTTCCAACAGAAACGATTCACAGGACCTTTTTTCGTACGTTCAACATTCACTACAAATCACTTCGATGGGAGAACAACGTTTGCCGAGTCTGCTAGTTGCTTTATAAAATAATATGTTATAATACTTTGTTTATCACAAACTTTGTTCTTTTTATTCTGATAATAATGCAATTTCAGTTCGGCTTCGGTTAAGTTACGCCATATATATATATATATATATATATATATATATATATAGATAGATAGATAGATAGATAGATAGATAGATAGATAGATAGATAGATAGATAGATAGATAGATAGATAGATATATAGATATATAGAGATATAGATATATAGATACATAGATATATAGATATATAGATATATATTGATATCTAGATGGTGATGACTATGATAGCGTATCCTGTGTTCTTGAGTTCATAAGAAAAGCAGGACTTTTGAACTTGATATAACTTGACTTGACGATGATCGTAGTTTTAGTTGCAACTGGTGTGTGAATGTTCTTATTTGTATGCATGTAATTTATTAGTATGAATGTGTTTGTGTATGTGAGTACGAATGCTGACTTGACATTATCCTAACTGTACGACACTTCTCTCTTGAGATTTATTCCTTTTAGTATTGAACAAACGACCAAAATGACGTTTTTTATACAATCATTTTGTTCAGCTATCAAGTGCATGTATCAGTGTGTGTATGACGATTTACATCATACACACAGTCGTTCAATGTTGTGTTCTTGAAATGTGTGTGTGACTTTTACATCACACACACGTTTGTTTCATTGTCCTGTGTTTGAGGAACGTGTGTTTGACCATTTACGTCATTCACGTATTTGTTAACCGTTCTGTGATATGTTTAGTCCTTAACTCACCTTTTGTGCCGTTTCCAACATATTGTTGGTTTCGCGATTCGGTTCATTACATCGTATTCATTACATCGGTTCATTACAGCGTACAGGCGCAAAATGACCTCGTGTCGACGCGCCTCTAAACTCAACATTCATTCATTCATTTTAGATCTATGATGCCTATATATGTATTTTAACGATGCGCTATAATGACCATTGCATTCAACAATAAATATTTAAATAAGTTACTATTTGTCATGTAAATGCATGTTTATGGAGGAAGCTGATCAGATTGACTAGGCGTGCATTCGAGTACGCCGCCATGTTGCGTGTGACGTCACGGCCGCCATTACTGCTTTCTATTCTGAAGGTTTTCCTACCTCAACCCGTGGATCTTTTAGAGTCACCGCTCGTTGTGAAAATAGACTAATCGTCGAGGCCGGGTGAACCCGTTGGTTCAGAGAAAGGTTCCGAGCGACCGTCCCCGCATCCCACATCACCACCGCAGGGATGGTTCGAGCCGTCATCATTGAGTATCGTCCACTTTGTTCCGGCAGTCCGGCACGATTCAACCGGAAACCGTCGGGCCTATATTATCTGTACACTTTCCATTTTCTCTATACATTAGATGCAATTAACAATACAAGTTAATGATAGGCCTATATTGTACTCCAGTAGAAGTGCATTGCATTGTGTAGGATTGATGTGAAGGTAGCGGTAGACCAGCACATACCAAGTACCGGGACCACGTCAATGAACGTTCCATGAACGCGACATTGCTTTCACAAGGTGGAATCAAGACGTCTTGGAAAACCGACCAAACGGTGGTGAGTGCGAGAGGGCGACAAAACACGATGTATTCCGGCGGAAGTAGAATTGTTTCTCAGACTCGGACCAATGGAAACGATGGGTCAGCATAGTGATCATAGTGTGAACGCAGCTAGCGCCTAGTGTCAGTTGGTACTAACAGCAGTTGGTGATCGTAGTGTAAACGCAGCTAGCGCCTAGTGTCAGTTGGTACTAACCGCATTTGGTGATCATAGTGTGAACGCAGCTAGTGCCCAGTGTCAGTTATTACTAACAGCAGTTGGTGATCATAGTGTAAACGCAGCTAGCGCCTAGTGTCAGTTGGTACTAACAGCAGTTAGTGATCATAGTGCATCATGCATAGTAGTAAATGACCCTCATTAACGTTTGGCAATGTGAATTTAATGTGAATAAGCAGACGGCTCGATGCACAGTGACACTAAATAATGTATACAGGTAGGCCGTACGCCTATTATTGATATTTTCCAATATGTTGAAGCAAATGACTCGAATAAACATGAAAACCAATAATTATTTTAAAAATGACGAAACATGTTTATAAATGGAAAGTTCTCAGATTTCCCATGGATTTCACGCACTGAGATACCGAAGAGAGCCACTGGTATATCGGACACCCTAGTTATAGATCTACCCATAATAATATAACGCTGTTTTTTTTGGTATACCTAATTATCTGGACTGTTATTTTAAACCCTACCTATAATGATATAACGCTCGCAATCTGGTATATCTGTGCTGTAGTTTTTTTTCACCCTTGTCGTACACTTCTGGTACGGTATATTAATACTGATATGCTTCACAGTGTATAACACTATTCTAGCTGCCTTAATGCTCTGCCATGGTGTATTTCCACGGCATCATAAACTGTTGCTGGTACCCTTTCACTGTGCAGTAAACTATTACCGGTATATTATTATAGATCATGAAAATATTCTGCAGTAAAAAATTCCGCCACACCGGCACCGGCACAGAGCTCAGTTGCTTACGCACTTGTTTCATGTGATCTGGTAGATGAGGGGAATATCGGACCCGGTTCGATTCCTGCCACTGTCCATCTTCACAGGGGTGTATCGTGGTTTCTCTCTGTAGTCTAGGCTGCTGCCGGGATGGTTCTAACTAATGTGGAGCACGACCGCTTCCTTCCCAATACCTACAAGAAACCGTCTCATTCCATCATCTCATTAATCATTCTTCCGACGCCAATAGATCATAGTTATTGTTACAGTACGTCCAATGTAAATAAAAGGAGAATCAAGATATTGACGAGTTTTTATATTCTACAATCTACATTGTTTGGTTGCCTAGTCCAATATGAGACAATGGACCGTCTCCATAACCCCATTCTCAAGACGTCATTTTACTGCTCTCTAGTTCCTCTAGCTGTAGGCCTTTTACCTCTGCTATGTCCATAGACTGAGGCCGTGGGCATATTGCGCTGAACCGCCATTCAGAAGACCGAGTCGACCATCGCGGCTTCTCTCTGCCCTCTGTCCCTTGACAACACTAGAATTAAATAGAACTTGAGTCATCACAGTGCGTGCACGGTGCTTTACACAAATCGAGACATTTTTCTTTACTATTTTTTTCCATTTTCTCAAAAAAAACAGTGTAATTGATCCAAGATAATTTTGTGCTCTTTAATTAATATGACATTTTATTTTTGTGAATTTAATCAGTTTTGAGATAGGGTTAATACGTCAATGAATTTCATCACAATCTTTTTATGCAGGGATTGCATTCTCAAAACGTAAATACGGAAATAGAATGCCATATTAATTAAAGAGCATAACATTATCTTGGAGATGTGAACTTTTCATTCAATTACAACACTGTTTTTTAACATGGAAAAAAATTAGTGGAGTGAATTTCTCTATTTTCATAAGCACCGTGTATGAACTCCTTTTAAGCCCGATTCAAATGTGATGATATGTACTTGGTTCGTTCTTATTTCAGTTATTCGTAATCTTCCTGATCGATCTCAATTATTGTGTTGCTATTCCAATTTGTTGATTGAAACGAATGGCGAGCCTATACTTGTGTCGATATAGTTAGTTGGTCGGCTACTGTCGTGATTTGACTCACTGTACTGGTCAACGAGACCTGTGTGTTGGCGTCGGTGATGATGAGTAGATATGTTATTTCATCACGTGTTTTTGGATAGTAGGAAGGAGTCGGTCGTGTCTATTGTTAAGGAACCATCTCAGTACCATCCGGACACGAGGTGCGTTGTGGTTCACAAGTGGTCACAAGTGAGAGGACATTTACAAAAACCCATGCCTTATGTGGGACTCGAGCCCATGCACAACGGTGACTTCAGTTTCTGAAGCGGTGCCTCAGCTGTCCGAGCTACCAAGGGCGGCATTAAAGGTTATTGGTCAGGAAGATATTAGAATTATTCGTCATAACGAATCGCACATGCGTACTACGGCACGGCTTGCTAAGTCCACTTGGCCGATGATAGCAGCTCGCTGGAAGGAATGCGACCAGATGAGGGTATCTTCTATTCTTCACTGGCACTCTGCTTTCTCTCTCTCTCTCTCTCTCTCTCTCTCTGTCTCTCTCTCTCCTCTCTCTCCTCGCTGTTGCGTGACTGCCGCGGCGACCGGATGTGAGATCGTGGTGATGAGCAGGAAGATCAGCTTGCGACGGTGAGCGGTAGGACGCTTGCAGCCAAGCTCGGCGCTCTGGTCGCCGACTCGAGCGTGCAGAACAATGGCATTGCGTTGCGCTCCCAGCCAATTACCTGCGCGTTTAGTACATACACGCCCATACCCTTGTTACTTTGTTGAGGAGGGGGGGGGGGGTAGGTTTCTCACTATGTTACTAGCATAATGTTATGAACATTTTTCTCACTTGGAAGCGAAACAATATGTACCGTACACAATTAACTGCAGAGGGTAGATGCGTTTTCACATAATTTTTATATTTTTAGTATATATATATATATATATATATATATATATATATATATTGTTTTTTTTTTGTCTAGTTTAAAGAAGCCATCTTCTCCATAACTCCATGTTCGGGACACCATTTAGGCTAAATGCCAGTAGTTACTTCATTTTCTTTTTCAACATAATGATTTAGCAGTTTGCTTTGCTATAAAATTATGTTGTCTTCGGTTTGGGAGAGATATTTAGAGTTATCGGAAGATGCTAACGAGTCTGTCCCCCAACGTTGTCAGTAGCAGATCTCATTTTAAAGAGAAACTGCAGATACACGTAAATAGTGACTTCTTATTCATCAGAACGCTAGAGCACACTGCTAATGAACAAGAAACTATTCTTGTCCCAATAAAATTGGGTGACAACATCCATTTAGACAAAGAAAGCTTTGAAAAAATAGCTGATCCAATATTTTCTCTTTATTGTCCATTTAAAGATAGGTAATATGTACGTTAAAATGATCGACGCTGCTCTGATGTCACCAACAAGTGACGCCCTTAAGTGTCACATCCTGAGCTACAAGCTTCCATCTGGATCAATGCTTGGCACTTCTGGTTACATCCAGCTTGCACCAGAAGAATATGGGTGGACACGCGATAAAGATCGACTTCTAGTAGCAAAAACAATGACACTCCCACCTATGGCATAGGGTTGCAAAGAGCTTGTTTTTTGCAACTGCAAAACAGGTTGCAGAAGGAATAAATGCCAGTGTAAAAGAATTGAAGAGGCGTGTAGGATGATGAACTGCAACTGTTCAAAATCGGACTCAGGGTTGAAAACAAGCCATCACCTTGGACAAGTAATAAAGAGAATAACAGAATGATATATACAAAAATATAACATTAGTATAGAATTATAAAATCATAATTATTTAAATATTCAATTACAATCTATACCATTTGAATTTTCTCTGCAGTAAATTTCACGTTAATACACTATTTACGTTGTTTAAAGTTTTATATTGTTGTGTAAACAATACTCGTTCGTACAGTCGCGATCAGAGATCAGTGGTCGCGATGCACGTTTAGCCAATGTTTTGACTGGGGGCCAATGAGCGGTGAGCGTTTACTGCGAATGAGCGGTCTGTACTGCTGCTAGGCGATCACGGTACTATTTTTTCACTTACGCATACATCATTTTATATAATAATATTTTTCTATGAGACTAATGCTCGCATCGATATTGTTGAAACGTCTGCGTCTTCTCAACACATGAAAGCTGTTTTCTGTCGAATGGTAATTCTTTACCTTTTTTAGTTACGGTACGGAGTTATGGCAAGTTATGAATTATCAAAACATTTCGTGAACGCGTTTGGCCCTTTTTTGGTTTATTTTGGGCCCATTTTGAAAAAAAAATATGAATGTACAGTATTGTGCCTTATTAGTATCGTAATCTACCAGTGTGTTTATTTTTCTTTCATGTTAATTATATCAAGAGTTATGAGAGTTTTTCCGAGAATTTGAAAAACAACCTTATTTGAGTGAATTACGCCTAAAAAGTGTCAAAACGCCAAAATTTGGCTTGACCGTTTCAATTAGCAAATAGCCCATAAAATTATCTATCAAAAAAATCAAATTGACAGTGCCTACCCCTAAACGCCGTCAACCGGTTCCAATATCCAGAATATTTCCCGTCTATTTGGACCATGACAGAGTTGTAGTAGTAGCAGTAGTTGTGGAGAGCGAACAGGTTGACGCGAGCAACATGGGAGAGGAGATACGGTCCGTGGTCGCCCCCTCCCCCCTCTCACTGCACCGGATCAAAAGCCATTCACAGGCACAGAACAAACGAACAAACACTCCCCAGTTACGCAAAGAATAGTTTGAAGAATATAGGTGAAAGCGGTATATTTTTAATTGTTTCTGGAATTAAGGTATATAGGTAATGAGCTCTATAAATGAGAACTAGGCCTACCACTTCTGACAAATGAATGTATTTTGAATCATCAACTGATGCAGTAGGCCTAGGCCTACCATAAATGTATTGATATTGAACTCTGAAACATATATATTTTTTTTCTTTAATAACATCGAAACTTGATACAAAATCATTGTTCCCCTATTAAGGGTAAGGATGAAAGTAGTAAACAAAATTAAACCAAAATATTGTTTCCTTTTTTTGCGCGTATACCGGCAAAATGATTTGAAGCGTTCGTGATCGAGGAATTCCCCCAACCTTGGTGTGAACACTTGAAGCTTGCGAATAGTAATAGTTACTGACGACAGCTTTCAACCAATCACGCGCAAGAGAAAACATTCCTTTTTATTTCGATATTAGTTCAATGATCGATCATTTTCATTCTATAAATTATTTCTATGGAATTATTATTCAATAAAAAATAATTATTCACCTTTTTGTATAACTACTTATTATATTTATATTATTGCATCAAATCAAAATTAATTTGGCCGTACTAGTTCTAGTGTCTGCCGATAGCGTGCATACCTCCAGTGAGGTGGACAGAACGGTATGGAAACACACCAACGATACCGTCCAATATTGTAACGGACGGCACGCGAAAAAAATGTCGTGGGAACCTTGCTTTAGCTGGCTAGATAAATAATATTTCATGTGATTTCAATAAGTCTGTACCCATGGAACGACAAGACTTGGGCCCGTGGAACGGCAAGACTTGAGAACATGCCCAATGATATGAAAATAACTGTAGCAAGTTTCAACTGTTTACAACCTCGAACGTTTCTAATTATTTATTTTGCCCTTCCACGAAAAAAAAACGAGGAATTTTTCTGTTCGATATCAATTCATCTTTATGATGCTGCATAATTTGATTCAAAATACAGTTATCCATCAGAAGTAGTATTTATCAGTTTTTAGGAATGATTTGCCCTAATTGCAATTCATTTGCTAATCGGAATGGCAGCACATTCTTCAGTATCGGTTTGGATGCCTTGAGGCACATGTAGTCGTAGTAGCCCGGCTGCGAGCTGCTGACATTCAGCTACTTCAGCTGACAAACAACTCGACTGCCACGAGGTACGATTTATTGTCAGTGTCAAAATAACATCAACTGGTTACCATCTGAACTTATCGTAGTGAAGAGAACTATCGGATAAAATTCTGTCTATTCATAATAAACATTCGCAATATGTTACACGTTATTTGTATGTGACGGTACGCTGTGAGATAAAAATTAATGGCAAAAACGTCGAGTGTTGCTGTTACATACAAGTGATCTTCCCACCTTTGTTATTATACAATTTGAGTCATTAGCATTTTCGACAAATATTGTCTGGATCTTATGACGTATTTTTTAATTTTGTATACGTTGTAGTGTTGAAGTTTCACTGTGAAATCCCCCTGGCAGGAACTATTTGCCTTTTGGGGCCTTTGGAAGCATATTACGCCTAACGGTGAGCCGTCATGATAGATCAGATGTATTGACTTCGGGTGAAAGATGATTGAGATGATGGAATGATGAATGTACGGTTTGTTAGGTAGTGGGAAGGAAGCGGTCATGACCTATAATGTAGGAACCGAGGCCCGTTCTAGCCTCATCTGCTCTCTGTGATTGATTTGTGTCGTCAAGTGTCAAGGTATCACAAGTTTGTGTAGGCCCTACAACGAGAGATGTGCGAGGTTTAGTACAGGGAAAGTACGGTGAGGACTTCTAGAAGCCAAACAAGCAGCAGAAGGAATGCACGTAATTCTTCGATACCAAATCCCTGCCTGAACTTTATACATTTTACGGTCTTGTAGTCGTGGGGGGGGGGGGGGGTATACGGCGTATACCTAACTATTTTCTACTATGCATGCATAAACCAAGTCTGCATGATCGGGTTATACCCAGGTAAACGCATGTAACCATATCCATTTTCAAGAATTATCAAAAGAACAGCACAACCCCGAAACTAGATTTTAATGGATTGTGACGATATTTATTTCCCTCATTTGAGATAAAACTAGAAATCATCATTTCAGTTTCAGAAATTGATTTTTTTTTCGTGCTCCAGATACCATCAGTCAAACTTGGTTATAATCGATTACGGTATGTATGTAAATACTAGGCAAACGCAGGATGTGCGTTGTACGATGAGCGAGATGTCTATATAAAGTATAATCTAAAACTCTACAAACCTTGATCATTTGAAATGAACTTCATCCGATGTCAATGAATCTAGAAAGCCGTGACTTCGACAATGCAACATTTTTCAACTAATATTTCTATCTTTCCGATGAATAAAATACATTTATTATATTATTTTCTCCAAAACGGCTGGTCCGAATATCAAACCAAATTTTTATTCATGTATATTATTCTTGTGTTCACATTTGTGGAAAATTTGAATCATATTGAAGAGATTTTATTTTTCATTTTTTTCCGCTCAGCCAAATCTTATGGGGTTTTTAGAAACTTCTAAATGATGTTTCTGAAAAATGGTCCAACCGATTAGACCTCAAAACTATACAGTCCCAAGTTGGATAGGTTTGCATATAAAAAAAAGTTTCATGTCGATCGGTCAAACCCTGCGACCTGTGCAGTGTTTACAAGCAAACAAAAAAACAAACAAACAAAAAAAAAACGCACAGACAAAGCTCCGTAAGACTTGAGTGAAAATCTTCACTACGCTCATCTAATAAATATAATCGAGTCACGAAATTGGGCCGGGTCTGGGAGGACAAATAGATTGAATATAATTAGATGAGCGTAGCGAAGATTTTCACTGAACTCTTGCGGAACTTTGTCTGTGCGTTTTTTTTTTTTTTTTTGTTTTTTGTAAGCACTGCACAGGTCGCAGGGTTTGACCGATCGACATGAAACTTTTTTTTTATATGCAAACTTATCCAACTTAGAACTGTATAGTTTTGAGGTCTAATCGGTTGGACCATTTTTGAGAAACATCATTTAGAAGTTTCTAAAAACCCCATGAGATTTGGCTGAGCGGAAAAAATTGAAAAATAAAATCTCTTCAATATGATTCAAATTTTCCACAAATGTAAACACAAGAAAAATATACATGAATACAAATTTGGTTTGATATTCGGACCAGCCGTTTTGGAGAAAATAATATAATAAATGTATTTTATTCATCGGAAAGATAGAAATATTAGTTGAAAAATGTTGCATTGTCGAAGTCACGGCTTTCTAGATTCAGTGACATCGGATGAAGTTCATTTCAAATGATCAAGGTTTGTAGAGTTTTCGATTATACTTTATACAGACATCTCGCTCATTGTACAATGCACATCCTGCGTTTACCTAGTTTATGAAATTGAGATGATGATTTCTGGTTTTCTCTAAAATTAGGGAAATATTACCGTCATTATTAGTTGAATCCAGGTTCAGGGTTGTGATTTCCTTCAATGTATTATAACTAATCTGATGACAATATCTTGATAATATTATTAAGGCCTCCGCCTACCTAACACTACGCCTCTACGGCTATAGGGTCCGGCATAACAGGACCTAGGCCCATTAGGATATTTTTGAGGCACCCCTTGGAAATTGATTGATTCATTGATTGATTGGTGATGTTTAAGGGCGCTCAACGGCGTGGTTATCGAAAATAAAATGGAACGTGAATATATATTTTTAAAAAATCGTATATTCTCATATTCTATATATTCTCATTCACGTTTTGAGAAGCCATGCAACTAATGAATAGAGAGCAACGCAATAATTGAAAATGTGTGTATAAGAACCTAGTGCTCGTCATAGTTCTCGGATGAAGTGCAGCTATTCCGATTTAATAACTGTAGGCCTACTTGAGGGGGGGGGGGAGAATTTCTGGCCCAGGGGCGCAAAATGTCTTGATACGGTCATAAACCCATGACTGGGTTCCATGTGGAAAATTTTTCCATGTTTGGACTTATTCGAGGACAGGAAATGCCGACAAGTAGCCCTAGAGCAGGAGTCTTCTCAGCGTTCATCCAAAAATAGCCCATTCTACTTATATCCACTGAACAAGAAGGTCGTTTACCAATCCAGCAGCCACGGATATCCCCAAAGACATGCTCGTGAAGCCGGGGTAGCGCCAGTGTGTTCAGCTATTTTACGACGCGATTTACAATGAGAAAAGCAACTGCATCTTAGAGTCGACCTTTTTGTGCAAGGAAAACAAATCCAACATTGTCATTTTACGAATATCAGCGCGGGCCACATTGCTTCCCAGTTGATTCAATCATCATGTTATCAATAGTTCATCAAGAATCACTTTGATCTCCAAATAGCGAATCTATTGACATTAGAGATGGGGGATGGGACCATGAACACTGAGACCGCGCGACCCCACCGACACTTAGCTTAGATGGGGGCACGTGGGACGTTTTATAAAAAATGCATTTGCTTTAACGACGCACTGTAGGCCTACTGATGACAGATCTATTGGCGTCGCTGAGCGATATCTGGGGTAAAGAGATGGAAGGTTATTTTATCATGTGTTTTTGGATATCCTAGTGGGAAAGAGTCGGTCGTGGCCTGTTCATTGAGCCCAGCATTGACCTGAATGACAGAGGGAGACCACGAAATACCTCTGTCAGGATGGTCGGCGGGAATCGAACCCCGGTCTCCTGAATGACAGGTTTAGTGTGCTAGCCACTCGATCACTCGTCTCAGGTGTATGCAGCATAGATTGCCTATATATGCAACACAGCAGTGAGGGCTTCTTTCATAATAAAGTCTTTGTCGGTAAAGTAAGAAAGAATTTGCAATGATGTTGCTGGAGGGAGGTGCATTGCAATTAGGTCAAGTCCAGCAGCCAATCATTGTGTACCATTTTGTAAATAGCCAATAGAGTGAAGTGAAGTGTTTGAATAAAATTTTGGAAAACGTATCAAAATTATGAAAAAACGTCAAGTGATCTACGGACCTTCATCGGGTGAAGCCACGGATGCTCTGTCCCTCTGTGTGCTCTGTCTGTGCTCTGTGCTGTACGTAGGCTTTCGTGGAATGAATGAATTAAAATGAATTGAAATAAATAACATGGATACCGCAAATTTTCGAGTGATTTTTATTATTTCTGTGTTCTTTTGTGATTTTTTTGCTCCGGTGATCTATTTTCATTTTTTTGATTTCGGTGATTTTTTGTGATTTTTTCGATTCCGAGTGAGTTTTTCCGAAGTGTACACCTGATTTCCAGAGTTGTTAACCCCGGTCGCGTAAAACATCACAATGTAGATACACAGCCATATTTTCGGTTTTAAGTGCAAATCAAGTATTCTTCCTAGGTAGCCTTTGTGTTCGTTGCACGGTCGGTCGGTCACAGGTGACGGTGTGATGAGTCGCGCGACCGCCATACTAGTGGAGTGCACAACGTTGTAGGCCTACTCCATTCCCGACACGAACATTAGACATGATTAAACAGCCATTTGCATTCCATTCACTTGAACCGCTGCGAAGACTGCGTGGTTCATCTCATTACTCAAGGTCACTACAACCATTAAACAACACAGAGCAGGTCACCAGCTACAATAGATGTCCAAGTAGGCCTGTTGAATCGTTATCAAGACTAATTCCAATATCGGTTTAGGAAAAAAAATCTTTCGGACCTATAACCTTTGGTCAAAAGCAATTATATAATATTTATATAAGTGAAAAAAAAGTAGCATGGTGTACGCTGCCCGTTTTAATGGGTATCAAGCGTCATACCGCTTGAGCTAACAAGACAACGGTTAGTCACAGTTAGCAGCATGACTGAACAATTTGCTCGTCTCCGCCTCGGGCAAAGGAGCCGAACTCTCCCGAACGAATCCGTTGTGTGGCCGGCGACCCGCTCGTAATGTACGTGCTGGGTTTTCCAACCTTAAGGCGTCACCAGTCACCAGAGGGAAAAAAGTTCCCACCAGGGTGATTATTTTTCTAAATATTGTGAATGTTTATTATGGATCAACCGTATTTTAGAAGGTACTTCTCTGAATGGTGTGCAGCAGTTTCACAAAAATACATTCATCCACAAAGCCACTGAGATAATTTATGCATTAGTTGTCACTGAAAATGGTCACAAAACATGCATCTCGCGTTACATAGACCATTTGATTACTTCTTGAGATATTTTATCATGTGTGATATCGATGTGTTGGTTAAAGAACTGACTTTGGGCTAATCTAAAAATAAATACTTCAACCGCATACGTTTGGCACACAAGACCAGGGAAAGTCACGCAATTTCTTCTCGTAAATCGAGGTAATCGAAACTATTTATTTGTATCAAAACGGCTTGATAACGCCCGCCACGCACTCGACTCCAGTTACCCAAGTCGAGCGAACGACAAACATGAAGTCATATTGATATCAGAAAGGATAAGGAGTAGAACAAGGGGGGATCAAAGAAAACGGTCACGGCTGCTCAGCTGTTGGGAGAATAGTAGTTATTTGTACTCGATCTTTATCAAAATATCATTTTATTTTATTATTATTATTCAAAAAAACAAAAACAGTAGGCCTACAAAAAGTATGCCAATACAACACATTAGCTATTTAATATCATACGTGTCGAGTTGACGGTGAAACACCAACAACTTGGTAGGAATAGATTCAACTTCTATTACTATTTCCCATTCATTTCTTATGAAACAACAATTTGCATGGAATTAAGGGATGAGTGACCTTATTGGTTTGAAATATGTTGGAAAGGACAATGTGATAAGCTGGTGAAAAAAGCCATTATGAGCGACGTGAAAGGCTTGATTCGAATATACAATACAATTCAATTTTTGGCAACTCAATTTCATTCATTTAGTAAAGTACACATCTCAGGATAGGCTTATGGATGAATGTAATTCATATATAATACAAGAAATGCGATGTTCAATATTTGTGGACACCCGGACGCGGGTGTATTATTGTTTACCTTTTCGCGTAAAGTTCGGGAGTCAAGAAATCCCAGCTCGTTATGCCTTGTTTATAGTCTCATCCATAGTTTGGAGTTGATAAAATACGTTTCAGTATCACCGCACCATAAGGTATTACGAATTATTATTTTTTCATTATTCCATTACTCATATAATTATGCCTAGCTGTAGGCCTACCCTGATCTCTATGCAGTAAGAGAAGAGTGAAGTCGGGTACAAGAACCCTTTGGCCCAATAGCCTACTAGTGCAAGTTGCTGTTCCTCGGACCGGAACTAGGTTTTAGATTAGTTTCGGTTGTTTGTTCTGTTGGGTTTGGTTGGTTGGTTTGGTTGGTTGGCAAGAAACGGCGTCACGGCTTGGTCATCCAGCTAGCAGCATCTACATGTCCAACTAATGGCGCCAGGGCGTTATGCAACTTTGTTTTTCATTTACTCTGCCGTGTTTTTAACACACAGTTATCGTTATTATTTCATTATCATACTCGATGTGTTTGCTATCCATTTCAAGGGACGCAATGTTATTGGAATTGGCGGCCCAAATTACGTTCAGAATTCGGTGTTATAAATATTTTATCATCAACTAGAGGGACCCCTCATGAGAAACATGAGCCTTAACAACTTTGCACACTTGGGTAGTATTACTTGAACAAATGGCCAATCTGTCATGTCACATGATTCCACACTAGGCCTACTCAGCTAAAAAATTGTGTCTGCTAATTACGTCTACAGTGTGACCTGGCGGGGTCTACCCCGACATTTGTTATATCAATGGCAGTGTGCGTGGGCGGCGGCGTTGGTCACTGACGCACACAGACCTGGGTTATTCTGTGTATAATCCTTGGTCAATACGAGAGACATTAATTAATAATGTTTTTTTTTCTGTTAACAACATCGAACCTTGATTCAAAAGCATTGTTCCCCAATTAAGGCTATACGAATGGAAGATGAGATCGTTTGGACGGGGCACCACAAGGGCGATCGTACCACTCCGAAGAATAATTAAAATAAGATAAATAATTCAACTAACAAGTCTTAAATAAGGCAGTAATTTCAGGGTTAGAAACAATTCAAACATTCACAGTGAGGAGAAATAATCTTGAATCTTCTTGTTCTTGAAGTCTTCTTTTTCTTCTTGAAATCTTCTTGAAATCTTCTTCTACTTCTTGAAATCTTCTTGGAATCTTCTTCGTGAAATCTTATTTCTTATTTCTTCTCTCTTTTTCTCTGTTCTTGTATTTTTGATTCGATCTTTCTTCTCGTTCCATTGCTATTGTTTTTGTTTAATTTTATTCGTTTTTTTAATAGTATTCGATCCTGGCTGAATTATGAATTATACATTACGAAAAAAAACCATCAATCAGGATGAAAAATGTTCGAGTTGTTGAGGTTGAGATAGTGATAACGTAGAGATTTTCCTGGTATTGTAATATATTACAATATATTAATATATTCTTTTACAGATCACTTCTCATGTATTTAGATTAGAAATATTATTCTATATTTGTATTGTTTAGCCATGTAATTTTTGCATGAGCATATTGGCGTATTGTTATTCAAATATCTTCCTCTCTGAGCCCCCATTTGCAATGACTGGCCAAGCCCTTGAGAGCAGGAGTGTTACGGGTTGCGTCTTTTTTTACAGCAGCGTTATGGGATGAGCTGCGGCGGTAGCCGACCTGGGGGCGGACGTGCCATGCAGTACTCGACCCGGCGCCCGGAAGCGCTGTACCGGAGCAACTCGAGCCTGGAGCTGGAGCAGCACCACGTACCCAGCCGGGCCGGGGTCGGGTCCGGGGGCGGCGCGGTCGAGTCGAGACGCGAGTACGGCAGCCAGGGGTCGATCGACGTGATGGGGGCGGCCACCGCTCCGGCCGACAGCTTCTTCGCAATGCTGCAGGACTACCGGCCGACCACGCTAGCGGTCACCGACCAGCGCAGCCCTGGGCCTGCCGAGTACCTCAGAGGTCGGTCCAAACAATGTTCAATTGCTGTATGGTGTAGATTTGGTAATAGAATTCAATATGGTCTTCAAACCCCAAATTTTGCTCTCGAAAACCATTCGTTCCAATTCTTTTTGGATAACAGTTTTTTTTGAACACGGCACAAAAATCCTGATCAAGCTTTTTTCAAATGTAGAATAGTCTTATCACGGTCATTGGGTGATCTGGAATGACACTATATAGCTAGTGCATACGGTATTGTACTTGATTAGTATGTTATTTTCCCATGTAAGTGTCATGATTCTCCTACAAGTGTTTTGTTGGTGATGTACCAACGTCAAGTGACATGGGAGGACAGAAGCCGTGATAGCTAGTAACAATCAGTGATCGTGTCATGTCATGTTCCTATGTTCATTGCGTTCTCTTCTTAAAACTCCCTTATTCACAACTACTCCATCAGACGTAGGATTATGGCTAAACTCATGCTTATTTCTAATGTCGAGTCTCCAGAGCTAGGAAATAGGAAGTATACTTGACCTTGCTGAAAGTACAGAAGTGACGTCATAAGGAACATCAGAATTCATAAAATGAGAAGTCAAGTATGAAAGTTCACAAGCATACATGGCATGCGTTCTTCTGAACTTTACTTGTGTGCTTCTGTATTGAGTTTTTGAGAAGATTGTGAGAAGATTTTTGATTGAGAAGATGCGATTCCATTTCTGTAATAAATTAACAGCTTCCAATTTGTGCGGGACTTATCACTTGTTACAGAAATATCACCGTTTCATTCTAATAAATAAATAAAAGTGAGGCTATAACAGTTCCCGCCATAAGCACGTTGGCACGAGATGGTGTTGGTGTTGTAGAATACTAGCTACTAGCTAGACTGTCTGAAATGAAAGTTCACATGTAGCAAGTACAAGTCCCAAGTACAAGTACAAGTACAGGAGTGTAATAGTCAAGTAGCATTGAAATTCGGACACGTCCTTGGTCTTAGTCTTAGTCTCAGTCTCAGTCTTGGTCTTGACTGGTGAACGAGTATTGAACGAGTGGTGTGTGTTGCAGGTAAAGTGCCCGCTGCGCCTGCCTCAGAGAACGCCTCCAACTCGCTGGTGGACGACGGGGCGCTGTCGACGAGCAGCCTGAGCAGTCTGAGCAGCCTGAGCACCACGAGCCCCCGCCTGAGACTGAAGCTGCACAGGTTCTGGGGGGGCCCAGCCTCCTCCGGTAGCAGCAAGCCGCCCCGCCACCAGACGGCTGACGACTCGGCGCTCGGCACCAACGGAAGCTGTTCGGTGAGCTCCCACCCAACATAACGATGTCCACTTTGATTGTATTGCATTCATATTGAGTCTCTAACAATTATAGATTATAAAACCGTATATTAGTGCTGAATTTGTTCCGATATTTTATATCTAATTCTTCTCAGTCTATCAGAAACACTTGCAACGAAGTGCAGTTTTCATATATTTTCATATGATAGCATTATATTCAAATTTCCCAATTTGATTAATATTCAAATAATGGTCATCTTGAATGATCTTATCATTACGAATGGAATGATATTGAGCCGATACGGTCGTTTGGCAAGATTGTTGTCGGCTGTGCCTGGCTGTTACGTTAGTGTTCACGAAAGGCAAAGGGCATCTGCCAACTGAATATTTGATGAAACTTGTGGATAATTATATGATTTCGCTGCAAAAAATGCAGTTGCGTTCCTCAAAGTAAATCTCATCCTGATGAATCCAAA
This sequence comes from Brachyptera putata, assembly GCA_907164805.1. Taxonomy (NCBI): domain Eukaryota; kingdom Metazoa; phylum Arthropoda; class Insecta; order Plecoptera; family Taeniopterygidae; genus Brachyptera; species Brachyptera putata. The sequence continues at coordinate 44,892,722 of OU015463.1, forward strand.
TACCCTGCAAATTCCACAAGTATACAAACATAATGGTGACATTCTTGTTGGTTATGTTGGTAGACCCCTTTCTCTTTACATGAATATACATTTCTTTTTCCCTAACCCTTACAACGTTCTGGACGACACTGTTGCCCCGACCTGTTCTAACGTCGCCCCGTGTTCCACAGAGCGTTGGCGGCGACCTGTTTGACGAGCGCCAACGGCGCCGGGCGTTTGCCCACTACGACTGCCAGTCGCTGACTGCCAACCTGGGGTACGCCGTCAAGCTGCGTGGCCTGCTATTGGCGAGGAGGCGGAACACGGCCACTGGGGCCTCGGCTGCGTCCATGCTCAACACGAGAGCGGCCACTCCTGAGGGGGGGGACAGCGGGGATGAGGACTCGGGAGACGGCCGAGGCAACGATCTCATAGACAGGTACTAGTCGCTCGTTTCCCTTGGAAGGTAGACAACTTGTCTCATCCTTATATTGTGTCGCTGTACCTACCTTAGGCTTGTTCTGCCTGAGGGTAGGCAACTCCTCTCACCCCTATGTGTCGCCGTATCGACCCTGGCCTTATTCTGTCTGGAGGGTAGGCAACTCCTCTCATCCCTATGTGTCTCAAGCTTTGACCTTTTGTCCAAAAATTTTTTATGCCATAATAATGCTATTTTTGAATTTTATCTAATGCTATCAAGGAATAATTTTGATAAAGTTAGTGCTAAAAATGAAATAGTCGATGCCTAATTCCCACGTCTCTGTTTGTAGCATGCACAGTATATTTGAAAGAAGGACGTTACGAGCGTGTTTCCCGTTTCAGCTGCCCGTTCTTCCGCAACGAGGTTGGTGGTGAGGTTGAGCGCGTGGTTAGCCTGACGCGCTTGCAGCCCGGCGGGCGGGGGGGCCACCAGCTGCACCGGCCGCCCCTTGCCTACGGGGTGTCGGTGCTGGAGTTCCCGCCTGGCCAGACCCACTGGGAGCACGGCACCTGTCCGCACCAGAGGCAGCCCGGCCGGGCCATAGAGACCGTCGACAAGGGGGCCAACTATTACAGGCTGCACTTCTACGGACAAGGTGAGCAGTGAACCTACCGTCAGTCAGTCATCTAGTAGTAATGCAAGGAATTTACTTTGTTGACAACAATATGTTTAGTCACCTGAAATGCCGATATTTGAGGTATTTATTGGATGAACGAAAGTGATGACTTCCATTGGGCAGGAGATGTATATTCCTCTTTTTTTTCTTTTTATTCTGTATGCTCTCCACAGATCGGAATGTTTGATTGATCGATATTTTTTGTTTGGTCGATGCACAGACTTGACTAACTTAGAACTTTAAGTTTTGGTGAGTCATTTTGGCGAATCATGAGTCATCATTCGAAAAAATGGAATTTTTTAATGTTTTCGGACGAAAATACAACAATACGCACTCCACAAGTCAGATGGTTCGTTCGATCAGTCTCATTTTTTTTGTGAACTCGCTGGCTCACACAAGTCGGATCTGTTCAGTTTTGTGCTCTGATCAGTTGAACGGTGATCCACTGCTCAGAAAAAAATATTCTCTAATATTTCTTTACATGGGTTTTTCGTGGTTCCCCTCTGTGGTCTAGGCTAATGCCGGGATGGTTCTCATAATGTAGGCCACGACCGCTTCCTTCACACCATCCTTCCCATTACCCAAGAAACCTTCATCTCATCATCTCATTAAACATCCATCTGATGCCAATATATCTTTGCTATCATTACAGTGCGTCGTTGAACCAAATGTAAAATAAAATACAAAATACTATTCTAGGTAAGCTAAATGAGACATACGTGTTATTCAACAGAGCACCAAAACTGGTTTGGCCTGGACGAGAACCTGGGACCTGTGGCGGTTAGTATCCGTCGCGAGAGACTGACGGACGGCAGCGGCAGCGCGGGCCAGGCCCATCAGTACCGGCTCCTCATACGGACGAGCGAGGTCAGTAACAACCCTGTAAACCCTTGGTAATACAAACTCGGCCGAGTGATTTTTCCAAAAGTAAAATAGTCCATACAAATAAGTACAGATGCTACATTCATTATTATTTCACCAACATTCTTTAACCTTCTGTGATTGTGTTATGATTGTGTTCTGTTTTGTGTTGTGTGTTGTGTTGTGTGTGTTAGTGTTGTTTGTGTTTGTGTTGTGTTTTGTGTTTGTGTCGTTTTGATGTGCTGTGATTGTTTTGCAGCTACTGACCTTGCGGGGGTCGGTCCTGGAAGATGCGATACCGAACATGAAGCCCTGGAGCGGGGCGAAGGGATTGAACACGAAGGAAGTGCTCGAATACGTTGCTCCAGAGATACAGCTGGCGTGGTACGTACGACAATTCATCCTCCTGATTGCCGATCTCGTGTGGTGGCTTGGTTCCCTATTCCACCACCACCACCATGTACGCTCGATACAGCTTGGTCCCCACACTTGGATTGTTTCAGTGTGGGAAATAAAGGCACCAACAGAAAGAAAGAAGCATGATGTTTGTGTGGCTGTTATGCTATCTGACTTCTTTACATGGCATCGAGATGAGTGGTCATGTGGCTAGCACACTGAACCGTCATTCAGGAGACCGGGTTCGATTCCCGCCGCGGTCGACCATCCTGACAGACACGTAGATCAGTGGCTAGTACGCTGGGCTCAAGCCACATGCTGCGCTTGTGTAGTTGAATGGTTATGGCAATATGCGAGAGTGTGGTCACGCAGCCTGTGCCTGGGGTCATGCGGAGGCCCAGAAGCAGGCTTGTAGTGTGTGTTTGTAATGTCTGACAGGTCTTCACGCAGACCAGCAGCAGGCTTGTAGTGTGTGTGTGAGTGTGTGTGTGTGTAATGTCTGACTGGTCACGCGGATGCCCAGCAGCATGCCTGTAGTGTGTGACTATGTGTGTAATGTCTGACTGGTTACGCAGCTTGCGCCTGGGGTCGAGTCACGCGGAGGCGCAGCTGCTGAAGCTGGATGAGCAGGGCCTGACGAGCCACTACAAGGTGGGCGTGCTGTACTGCCGCGCGACCCAGAGCACTGAGGAGGAGATGTACAACAACGAGGAGTCTGGCCCGGCACTCCTGGAGTTCCTGGACACCATTGGGCAGCGGGTGCGGCTGAAGGGCTTCGACAAGTACCGGGCAGGGTTGGACAACAAGAGTAAGCCCGATATCATTGTTATTCACCATCCAGAGGCTCACACATAGCCTAGAACGAGGTTCTCAAATAACAGCCGACTATATTTATTATTCAATCATTTTCCAAAACATTAGCGTATTCTGTCGGCCTAAAAATAGTTGACACCTATTTGTCAATCTATCTCCTAGATGTCAGTACAAGTCCCATGTCAACATGGTATAAAGCTTTTGAGATATCAAAGGGGTGACAATATTGCGACTCGCCTTTGCGGGTAGAAAGATCCAAATTTTGATCTTCAAAGAGAAAAACAAAGAAAAACACCAGAGAAAGCTCCATAAGTTAGAGATGGAAGTCTTCACTATCACTCATATCTAATGAACATTTACACCGCTCAAAGTATTCAACATACAGTAGGTTATCATTTGAAACCAGTGTTTCGTATGTACTCTAGGTTTTATGTGTCTGGCCATTTACACCTTCCACATATTCCAACTGTATTATACTATTTGTATCCACAAAGCACATCAAGCTATTCTTATATGATATCATAATAGCCTATCAATACAATAATTAAAGGTGCAAAATGTCTTTGCTGTCGACATACCTTCATTCCCTCATCCCCTTATCAATTGTATGATGTGGTTTTATTTGATTTCAGCCGATTCCACGGGCCTGTACTCGATCTACTCCCAGTACCAGGACTGTGAGATCATGTTCCACGTGTCAACACTGCTGCCTTTCACCCCCAACAACCGCCAACAAGTGAGTACCGGTACTAGAACAACACTCGTTCCCCTTGTCCAACTGTGTTGGTTATCCGACCGTGCCGGTTGTCCGACCGTGCCGGCTGTCCGACCGTGCCGGTTCTCGTCTGTGTCTTGTTAGATTGGTTGTCGTCTATGTATGAGGTATTTCTCCTCCCGCCAATACTATTCATAATGAAGATATCATGAAAGGGTACAGTTGGAATCCAACACAGTAAATTACTGACCCAGTTTGATGAATAACTAACCTAACTTTTTCAAACTCTGTCAGAAAAAACTGTGTCGAAAATGAACTCTTGTCAGATTCCATTTACTATTGTACAATATTTTCGAAATGAATAGTGCAACGTCTATGGCTGGAGGGGAAGTACAGTCTTGGCAACAAATCTGAAGAGACCGAGTTGAGAACTGACACACTTTTTCTGATACCGTTGCCATTCTTCCTTCAATCTGAACCATTCTGTTATTTTACTATAGTGGTGTGAAGCAAAGTTTTTCAGACGATATGTAGTCAGCTGCGCTTGTTTTGATGCAACTGTTACGTGACCTGACCCGATTGTGCGCTTGTTTTGTTCTAGTTGTTGCGTAAGCGCCACATAGGGAACGATATTGTGACGATTGTTTTCCAAGAGCCTGGCGCTCAACCCTTCACACCAAAGAATATACGATCACAGTTTCAACACGTGTTCATCATCGTTCGGGCCATCGACCCCTGTTCAGACAACACACGATACAGGTAACTACCAGCCTGGACATCCATATGCCTGATAGTGATAGACCTTTATATTTTATAAATTTAAATTGGAAATTTCATGACAGTTCAAGATTTTGATATTTGAATGAGATGTGAGTGGCAGTTGTTTTGCCAGCCAGTAGAACCAGGGTTACCGGTCGTTATTGAATTAATAATGGTAAAATGGCATGATTTTGTCGTTGCTGTCAGTGCCGTGTGTGCAGAGGAGAGTGCGTGACTGCTTGACCGTGCTTGTAGCATGTACTTATAGTACGACTATAACACTGTATAACACTGGCAATCTCAAGGAGCAAAGCGCACTTACGCTTTATTCAAAACATCTTACGTAACTTGATCTTACTTGATCATCTCATGAAGTGGTGTAACTGATCAGGGCAATAAACTGAACATATCTGACTTGTATGTTCACATAGAAAATCAGACTGATCGCATGAACCTGTGGAGTGCATTTTGTCCAATCTAGTCCATGAACGTATTTTTTTTTTTACGAAAGTGGTAAAACCGATTTTTTCCCAAAACAAAACGAAAAAATGGGAGATACATCTCCGTCCCAATGGAAGTCTTTGCTTTGCTCATCCATTGATAATTGATAAATTAATTTATATTATTTCTAATATTTTTTCTAATAATTATTCAATGATAGGCCCAATTGATTAATATGTTATAACATAGCACAGGTTGATAACTAAGTCACTATTGGTCACTTTTAGTCTCATTTAAAACGCGACTCGCGTTAGAATTGTCCCGGCCAGTAGAGGCAGGTTTGTTGACTTGTGGTTGTTGCTTAGCGTGGCAGTGAGCCGCTCGAAGGAGGTGCCCGTGTTTGGTCCGCCGATCCACGAGGGCGCCGTGTTCTCCAAGTCGAACGCGTTTGCCGACTTCCTCTTGGCCAAGGTGATCAACGCCGAGAACGCGGCCCACCGGTCGGACAAGTTTGCCACGATGGCCACCAGGACGCGCCAGGAGTACCTCAAGGACCTCGCCACCAACTACACCACTGCCACGCTCGTGGACACTGGACAGAAGTTCTGTGAGTATTTTCCTATCGCACGTACACGGAACAATCATGCCATCGAGTGACTTCTCCACATCTGGGTGCCAGATGCGACCAGATGTGCAGTAGGATTAATAGTCTCGTCCGATTGACTCGTTTCTATCGAGCTTGATCGACTTGCTTCGACAAAAAGCTTGAGCTCAAGTGTTGATGTCAACTCTGCACGTCAAGGGATTTCCGATCGATGTACCGTCTACACGAGTCAATAGCTTGAGCTCAAGTGTTGAACGCCGCCCTCGTTAGCTCAGTCAGTTGAGTGAGGCACGCTTCAGACACTGAAGTCACCGGTGGGCGTGGGTTCGAATCCCGCATAAGGCATGGGTTTTTGTAAACGTCCTTTCACTTATCATCACTTCATAGTTTCATAATCACCTGCTCATTCGTACCCCCATATAACCTAGCTGTTGCTGGGGTCGTTGAGCAAACAATAATCATCATCCAAGTGTTGAACTCGAGCCATTGATGGAAACGTTGACCCGTGTAAATCATGCTTTGGCACCGCTTTGAAAGCTGAAGCTGTTGGGCGTGGGTTCCCGTGGGTTCTCAAGTCCCGTGTGAGGCATTGGTTTTTGTAAATGTTCCTTGACTTATCGTCACTTCGTAGTTCCATTATCACTTGATCATTCAAATCCCTGTTGAACCAAGTTGTTGTGTCACCATGGCAATCACGATTGTTTAACCACTTACATGAAGTGACCTTTTGAGGGATCACATTGGACAACAGGTTTCCAGGAAGTTTTTCACAAATGAGATTGTGCCAGTGTCAGGTCACGTGCGAGTGTTGACAGGGTCAGAACACGCAGTAGACTAGGTCTTGTTCTCATTCTCAATCATAGTTGCGTTCATTTCACATTAATTACTAGGCCTGTGCGAGCAGTCCGAGCTCCAGTTTGATCACAACTTTAGTATGAGCAAATGAGCTCAATCCTTTGTTAATTCAAAATGGAAGGGAGTAATAAATTGTGGGTAATAAAGGACTACTGGCTGATTGAACTTCATGTTTTTATTGGATACAAGAGATGAACAACAAAATGGCGATATGACTCATTCTCTTTCACAAACTTACTATCCCTTTTATCCAATCGATGAACAAGGACATCACAACCCTGATACTAGATTTTAATGAACAGTGATGATATTTATCTGCTCAATTTGAGAGAAAACTAGAAATCATCATCTCAATTTCAGAAATTGAAATAATTTTGTATCCACGAGCCGTGACGTAGGCTTTGCCGATTCTGTATTGAAATATGAACAGAATCGAGTAATGTCTATGTCACGGCTCGGAAAAAAGCCGGGTCAAGGAGGACAAATAAATGATGAAAGAGGTTGTGTGTGCTTGCAGCCATCATGTCGTTCAGCTCAAAGAAGAAGGAGCGTCCGCGGCCGCGGCTGGTGGTTCCGCGCCTGACGCCAAGAGGGGCCGTGTCGTGGCAGGTGGTGCTGGACGACAGCGGCCAGGGGGGGCTGCTGGTGGACTGCTTCCTCGGGGTTTCGGCCGACACCTTGGTGCTCCTCGAGGAGGCCTCCAGGGAGATCGTGTTCGTCACGCCCACCAAGTCCGTGCTCGGCTGGTCCATACAGGCCACCTGTCTGCGCATCTACCACCACCAAGGTAGGATACCTCTTTTATACCATTCTCATATATCATTTTTACATTTATACAACTTTTCCAAGTGGTCCCAACAATTATTAATTTTCTTCTGGTATGCAACTGATTTATTTATGACTTTCCCTATATATGCCTCAATTTCTTGTCCCCTCCCTTCATTTTCAATAATCCCAGTAACGTGTTCATTATAAAGTCGTAAAAAAACAAATTTGGGTAAATCCCAAAAACATAACCACTTGCAAGCATATCTGGGTGCCTAGTTTCGAATCAATTCCACGGTGGAATTGTCTCACTTTCACCATGGTTTGACGACAAACCCGAGGAATTCAAGTCTCGAATCGAATCCACGCGGCAGTGCTCACTTCCACCGGGTGGAAATGTTTACTAGGCATTTGGTTCGTGATTTTGAATTTCACCGGTGAAAGAGCGAAGCGCGTTGCACGGCGTGCAGTCAAACCTCTGAACTGTCAGAATCAGATCGCTAAACTAAACACTCATGATAGACGCATTGCTGGATGGATATTTTGGAAATGATTGTTTGAAAGACGAGACATTGGACAAGAAGGAATTTCTAATATCGGTTGATGCCTTTGATTTATATTGTCTACCAAAGTAATCAATTCAGAATATTGGTTAAAACTATCCTGTGTGACAGACATCTCTTCCAACGCCCATACACCTAGGCCTAGACGTAGCATACGCTTTATCTGTAGAGCATAAATTGTAAGTTACTTATGATGAATCATTTGTCTTTTGAAAAAGGATTTTGGTAGAAGGATTTTGTGAACACTGACAGTGATATTATTATGGTTGTATTACCATCGTTGATGACATTTTGGCTCAAAACCATGGGAATGACAGCATGATGGTGATGGTGTAGTCCAGAGCGACCCCTCCATCCCTTTGCCATCCTCCCTCCCGCAGAATGCCGCACAAATTCAAGGTATCCTTGAACTAACAAAACGAACAAAAGCACAGAGACAGACGCCAGCGAAATTTTCTGTAAGATTACCTTTTATTTCATCATACCATCATCTCATATATGATCAACCGACGCCAATAGATCGTAGTCATCAGTAGAGTGCGTCGTTAAATCCGATATAAATAAGTAAATGAGTGTAAGTCAGCATGATGTGTTTTGTGTATAGGAGAGTGCGTGACCCTGCATGTGCGCGACGCGTCAGACTGCCCGGACGTGTGTGCGCGCCTGAGGGCGGTGACCCCGGGCAGTGCGGCGCGTGACCTCGCCCTGCGGCGTAACCCCATGGGCCAGCTGGGGTTCCACGTGCAGCCTGACGGGGTGGTCACGCAGGTGGAGAACATGGGACAGGCGTGGCTGGCAGGACTCATGCAGGGAGACAGGCTCGTAGAGGTAAACACACCACCTCTTACTTGATTATTTAATTTTCTTCCAAATACATGTACATTCAATGATTTATAGTGTAACATGTATGGAACGTCAATCGATAAATGAAAAAAAACTGTCATGAAGGTAAAAACAAACAATCGCGAGTAGTCTAAACGAATTCCTATGAAAAAAAACATTTGACTAGCGTAAATACCAATGATATTGACATTGGAGCACAATTCAGAGAAAAAAAAAATTACAAATTTAAAATTGTGTCTGAAAGTGTGTAAATGTGGTGTCGTTGTTTACCAGATCTGCAAGGTGGCGGTGTGCACGCTGTCACATGACCAGATGGTGGACCTGCTCAAGACGTCAGCGACCGTCACTGCAACCGTCATATCTCCGTCCCCCGACGGGGCACCCAAAAGGTAATCGCAACTCTTTCAAAATGCGCACTCTTATACAATTTGGTATTTTGTGGTTTTGGAAGCAAATCGTTCGGACCAGATTTGAGAAAAACCGCAAACAAAATCCAGTGAATGTAGACACAAGAAAGATGAGTATTAAAAATGTTCACCTAGATCAAACTAGCCGTTTTGAAGAGAATAATTCAATTAGTGAGTTGTTTGAAGCTTTTGCGTCCCGAATATGAGGTATTAGATACTGGGTTGTTCCGTCGCATCGTCCGTCACTTAGTCAGTCTCTTTCTTCTGAGACAGTTCTATTCTTCTGAACCAGACTAACTCTTGAGAACGGTCTCAACATGGAGACCGAAACGTCGAGTAATAATATAACTCGGACGACGCGACGGAATAACCCAGTATCTAATACCTCAATTCAATTGGTATTTTGCCTAGATCCAATATAGGTAGGTAGAAATAATAGTTGTACAGAATGACGGTATGGCAATTGACAACTAGTTACCAAGTGCGTGTTGCTGTGATTGCAGGGGCTGCTCGGTGACGTGCTGGAGGGGCGGGGGCGAGGGGGACTACGAGAACGTTAGCCACCCGCTGACGCCCGCCGCTCAGCAGCAGGTGGTGCAGCAGGCGGTGCCGGTGCGACGGGCCCGCCACGAGAGGAGCTTCTCCCCGTCGGGCAGCTCGGGATACGGGTCGGGGGGACGCGTGCCCCCCATCACGGACGGCACCGCCACCAGCTCCTCCAGCGGACATTCTTCGGACGACCCCTGGTGAGTCTTCACATGCCCGATAACCAGGGCCAAGCATTTCGGCTTGATTCAAAACGCGAATTTTGTTTTTAGATTGCTAAATATTTGTTAAATTGCTAAAATGGTGTTGAATGTAATTACAAAAATTGTTTTCAGTGGTGAAATAGCATTTCCAATTTTTTCTTGCCTTTTTGGTCAATCCTCACTGATTTCAATGTGGATAGAATTTAATGGTAAATAATTACCATCATGTAGGCCTATGCCTACTATTATTTTGAATTATTTGTCGGAAGAAAATCTTTCTTCAACTAATTTTTTCTTTCAGGCATTTCTGCAATATTTGTCACGAAAAAGTAGGGATGCCAACTGACTGTCTATATTGCAGAAATGTCTATTGATAATGAATGAATTTATTGATGCAATTAGTTCCCAGTTCCCTGTCCGTTATTTTCTCTCATAATGTAGATGTTTCAAGAAGACGAAAAGAGGGACGATGAAATAAAGAATGTTCTGTCTGTTCTTTCTTCTGGATTCGATAAACATAATACAGTATTACGAAATATTATTTGTATTGAAAATCTATTGTTTCAGTGGAAGAGATTATTCGTTAGTTGATGTCCACTTTCTATTTATCTTGTTTTTTTATTTATATTCAGTTCAATGACACACTGCACATGCTGATGACCAAGATCTGTAGGCGTTGGTGAATGATGAATGAGATGTTGGGATGATTGCCAAAGTTATTTGAGCAGAATCATGGAGACGTAATTCTGTAGTTTACTTGCTTGAAAATAATGACAACTCTTATTCAATCATATATTTTCATTCTCATTCATTGGAATTTAAGCGCCAACAACTTGTAAGCCTACATAGAGTCCGCCTAACTTGATTTTGGCACCTAACATCTTGCACTGTACTAAGCACAGGTGTTGAACTACCTGAGCTAGTGCACGTGAACCCGGTCAAACAAACAGGAAAGTGCAAGAACTGAAGAACTAGTGCAGAAAGTTGAGGACAAACAAACAGAATTATACTGGTTGTTTTTCCATTTTTAGTGATTATAAGACTAAGTTACCTTAGGGATAACAGCGTAATCTTTTTCGAGAGTTCTTATCGACAAAAAGGGTTGCGACCTCGATGTTGGATTAAGGGTGTGTGTGCATCATGATTGTTAGCCAATTATTTAGGATAGCCTTTTGACATTATTAATATTATTCAATTATATTTCACTATGTCAATTGCTTTAGGCCTACTCAGTCGAAGTCAAGTTATAACTAATGATTAAGGATCAATGTTTTGGGTTTGAATAGTATAAAGTTCGGAGCAGTCGTTTGATCATGATTCATGACTAACGTAGTGCTTTTCGGTCAAAAGGTTCGGAGCAGGGACGCCGACTTTATAATTTTGACTAGCGTAGTTTTATCACCAGATATAAATACCACGTGAGACGGAAGCGTGGGCAGTTGTGAGGGGTACTTGCTTAAGAAATGTATACTTGACTATGAGAATTATAGTAATTACAATCTATTTGTGTTGAAGATTAATCAGATCCTGTTACTTTCCCTTACTTCTCATCCTGACAATCTAACTATTAAGGAAGAAGAAAGAATAATTAATATGACGACGGCCATGTCTGTTGCAGGTACGAGGCTCTGGACGCGGGTGACGTGAAGCCCCTCGAGTCCCCCCCGCCGCCCCCCCTGCCTGCGCGCGTGGGCGCCAGCGCATTCCTGCACGTGTCGCCGCGTGGGGTCGGGGACAAGGGGGCGTGCCTGGCGCGAATGGCTGCCGCGCCTACCAGCCTGCCCCCCGACGGCCACTCGACCGACACCAGCTCGGCCAGCGAGAGGTTCTTCGGCCCGCCCAGCGAAGGTAAGGCTCCGACAAGCTTCAAGTATGACCTAGAGACATGTTCAAATAGCAATTGTCAGCTGCATATTGTTTTAATCTCTGTTTGACTATGTGAATGATTTTGTTCACTAAAGTGGCAATGGAAAATGGAATGGGAGCCATGCTAATGGGTCTATGAGTATTGAAACAGATCTAGGTAAAACATTCGAGCCATGCAGGATGGAAGTTGGGAAATGAAGGACAAAAGCAGGGCTCCATGTATAGCAAACCAGATATTATTACCAACTCTCTTGACCTATAGTAATTCTGCACATGCGTGACATAGCGACAGTATCAAACTTCTCTGAATGTTGAAGGGTATCATAACCCTGTAACTAGATTTCAACGAATAATGACAATATTCATCTCCCTAATTCCAGAGACGCCTAGAAATCATCATCTCAAATTTCAGAAATTGAAATCTATTTGTCCTCCAGGACCCGTCCTTTTTTCCGAGTTGTGACATAGACATTACTCGATTCTGTCATGTTCATACACTGAATTGGTAATGTCTACGTCATGACTGGTGGTCTGCAGAGGGCCCAGAAATGAATGATGATTTGTGAAAGTGAGATGATGAAGTGCAAGTAGCTAAATGCAGAAGAATAATATACCGTGAAGATATAGTTAAAAAAGCGCACTCTTGGACTACGCACGGTACTTGTCAAAATTAAAATTAAAAATAAAAAAAATGAAAAAGTCAATATTTCAACAGCATGCTTGGCTGTCTTCATCAGGTCAACTAACAACCGAACACCAGTGACAAAACAGCTGAGCGCTCTCCCGCGCAATCCGACCGGGAACGCCCTCTATGGTGCACAGACGAAATACCAACGGTCAAAACTGTTTTGCCGACATAGAAATTAGTTTGAAAGAAGGTGAAAGTAGAGAATGCCAAGAATCATCGAAATGCGATGATGCAATGCAAGTGTTTGTGTGTGTAGATGAATTGTCGCCGGGCAGCACGAACGTGTCACCCCGGCTGCGCCGTGCCCGGCTGACTCCGTCGAGCTGTGCCAGCCGCAACCAGAGCCCGCGGGACACGGGAGAGGCCCGGCTACGGCCCGGAGTGACGCCCCGCTCGGCCAACAGGGGCAGCACCAACCTCAGCACCAGCACCCTGCAGGAGGACTTGATGCGCCTCATCAACCCAGATTACATGCCCGAACCCGGCAGCCCCATGCACAACCACCCCTCGGTACGTCACATGCACCACATTGCAATGTTCAAATGTTGGTATTAATAATAATAAAAATGAAGAAGCTATGTCCAATAGTAATTTTAGTAATCATGATAAAAAGATCTAGAGTAGAGAAAATAAGATATGTTTATATGAAATGTAAAGACTCATAATAATGATGATGATAGCATTCACATTCAGTTTTGCCAGTTTATTTTTCTGTGAATGTTAGCATTTTGTTGCAAACTAGTAGAAAACAGAAGCTGCGAACTCTAGATCAACAACTACGGTACGTAATTATCAACGGAAATTCAGTCTGAGGCAGGAAGCTGTTCGAATCCCTATTACAATAGCTGCATGCTAATAAGTAAGAAACACTCATATTTAGAAGAGTACAGGCTGACGGTTGATGCTACTGGGAAATCTATAGGGCCTACTCCTTGTTTGAGATAATGAATCAACAATACCTGTAACTTGAACCATCTCTGTTTTGACCATTCATTGCATATCCCTGCTGACCTGCTTGGCGGCAGTTGTTTCAGTACACGTCGGCACTCGGGAGCCGTGCAATACAGTGAGGCCAACTTGGAGATATAGCTCTGGCTCAAGTGGCCTCTCAGTTGCCCTCTTCCTACTCTCCCATATTAAAATGATGTATGTGTATTTTGGGACCTACACAAAATGTGTGGAATATGGTTTCTTTGGTGTAGTAGGACTAGGAGGCTAATTCGGCTAAATGACAGTCCATCTAAATAACATTTCTATAAATTGAAAGAAAGATGTATTTCAAAAGTGGAGTGTTATGTGATCAACTTTTCAAACAAAAGAGATTCAATTTAAGTGTGATTTGTCACACATCAGTGTACTATTGAAACAAAGGTATATATTGCCTGGTCCTAACGCAACCCTCTCCACATGTCTCCAGGAGCTTGTAGGCAAGATCCGCAGCAGTGGGGGCTCCTCGCGTGAGAATCTGTCGTCTGGGGGAGGAGGGGGGGGAGACCCAGCCGGGGAGGTGATCCTGACGACGGCGCGGCCTGCGACCGTCATCTCCAACGCCAGCACCGCCTCCAGCCCCGCCCCCAGCGGCAAGGAGCTGGACCGCCTCTCGCCCCGTGTTCACAAGCAGGGCGGGGGCCACACGAGCGGGGGGGCTGCCCCCGACACGGACTGGCCCAGCCTAGTGGACACGGCCACACGCGCCCTGCACACCGACTGGCCCGACGAACAACTCTCCTTGGACAGGTACCACGCTCAAACCACATCCTACGATATTCACTTCCCTAATTCCACAGTTTTCACTTATTAGATTATTGCTCTCAAAATAATTTCAAGGTTGATCATGTACAGTCAGTAAAATCAGTTTATCCATTATAGTATAGTGAGCGTGTTAATAGGCCTGGAGTCACATATTTTGTTGGATCCTACAATTTGACCTTGGGTGGATTACAAAGTCGAGTCAATGCAATTTTGTACTTAGACGGCGTCTTAAGGTAAGCCGGGGTTTAAACTTTGTCTTTGCAATCCACCCCTTCTATACAGGCTGTCACTGATTCCTTTATAATCATAGGAAACATTCCGGTAGTGAACGAAACGTTGATTTGTTCAAGTAGTTTATATTTTATAACTCTTATTATAAGTCTGTAAGTCTGTAACTATCTGATGGTTGATGCCACCCCTAGATCCTTTCTTGTTGTTCCATCTCCACAACTTCATCGAAATCCTTTCCTATTATTTCATTAAAAACTGGAAGTCTAGATGTTTTGTTTTGTTAATACTTGTGTAGCTCTACTGATTTTCTAATTTAATCGCGTCAATGTCAATTTCTAAAAAACTTTTCATAATATCTCCAATACTGTGAAAAATATATTTATATAAATATAAATATATTTATATATAGGCCTATATATATAAATATATAAATAAATATATAAATATAAATATATTTTGCAATGACTTTATTGTACCGGTATATCTTTCATGTTCATTTTCGCGTACATCTTCTTTTTCTGATGAAGTATTTTCCTTTACGCCAATATTTCCAACTTCAGTGAAAGTTTTCCCAGATTGTGCTTCTTGTTACACTCTTACCACTCCCAAGACTGCATGGGAGTTGATTCAGTGAAATATCAGTTTTTTGGTGATCACCAGTAGGCCTACTTCTGAAAACTATGAAATATTGAAATGTTAGTACGCGAGAAGCACAGATATCAAAATCCTTCCCTTTTTTTTTCATGAAAATTTAGATGCCCCGAAACGCTTTTGGGGTCCTTTTCGGGAATTTAAATTTAAAAATTTAAAAAAGTTTTTAGGAAAAATTTTTTTTGGGGGGGGGAAAATTTTTTTTTTCCAAAAGAAAAAACCACGGGGGTTTTTTAAAAAAAAGTTTTATTTGGGAATGGGGGGTTGTGCAAGGGCAAGGGTTTGTTCCATTTGGGGGGAGGTACTGGAGGGGGGGGGGGGGAAAAAGGGCAGTTTTTAGGGGAACCCCTTTTTCCAAAAGGGAAACCCCTTAAAAGGGAGGCCCGGCGCAGATCCCCGGGTTAAGTTGGCCCCAGACAATGAGCGGCGTACCCCCCGGCTTTTTTAGGGGGGGGAGTTTTGCACGCTCAGTAGCCCGAATTGGAAAGGAGGGCAAAAATTAATATTTTTTAAAAAATTTTTTAAAAAAAAAATTAAAGGGGTTTTTCCCAGGAATGATTCCAAAATTTTAAGGCATGGATTTTTGTAAACGTCCATTCACTTATCATTTCATCGTTTCATTATCACCCGCTCATTCGTACCCTCGTATAACTTAGCTGTTGGTGGGGTCATTGCGGCATTCAATATGTATATAGGCATATATATATATATATATATATATATATATATATATATATATAATTCATGAACCAAATTTTGAAGATATTATGGAGATCTGTGTTTTTCCTGAATTAGAATTTCAATATCTCATTCTGTTTGAAAGTTTTATCATGAAAAAAGTTTTATTTGTGTGAATGGGCTGGCGTGTAGCAATGACGCGAGTGTTCTGTGTCCAGCGTTGGCAGGCCGAGCCACGTGGCGGACCTGGAGGGGCGGGTGGCGCAGGAGACGAGGCGGCGCATGTCGCTGGAGGAGGAGGTGCGCCGCCTGCGCGAAGAGAACCGCCGATTGCAGGAAGAGTCGCAGGCCGCAGCGCAGCAGCTGCGCCGCTTCACCGAGTGGTTCTTCCAGACAATCGACCGACAGCAGTAGCCGCGCCGGGACTGTTCAAGCAGATGGATGTCAATTTGTTTCACGACTGTCAGAAAATACGTTCCGTAATCACTTGTTATGTAAATGGATGGGACCAAAACATTGAATATGTTTTATAAAAATTCGTATTAACCAAAAACCAAGTTTTCCACGGAATTGCCATCCTTCCCGATTGGAATGTATTGCGCGTGCGCGAGAAAGTTATGCTATGGGTGAGGAACCGTTGTGGGGGCTCACTGATCAAGTGTACTCGTCTTGTGTGGCCCGCTTCTATTGACGCTCGGCCGTCCCGAGTCTTGACTGACAAACGATTGTTTTGGGCTCAACAAGCCTCGCGCTCTTCAAGGTCAGACTTGAAGCAACGAACAGCTGAACGTGCTTAGACCTATACTCATGCGTCAAACAAAGATGTGTGCAAAGAGAATGGAAATTTGGAGAAATGGTGATTTTTTCCCAAGGAATGCACTCAAACTCTATCAAATTATTCAATCTGAAAACAGTGTTGAAGCAATTGAAGGGTTGAAATATTATTTTGAATTGAAGGGTTGAAATATTATTCTGAATTTTGGTTTAGTCAGAATTTGAATTGCAGTGAAACCGTAATGAACAGTGAACAGTGAACCAGTCCATCGTTTTTCAATGGACCAGGAAAATAGAATCATACATGCAGGAAAACTGAAAACAATCCATCCAGGGAAATTTAGCATTGATTATATGGGAGTGGGGTAAGAAAAAATGAATGATACAACCAGGAATACGATGGAATCGGGAACGATGCATAGAGGTTTCACTGTAACTATATCAATTAACAGTGAAATGCCTTCACTCTCAGACGGGTTGAAATATTTCAAATTTTTTACTAACCAAGTTTGGACTAACTAGGGTTTACTGAATTTGACAGTCCAATTTGTATGCACCATTGACTAGGCCTAAGAATTTTTACACTTGCGGTCACATAGACTGTATGGTGTCTGATAGTATTACAGTAAGTTTTATGCGGCGCGATGAACTGTTGCATGTGACCACTTCATGTGATTGCAGAGAGGGTTCCAAGAGGTGTTCACGTGATGACAAGGGGGGGGGGGGGTGCAACCAATCCCACCAAATGCCAGATGAGCATCATGGCAATAATTTCTTTCATTTTAACATTTCAAATAAAACATGAATGGAATATTTTATTATAATTTTTTCAAAATTCAATTGTTGACATTTGCTCAAATATTGGGACTTTTATTTTAAATGTAGTAAGTTTGAGTTTGTACATTTTCTGCACACATATGCGTACTAAATTATGTATCTGTTTTGATTATGAGTACCTTGAATAGTTGCTCTGCAAGAGACATTTATTGCTACTTCATCACCATTTAATAACACATTCATAATATAGTTTGCCATATTGTTTGCCTTGTGATGCGGTGTTGGTGCCTAGAGTATGTCCGAGGCCTAAGGCATGTTATCTCAGCACACGCAGGGACCTAGCTGGTTCATCTCTTGGTACAGTGGCATATTGGAAACGGTTCGTGTCTGTGATAGTGGCTTGTTTTGCCTGTTTTTTCATTCATCACATGTTGGTAACATGATATCTTTTATGTGAGTGTAAGTTTTTTAAGTCGTATGATGTTGAGTGTTGATTTGCGTAAAACGTCTTCCTTGTTCATTTGGCCCAACTTGAAATATCAGATTGCGTATCACTAAAATCACTCTGGTGTATTAAAATTCAATGAATGTTAAATTTGATCCTAGATTATCCATTCGTGACCATTCTGTACTTGGTTATTCCATTCAGGTCACACTTTTCTCTAGACGCCATTATTGACTCATTGTCATCGTGACGAAAAACGTCCGTTGTTGTATGATTATTAGCCAAACTGCAGGCAGCACTGTGCTGAACTTTCCAACCGACCTGTAGTAGCTGCTAGGTGGCAACACGAGAAACCACACTCGTCTAAACACGACACGCGTATATACGTTTGCGTACCCTCAGAGCCATATTCAATAGCAACGTATATATACGGGCGTACTGGTCTATGGGTTGAGACTCGGCCATTGGCTAAGCCTATGTAGATAATGTGCTAGCACATACATAGAATTCAAACAAGAAATGACAAAAATAATTGAAATGTGAATAATTTATTACGTCCATAGCATGAGGCCGAGGTTTTAGTTCTCATATGTACATAGGCTTTATACACCTCATGTACATATATCAGATATAGGCCTGAGACATGATTTAATACGTGTTTTGTGTCTAGTTGTTCTCATTGCATTCAACTGTGAGAAGATGATCGTAAGATGAGCCACTAGAAAGTAATATGAAATTGGTCCAGAGTTCCAAGGTGTTCATATTTTACATGATGTTATGCCCCGTTCTATTGAACACTGGTAGCGTGAGCTGGTGCCTTGTGCCTTTGTTGTATTCAAACCTGTTGTAACAGGTCTTCTGTCCACAAACAAATCTATACAGTATTAGTAGGGGTGTGCGAATACGACCAAGTTACCGACCATCGAATAACAGCCAACAAATACCGTTAGTCTAAATTAAATACAAGATTGAGAGATATATAAGCTGAGAGTTAAAAGTTAAGAGTTAAAAGTTGAGAGTATAAGTCAAGTTGAGTTGAGAGATATATAAGATTTATTGGTTCAGATGCTTGAAATGATCTGTATTGTTTGTTGTCATATCAGACCTATCAGCCAATCAACCTCAACTTGTTCTGGACACCGATGTCACAGCAGTATTGGTTGCTTATAGTTTTAGCGAAATTGTTCGTAGGACATACACTGTCTTCTGAGAAAATTCTCAATGTTTGGCAAATTCCCGCAAGCATAGCATTGGTTGAAATCCTTACTCTTTAAATTTTATCCGATTTAATTGAATTTGACAAATTATCATGATTGCCCCCAATAGGCCTATATGTTGATAGGCCTATATCAAATTTGAAGGAATGAGGTTTTGTCGATTTAAGAAAATGAATGATAAGTTTTTGATTACATTGGAAAAATGTGAAATAGTGATTTTTACGTTTGATACGGATGTTCAACAGGTTGCCTGTCTAAACAGGTGGCGGTGACTAGACTCAATAGTTTGACAATTGAGGAGTGTGTAGCTTAGAGTACTTGGTACAAATATCTTGCTTCAACACACATGCTGCCTTTTCCCAGTTCATAATGTTCAAGAAGACAACATCGGTTATTTTATATGCAAGGGTTTTATAATCATTATCTATTTAATATTTCCAATTTTTACAATGATTATTCGTACATGATTCAGTATTTTTGATTTTTGAATATTGTGGCCGTACGATTAGGCAAACGACAGATTGTAATATTCGCACACCCTTTAAGTCGACAAAATGACAGCTGGTAAAAATATTTGATAATCTACCTAGATTGAGCCTAAAATGGGCGTTTTCATTATACATGACCCTGACTCAGTCCTGTATAGTGATTGTGTTTATAGTGTGTTAATATATGAGTAAATAGTATTATAGTGTATTAGTACTTCCAATAGTTATTCCATTCTAGTTAGTATAGTGTATTTTATTTATACCCTTTTCTATTGAAGGCATACAATCCCCGAAGCCCTTGTTTTAGTTTGTAACCAAGTTACCAATTGCACACGAGTATGTCACTGTTGAGTCAGTGACATATTGTATTTATGACAGTCTAGAATATATTATTTTGCTTCAACATTCAGGCTTGACATGTTTTTAATTGAAATATTGTTAGCCCACACATTGTCTTGAAATATCTCCATGGACCATTCAAGTCCATTCAGATGTCAGCACCAGATGCTTTTCTCACTCAGGTAAACGTTGAGCCTTCGTAGGATTCTCTGTCCAAATCTGACTCATCGGCATGCATACCCTGTGTTGTGTTAGCCCCTGATTCTGTGCGCTGTTTTGCTGACGCCCCTCGGCTCTCGACCAATCGCGTCACGGCCGGCAAGCCAGCACGGGAATCATGCTTGGAGGTTATTGCGTATCGGGTCTCGCCAATGTCCGAAGACTTGTATACCATAATTATGTTGCTAAATAAAATACATGTATATATTATGTATAATTTGCATTTGAATTGCATGTGTTGATTGTTGACCTTGAACCTTGACTCTCACCAATCTAAGCTTGGTATTGGACAACTGACGTTACACCCTATTGAGAAACCGTTCACTCCACTTTCTACTCGCAATCAATCGGTGATCGGAAGTTCTTGATGAACATGTTCAGAATTGTGTGACCTTTTTTCAGACTCATTCAAATAAGTATGTTACTGGAGTAGGCTAGAATGAGTCAAATTAAACTTGACCATCACTACCAGCTGGACTGGAGAGAATGTGTCGTGAGAGAACCACTAGCGTGTCCATAAAGATGGAGCTTACTATATTTATGCATTTATAATTGCTGACAGTAAAAATTGATATTGAAATTATAGAGGTGAAATAAATAACTGTGGCGATGAATGAGAAATACAAGTCAGAATTTGATTTGATGTTATTGAGATCTGTGGTTGTGCTAAAGGTTATAAGGAGATTTTTTTTTAAAACATCGAAACTTGATACAAAATCATTGTTCCCCAATTAAGGCTGAGCATGAAAGGTAGGATTGTTTGGACGGGGCACCACAAGGGTGATCTTACCACCCCATTTTAATTAATTGAAATCAACCAATTTCAATATCGGTGCTGTGAACACTTTTCCTCCGCATATGAAAGTCTTTCAGTTCAAAAAGTCTGGAACACATTATAGGCCCTAAGTAAAAACTGTTTCTGTTATCTGGACATTAGGTCTACCAGCATTGGTAAACCCTATTGAGAGTTTACCAAACACATGAATGTTGATATTTTCTCTTAGGCCTCTTAGGCAATGTACACATTCCTTCCATACAGCAGATGTGAAATTTATCAAAAATATAAAAGGAAAAGAAACAAATATAATTAGTGATTATAGGTAGGTCTAGAATGGTATAATTAGGCCTATTACTCTACTAATTGAAGGTCATGGCCAATTAGTACTTCATTCAAGCATTTGCTTCGAGGACTGTGGGAAACCACGAAAAACCAAGTCAGGATGGATAAAAAAATGTGTTTTTTGGTGTTCTCTTTCTTCCAACTTCTTTTCTTGTAGAGGAAGGTGTGGCAAAATGGGGCCCTTGAGGTTTGAGATGGTGTAGGAATGTGAGTTTGGTATTAATACTCATGGAAATTTTTCAGAGTAGGCCTACATTAATATGTTGTCAAGTATGACATTTTTCAGAAAAGTATTATTACAGAATTCCAAAAAAATAATCAAGAAAAAATAGTATTCACCCCGTTTTCCCCTACCCAGGGCAGAATTAGGTACCAGTTGAAATAAGCGAATTTGATGACATTTCAAATTTGAATTTCAGCATCTTTTTTTTAGCTTACTTTTTACGAATTAAGCATAGAATAGAATAGTCTTTATTCTTCATGTAAGTAAAAAACAATACAAATCAATACATCCTTGAAAGTTGATGGTAAGCTGCAAATCACAATTCAAATAAAATGCATTTAATTAGGTTAAATCTGACCAACCCATTATGGACCAGCCCAATTATGCCCCCACCGTTTTGTGGTGTATATCGACATTTCAAATAATTGTTGAGAATGAGAATTGATCAGACACCAGATTGAACTGGCATTTCGTGAGGTTGATGCAAGGAACTGTATGGGGCTGTCCATACATGATGTCACACAATTTTAGAGTATATCGAACCCCCCTCCCCTCCCCCTTTGTCCGAGTTGGTCACAGTGATGATGACCCCCCCCCCTTTAATGATGTCACAATCCAGACAATATTACCCCACCCCATGAAATTATTCATGCGAATTTGGAAAAACTGGGATTGGGATATTGAAAAGAGTTTTCCTCGATTTTTTAGTCCCCAAATCCCCCAAAAACCACCTAACCACCTAAATTCTGCATTAAAGTATAATTTCATACAAATTAAATTGAAAGAAACAAATAATATGTAGTGTAAATGTGGATGTCACATTAGTGGATAGCCCCCCTCCCCCCTTGTCACACGTTGTCACATAGTTGATGCCCCCCCCCCCCCCACCCCGAAATGTGGACGTAATTTATGGACAGCCCCTATGTAAATAGATTCTATGAAAATGTATAGGCCTATCATTCACGGATTATTCACATTCCAAGTTGGCATGTATCAGAAATGCTCGAAATCATAAAATCACTTTCTACGGTTGGCAATAAGAATGAAATGATACATTTTCACTTCCTTGGTGAACAACCGAGGCCCGTGAACAAGTTTTCATTTGTAAACCCAAATTCCAGCACTTACGGCTCCAGAGCCACCCCGTTTTGCCCCGTACCCCATTTTGCCCCCTCTCCCTTAATGTTTGATTTTCTTGAAATTATTATTGGTCGAGAATAATACACTTCCATCGATTGAAAATGTATTCTCTAATTTTCTTGAAACCTTGGTAGAGTAATCACATGCATGCAAGAGCCACCAAGTGGCAGTGAAATGTCTTGTTCCTTTATCGCCCTCTTGACATGATGAACGTTGATGGTATCCTGATGGACGTGCACACAAATTTTCTTCCAAGGTTCCCAGACTTAGGACCCAAATATTTTGCAAATCCAAAAAATAAGAAATGTGCTTACATAAATCCATGCCAAAATACAATATAATGGAACAAACGTATCAGAAGTAGGCCTATACACCTCGAAGTCATTCATAAGAACTCGGTGCGCGAACACTAAATATCATTTTAGCTAGATGTCAGCCTTCCTTCTGGCTAGAAGGCAAAATCTTGTAACGTAAGTATTTCACAAAATAACTGAAACCATTATTTCCCTTCATGTTCACTTGAAGTATGTTGCTCGAGGATCATGCTGACATCAGCGAAAATAGAATTGGTTCACTTTAATTACTATGAAACATTATTTATGGACAGATAAATCTAAAAAAACTGTTGTTAACTTGTTATCCCTGGTTGCCATGGATATGGAGAATATGAGAAGATTCGCACAAAATCTCAAGGACTTTTAATTAGGTCCTATAGATCTATTATGTAATTTTGTGAAATTATTAAAAAATAAATAAAATAAGTTTGCTCAAATCGAGCCGTTTTTTTGTATTTAGTGTTTATTGAAAAAAGGGTTGATATTTATGCCGTTGTGCCGTTGTAAGAGATTTTCAGTTAACGACCACATTTTTACTCTGAATAATCATGAACTGATAGACCCTACCCTACAATATGCTTGGTAGGCCTACAATGTCAAAATAAGACAATCGGATAAACATTGCCATGAAAATGTAATTACAGCTGATTCAATCTGTGATTTGTTTGATCAATTACTTCCAGTGAGTGAGGAATAAGAGATGGAAAAAATATTTCAACGACAACTCATATAAAACGCGATATGTAACAATACATTGTGAATGATTTCAGAGTAATTTGTCAAATTTGGTGCCGCAATTTCAATTCAAATTGATTTTTTTGTTAGCCTATTTCAATTAGTTTACCCTATAATTATCATTTTACTTACATTTTCTTTTCCAAAAATCAAATTGTCATAGAAAATTCGGTCCGCTAAAGTTCTAAAATTCGACTGATAAATTTGACTGCACAGTTAAGTGTATTAACCCTCATTTTCATTGATTGAATGAGTTAACCCTAGCTATCGGTATTCCTCTCGAGCCACATGCTACCTGAAATATCCAAATGCAACATTATTCTTCGATCAGTTGCCAGCATCTCGTAACAGCTGTTAGCTGCTGGACCAACACAGGGGATTACCAGGTGTACATTGTTGACCCAGAGCACGCTTGAGGCGCTGTCTAGCGGTCTGGGCAGGTACTACAGGGTCCTCCTAGGGTACCACAGAGTGAAGGGTGAGAAGGGAGTGGTGACAGAGTATGGGGGTCTCGGCTGCTGCGTGGGCTTCACTTGCAATGGTAAGAGCTTATAATTTAGATCTAAATTTGAAGCAATAAGCATTTTGCCTTGAAACATCTTGAAACTCACTTGACCTTGACCTTTCTGTGTCGGTTAATTGAAGAGTGAGAAGCGTGACCTTGAATCAAGCCATGTGTAATTATGCCAGATTATGTCTGCAATATTATTTAAAATTCCACGCCTCATTTAGGCTTGTGAATGTTGTGCATATTCATATGTAGCGTATCACCGTTCATGCCAGCTGCACGAAGAAACGTAATCAACAGTATAGACCGGTCCTGAGAAGTGCCTTCACTGCCTGAGAAGTGCCTTCACTGCCTGAGGACTGTCTTCACTGCCTGAGGACTGTCTTCACTGCCTGAGGAGTGCCGGCCTTCACTGCCTGAGGAGTGCCTTCACTGCCTGAGGACTGTCTTTACCGCGTTCAATATTCCGATGCTGAATCTAATTTTAAAATCCGATCAATGTTCGTTATCAAAAATTTCATATCATTTGTTATTTGTGTTTCGAAGGGCATCCCTAGAGAGTAGAGACAACTGACAAGTGACAGTTTTCATCGGGTTTCAGGAAACCAAGCTAGGAATACACTCGCGGTCATATCAAAATAGTTTAATCCCATATTTAGTTGATCCTATATTTCAATTTTAATCAAATCTACGCAGATATTTTCACAGACTATATGCGTGGACTGGGTATGCACACCGTCTTCTAGTGTTAGTGCGCGCGCATAATATTAGTAAATGTTATTCAGGATGTATTTTAATGTTGCTTGATCGACCACTAACCACTTTATGCTATATTGTAACCGTGCATACTTATCGAACTGTCTTTGTAAAAGACTGAGTAGTGTGTACAACTCTTGGAGTATGTAGGCCTATACATATATGTGGAAACTTGTTATAAATAGATAATAGTTTTCGCCTATAATTGTCTATTTTTCCATGAAATTGGTGTTCTCGAATAGGTCTTGATGATTGTTGGATGAAGCCACCCCACTTGGAAATCGCCAGACGCCATCAATCAATTCGATGAAATTCGCTTGAAATTGATAGCTTATGCATGAAGGTTGTACGTTATAGGCTAATCTCTGGATTTGTTGACGTTACTTTTGATCTCAACATATTATTGCCTTACAAGTCTGTAAACAACGTGATGTTAAGACTTTCCATGATCATCAGACCACTCGTTTATACACGATTGGCTAAATTACGCGAAAAAATGTAGAAAAAAGTAATGAATGTGACTTGATAGATATAACTATATATCCAATGAATAATTCCATGAATGACTATGATATAGTAAATAGTTCCAATTGGGGAACAATAGCCTTAATTGGGGGATTAGAGAATGATTTTGTATCAAGTTTCGAGGTTGATAATGGAAAAAAAAATATATAACACGTAAAAATATAAACAATATAAAATTAAATAAAATAAGAACTCGATCGAACTCGATAAAACATGTTGGTTTTGTACGCACGGTTAGCCTATAGTTTTGAGGCCAAAGCGTTCGGACCACTTTCGAGAAATATCATCACAAAGGTTTTTAAAACGTCATAACATTAATCCGGGAGGAAAATTCTTAATAAAATCTTCTGAAAAATCTTCAATTTTTCACTGAACGTGAAACGTCAAACGTGATACACAATAATATAGAAATGTTGAGTGTGATCGTACCAGCCGTTTTGAAAAAAATAATTATGTGATGAATTAATTTTCATCAAATAGTTTGGAATAGTAAGTTGTTATTCTGTATCTATAGTATCCGTTATCTTGCTCCAGGGATTCAAGGCTTTGTTAGACCTGACAGTTTCAACCAAGGTGTGTATAGAGTTCTCAAGTATATTTCATATAAGGCAAGGTGTGTAGGTCTACAGTTCTCGAGTATATTTGTGTACAGTTTTCGAATAGACTTCATAATAAACAAATTTCGCTCATCGTACAAAGCATAGGGCCTATGCTGCGTTTTCCTAGTTAGATGAGCGATATTGAGTCCGGCCTGCCAATGGGTGATTTGCTACTAGGTTGCCGTCGCGAAATAGTTTCAAAATATACATTTGAAGTCAATATCATCTCTAACTAACCTAACTTCACAACCGAACCAGAACCAGTAATAATAATAATGAAAGAAATTTCTCCAAGAAAATGAACAATAAAAACGGGCTAAAAATAGTACAATTCCTTGTCAAATGATTGGGATACGGTAAAAGTTTTTAGAATGTTTCATTTAGTTGGTGGACCACAAAAAATGGTATGGCGGGCCGCGGGGTTGTGCGCCACTGGCTTTGCGCCACTGGTTGAGATGGTCATGAATTCTTCAAGTTCATTAATACCCAAAAGCACGTTATATCTTCGACATCATCAGGCGAATCACCGAACAGATGTATAAAACGTTCATACATAGGCCTATCGGTTTCTAGATCGCACCCAGAAAGAAATCTTGTTCATAAAAAAAATATATATATATGATCATTAAACTTCTTGGATACGGTCCAATATCGAGATGTGTGGGATATTTTAGCTATGTCATAATAGATACGTCTCGACCGGGAATTGAACCCGGGATTTTCAGATTACCGGTCCGCTGCTCTCCCACTGAGCTACCGAGATATTACTCTTATGACATGGCTATACTTTCTGAATATATATGTATATATATGTGTTTTTTTTTTTCTCTAGAGAAGCGATACGATTTACAAACCTAGTTGCTTTATGGATTTGTAAATTAAAAAAATGTTCCTTTCATCGTGAAGCGAACAAATGAAAAATGTAACTAAGAAAATTATGGAATACAAGGTGTGTGTGTGTGTGTGTGTTGCTGACTGGTTGCGGTTTGTAATCAAGCCTTTTGAGCGACTCAATCTGACGCTTGTACACCTTGATAGCAATCGGATCATTTAGCTATTATTATACTGGTGCTGAATCAAAACATCAATTAGCTCCGATCTGTGTTGCATGCAAACCGAGTGGGCCTGATCGGGGACAACTGATATGCATGACATTCTTTGTTGTCAAACGTTCCTTGTGTGATCCTCCCTAGTGCTTATCAGTACAAGTTTCACTCCTCGATTCACAACTTTCAGCGATGGGCAATCGTTCTGATTGTTTTCTGGAAATCGTTGAAAGTCGTTCTTGTTCCTAAAGATGGACACGAGTAGATAAAAATGTACGACAGTTCTAGCTGTTATTCAGTATACATTTCGATCGTACACAATATTAAAAATGCCACTGTTTTTTACGACAGGTAGGCCTACACATTGTACAGTATCGTTCGTTTCGGGATCCACAGGAATGTTTCTGTCCTCAAAGAGTTTGTTTCCAATAAATGAAACATGTCAATGAAGGATATGACATCTCGCTTGTATCCGACCAGCTAATCGCGTTGTAGGATGTGGTTCCGTTTGGTTTGTCACTCATTTCAGCCGCTGTGTTCTATTTGCTAATCGTTAGTCATTACAATATTTACATTGCTCATTGTTCAGGAGTTACCAAGAAATTAAGCCCAACAAAAAATCCGGCAACAATTTGATGTAGCGAGATAATATAAGCTATATATATATATATATATATATATATATATATATATATATATATATACATGTCCTCCACAGCATGTCTGTCAGTTACTCCCACTCCACATTTCAGGCCACCAGTCGTGAGCAATATAGCGGCCAAAAAATGCACTCTTTACATTGTTACAAATGTTTCATGTAGTAAAAGCCTTATATTACCTTCATATTTACTGTCGAATGAGTCATCAAAGTTGTGCTACTGACAGGTAATGCTGTCTCAGAGAGAGAGAGGTGTCACTTGTGTGACTGTAATCAGGCGTTGGTGCCTGTTACTTCATCGCTCGATCCGAGAAACGTCATCATAGGCCTACGTGATTCGAGACCAATTGGTCAACAAGTTGATGCCACACAAAAGGTACATTTATGGAGCAAAAACGCTAAAATTCTAAACAAATAAATGATGGGGACCATAAACATTTTACGAACTTTCAGGATTCCTCTGATTTTAAAACATTTGCTTCTTTTTCTTACGAGACTTACAGTCGGTGGTCAGTTCGCAGGAAGCGAGAATTTGGCCGCAAGTCGGTTTTCAAATGGGAATGAAAGTAACCCCAATGAGAACGCCAAGATTTGTGACGTCATGACTTAGTTACCGACCCGTGGTACGATATAATATAGTAGCAGATAATAGAGCTTATGTTACTGTGGCGTTACTGTTAGTATCGCTGCCTCAAAGCTGCCAACATAGTCTTAAATCCTTTCAATGTTATTTATCTATTCTATTTAATCATTATTTTGTTAATTATTTTATTATTATTACTTCTACTATGTATTATCATCTCATATTTAGCTCTAGCTTATTTGACGAATACTATGCACTAATCTACGATGAATAAAGAATACAATACAATATGCTCGGGGTTCATGCTTCGACTCCCGGCGCAGCAACTTTTTTTAAGAACACAAAATAAATGTTGAATGTTGTCTAAATGTTGAATGTGGTTATGGTAAAGGTTTATTATTTTGTTCGATTTGACCTCTGAAACGACAATATCTACTCAAATGTTGTGATTTTTAACAGAAAACCGATCTGCAGAAAAGTTCTCGCTCGCAGGAAAGGGGTAAAAGTAGAAAAAAGGCTAGCGACGAGCGTTCGAGTGCTAGCTATCAGCGTTCGAGTGCTAGCTAGCTATCAACGGTCGACGGCCAGCAAGTTAGTACGTTTGGTGATCTAGTTGTGCCTAAACATGATGAACTTGAAAAAAGATGGAGTAATAATAGTGGTGCGTTCTATATTCATGGTTCTTGGAAGGGAACTCTGATGTAAGATGATAGCAGTATAGCTGGCGATATGTGCCACTTGCCCAGTCAAGTGAAAGTATGATGCGAATCGAACTAGATCTATAGATCATGGCGCTGTTTCTTACAGGCGCCAAGCGTAAGCATAGGCCCTATACTTTTTCACTCTTACTCTAGCTTTTAAATTAATAAGGGACTAAACCAATAATAAGTGGATAACAAAATGTTAAAATTATGAAGGCTTTTTAGACTAGCCTGTTGAAAAATGCAGATCGCAAGCCGGTATTGGAAAATGTGATATTTTTAAATTTTGACTTTTAATAGTAGGGCCTAATAGACCTCCGTTTCGTGCTTTTCGAATGATTATTATCATAGCTTGGACCATTTTGATTGGGAAAGTTTCATCTCAAAATGGCATGTAGAATCTCCGAATTTCAATCCAACGTTATTCTTTCCTTTTTGGGACTCTGTGTGATATGAACGGCGAGAAACATGTGTTCAATATTCTATAAATTGACTTAATTTAGAACTAAGTTTGTCAATGATGGAGGCGACACTATAGACCTATCCAGTATTCAGCACTCTGACAATTGTTTATAGAAGCAATTTGGTTGTTATCACGAAAATACATGTACACAAATACGTACGTATCCTAATTCGTGCTAATGTACTCTTTCCACACAGTTCTGTGCATGTATGCTGTTGTTATTATAAGTTTTAAATTATAGGTGTTGTTATATGTTGTTATTATTATAATTGTTAAAAATAAGATGTGTCAAAGCACTTACGGCAAACTTCATGCTCCATGTTCCAATTTAGTCATCTCCTCCCAACCAACGTCAGAAGTTAGCTGAATCCCTCCATATAGTTCAATCGAATTTAAATTACTGCGACTGCATGCAATTGGCCAATAAAATACAAAGGGTGCAGAACACGTGTCGAGCTCAAATTGTCGGGTTCTTCTCATATTTGGCCTTTGAGAAGAACCCTTTTAACTTTTGAACCAATTGTTCAAAATGCATGTGGTTTACGGCACTAATTAGAACTAATTCAGCACTGAATATTTGACAAATTTGAGCCCGACCGCTTTTATGGGTGGTGCTGGAACCTTTGAGTTGAACCCTTATAACTTTTGAACCAGTGGTTC
This sequence comes from Brachyptera putata, assembly GCA_907164805.1. Taxonomy (NCBI): domain Eukaryota; kingdom Metazoa; phylum Arthropoda; class Insecta; order Plecoptera; family Taeniopterygidae; genus Brachyptera; species Brachyptera putata. Next base: position 44,922,746 of record OU015463.1, read on the forward strand.
AAAATGCATGCAGTTTACGGCACTAATTAGAACCAATTCAGCACTAGATATTTGTCAAATTTGAGCCCGATCGCTTTCATGGGCAGTGCTGGAACCTTTGAGAAGAACCCTTATACCTTTTGAACCAATGGTCCAAAATACATGCAGTTTGCAGAATTAGAAGTAATTCAGCACTAAATACATGCCAAATCTGAGCCCGATCGCTTCCATGGGTGGTGCTGGAACCTTTGAGAAGAACCCTCATAATTTTCGAACGGAGGCAGCACTAATTCTTGGATTCACGGCACTAATTAGAACTAATTCAGCACTAAATATTTGCCAAGTTTGAGCTCGATCGGTTCCATGGGCGGTGTTGCGTGAAGTTAGCACCGCCCACAGACAAACCCTTATAACTTTGGTGCCGATGCAGCACTAATTATGAGCTTTACGGCACTAGTTAGAACTAATTCAGCACTAAATATTTGCCACATTAGAGCTCGATCGCTTTCACGGGCGGTGCCAACTTCACGCACCTGGTAAAACTAGCTACAGACAGGCCCGGCAGCTACAATTTGTCTGCGAGTCGGTTCTTAAATGGGACTAGAAACAATTGTTAAGAATCACAACATTCGTGTAGATAATTTCGTTTCTGTGGTAAAATAGAACAAAAATGAACCTAAACCATATAAGCCTGCGCTCGAGTCACATTTGATAGGTATTTTGCTAAAAAAACAGCAACAGTGTCAGGAGTCGGACCATGAACCTTCCAAACTTGAGGCAGGTGTACTACCCATAGCACCACACATTGGTAGACATTACTTGGATGGAATAAGCTTCCATGTGGGGTTGATGTACTCTTCCCTGCAAACTTTCCAGTGGTATCGGAACCGGTAAGTGAGTGGAATCCTAATAATCCTATAGTTACTTTTGTATTCCAAATTTTCGAACAATATCCACGACGTCAATTAGACCAGACACCATTTTAATAAATGTGGTCGTAGGGAGTCATTTGAAATGGCTTATCAATAGGTTTAGTACGTCGGTGTCGGGTGAACAAACACACAACTCCGATACGCACTTCTGAACTTTCCTGGCCGAATGCTGTTGCCATAACACCAACGTGTCGGCTCCTTCGTGGTTGTGGTGCAACTATACAGTACTTTCATGCTGTTGTTGTACTTTTGGTATCCTGGAAGGTGTCCTTGAAGCCTTGATAAATATGCGGGATACAATTAATCTGAACGTAGGTTCAATCGGAACCATGATTGATTTCATTTGCAAAGCCATTCTCACGTCCTTCTGGCTTGAGTATCAATAACATTCGCACTCTTCGATGGTAAGCGCTTTTGTAAGCGCGGTTGAGAGCGAAAGTCTTCTACCAGCTGAAGCTCCAGTTTTGGAGCACATACGACAAGCTCATCTACGAGCTTCCGGTTCCCTATGAGGCCAATTGTTAACTTACCATGTCAAACTCTGGTGGATTTGAATCCTGTCGATCGATTTTGGATACGAGAAGAGAGGTGACGATTATAAAACCAATCACATCCAAATTGTCAACAGCTTTGACAGCTCGTTGAATCTGTGTTGACAGCTCGTGAAATGTAGCTGTAAAAAGAACCAATGGTCCTCGACCTTGTGCAGTTGTGGACTTCATACATACATGGACTTCATGCAAAATTTGCTATGACTTTGCATTACATAATATGTTTTAGGACCTATACGATAAGTTGGATATTTTGTCAGAATTCGTCTATGATATTCTTACAGTAAAAGTAGTTTTGTACGTTTTCAAGTACATCATCATCAAACATCATATCCATTGAAGATAATCGTATATCATCATATTTTGATGAAAAAGGAGAAAAGCATTACTGATTTTAATTATTTTTATTATTCTTCGTATCTTCTGAATTACGAAGAAAAACGTGATCAATATCACCACATAATATGAAGATATTGATATTACCTATACGTATGAGTTTAAAGATTGATCTACGACGTATGGTATCAGAGCTATGACCAAAACCTTACATTTTCGTCAGGGAGCTAGTCAACTTCAAATTGCTATCAACTTGATATCGTTTACTATTAGGTCCTACTATCATTATAGTTAGGCCCTATATGTGATAAAATGCTAGTGATAAAACCATTTCTCTTCATTTTCCTTGCATTTCTTGCCACTTCCATTTTTCTCGTCTTTACTCACTTTTCTCTTGCCCGCTTCCTCCATATGCTTGAAACATCCACCGACGTTGACACCTGTGGCAATGGTACACGGACATGAACATAGGCACAAAATGACCTCGCTGTCGACGCGCCTATGGACAGATTTACAGGGTGCACTTTGGCAACATATATCTCAAGAACTACAAACACTAACACACCGGACGTACGGTAAATTGCAGTGAATGAATAATACCCTCACAATTAGATATGCCTGGTCGAATATTGGGAAATAATTTCATAAAAGAGCAATAATCGAATCAAAATGTGTCTAATATGATGGTTTTCATTGATAAATTCCCAGTCAACTGATGATAGTAGAAACAGATTACAAAAGCACATCTCTAATTTCAACTTTGCTTATTAATATTTGAAATCCTAATTTGTGTATAATTCAACAGACTTTCCATTTTCCTTGGCTTAAATGTGTGAAGTAACTAGATTTGGTCAAAATTATATTATGAAAAACTCCTCTATCTAGCGGTGGTTACTGGAACTCTCTGAATATTATCCCCTTTCCACTTTACAACAACTATGAATGCTGGGTCACCCTAAATATACGCATTTCGAAGATAAATATTCTCAGCCAAGATGCGGGTTCTTAAACCCTAACCCTAATCATTTCCACGATCAAAAACATTGTGCCACGCAACAAACCCCTTACTATCGCCACACTTCTCAGGCAAAACGTAGTCATTATAATGTACACGTGTTTGCTTAGTGACTAGTTTTCATGAGCTCACAAACTCTCCGCTAGGAGCGTATCTGCAACTCTAACAGGCGAATATTGCTTACTGTAAAATGGGAATGGAAATGAACCTAAATTCACATTCCAACATCTCAATCATCGCGTAAAACCACTCACGGCGTTTGCCGAACTATAGTACCCGGGTATAACTATAGTGATAGAAATTGATCGACCAATTACTTTTTATAAATCTTTTTCTAATTTCCCAGCAGGCCAGAATTGCCAATTGCTGGAATGAGAACTGATCCAGTTATCGTATTGACGCCAACACCTAACAGCCTACTAACCACAATACATTTAACCGCATTTCATCTGGCTGCTATTTCCTAACCTATTTGTTTCAGCCAGCCTGCCGGCTGCATGACGCAATGGCCCGACAAAAGTCTGCACAAACAGGGTAATCACTTCTTTCTACTGTTCCCACTCTCTCGTTGCTCACCTTTCAGAACACGCATACAAATAACAACAGACACATGATAGCATAATCAATTCGAATTCTCATTTTACCAGTACGGTATGTTGATAGAACAATCGCTGGCCTCCTTTCTACCGAAGAGGACATTTTTATTATTATTGTATTGTTGTTGAATGACAGTGCTGAGTGCAGGGCCAGCCCTCCCCAGTCTGCTGGTATGATGGGAAGGAGGCGGTTGTGCTCGAACGACGAAGTCAGTCTACGTGAGATCGCGGTCAGGATGGTCGACCATGGCGGGAATCGAACCACGGTCATGTCTACCGCCTGCCTCATTAGCCAAATAATCATTCGATTTTCATTTCAATCTTGTGTAACGACCCCAACACCAACTAGGTTATATGTGGGTACGAATGAGATGGTTGATAATGAAACGATTAAGTGATGATGAGTGAAAGGACGAGTACAAAAACCCATGACTCGAACCCTCGCTTGACCTGATTTCAGTTCCTAACGCAGTCTGATAGTTGACTGAACCACGGGGGTGGCTGGACTCAGCGAATGCCTGTGAATACAGTTGATTGAATGGTAGGAATTACTTGGGCAACTTCTCTCTCTCTGGTTCGTGTGGCTCTATAGACTGGAGTCAGGTGAGACGTGGGTTCGAGGTCGGTTCGTTTCATCATTACCCGCTCGGGCCGCTTATTCGTACCCCCATTATCCCATAACCTACCAGGACCCCTATTCCTGAGATAAATGAGATGTGAGAAAAATCAGTGAGAAAACTACCTCATATAATAATGACATATTTCATCTCATATTTTATGTGAGATACTCGTTTTCTCACTCATTTTTATTTTTCTCACATCTCATTTATCTCAGGAAACTATCTCATATAATAATGAAACATTTCATCTCATATTTTATGTGAGATACTCGTTTTCTCACTCATTTTTATTTTTCTCCCATCTCATTTATATCAGGAATAGGGGTCCAGCTCGTTATGCGCTTTTTGAAAGCTGAGATCTTAGTGTTATTTTTTAGGGTATATTCTCATAGAAAGTCATATGACACACCACGCCACTGTAGTGAGCGGTTGTCACCATTCGCGTTTCATCCACTGAGACGAGTGGTCTAGTGGCTAGCACGCTTAACCGTCATTCAGGAGACTGGGGTTCCATTCCCGCCGTGGCCGACTATCCTGACTATCCGACAACGGTCCACGATCGACTCCTTCCCACTATCCAAAATAAAAAACGAACGAAATAACATTTCATCTTATATATCATGCACGGACACCAATACATCGTGGCCATCTGTACAGTGCGTCGTTGATCCCAATATAACTGAAATAAACGAAAAAAGTGTCTCATCTGCTCTTTTTGTCTATACAATCCTCCAAACTATGATGAGTTGGTCAATCAGGTGAGCATCACTGGCCCAGTAGCCCGATCAGGCCCGACCCAGGCCCGTGTGACGCAGGCAGGCTGGCTGAGTCTCACACTGCCCACAAAGTCGTTTGGTTATATTTGGTCTTCTATTGCCTACGCCGCCTACCGACACTCCGTAATGTAAATAACATTCCCCCATCACAGTTATTGGTGATAAGTTCGAACAACGAAACACTTGAATATCTCACCTCTATCAAATCACGTTGTTTTCTCAGTAAGAAAAATCTAATCAGTAAATGAAAATCTGGTAGAATAAACATTAATATATCACTTTTCCTTTGAATATATTGCAGTACAAGCCTTTTACAACTAAATCTGAGCAAAATGCAAGGGAGATACATTAAAAAATACTAAAACCTAACCCAAATAACCCTAACCTTATATAGATTTTCTGTGCCCTAACCAATTCCCCGGAATAGTTACTATTACGGCAATATAACTATGGACCAAACTGGGATGCCAAGTGGGGGAAGTTGGGAAAACGACTTGACAGGCAGTGGTGGCGACAGAAAGGTTCCCTCTCGCTAAGGTTAGGGTCGCACGGCTTATCTTGCGCTGCATCTCTCACGGTGTGCTCAATTGGATGTGAGCTGTCTCGAGAGAGAGCTATAGGCGGCTCGCTAGCGCCAGCTGACCTAGCCGCCAAGTACACGTGATGTAACACCCAGATACAATCACTGTCCACTGGTATGGCCAGCGGGATACGAATTACAACTTCGTATCGCATCTATTCTATTTTCGTCCAATGGAGGATTCACAAGATTGTCATTCAAATAACAAATAGAATGTGCATCATATAGACAGTCAGCTTTGAATAGATAATCGTTATAAAAATAATATTAAAATTGATAAGTATATGGACGGTGAATGCTACCACCAAGTCAATAACAATAAAAATAACACAACAATAATTTTAAAATGTAAGTCATATGGACAGTTAGTTTAGGTGTTTAGTTATGAGTTTAGTTAGGAGTTTAATTAGTTTATGGAAAATGCATAAAATATGCATAAAACGTGCGTAATGCATAAAAATAGTATCCATCATATATTCCACTCCATCTACTATACGGTACACGGTATATATACGTCAGAGGCGTAACTACCGCAGGGGCAGCCGAGGGGGGGGGGGGGGCTATGCTGTATCATCAGAAGTACGTTTCAACGATCACCGAAAAATAATGAACGTATTTATATAACTGAAAAAATACTTCTTAATATTATCTGAAATAACTTGAAAAAACTGACTTTTTATAATATTCATGACTCGATTCGTAGGAGCAACAGATGAGTAATGACCTGTGAGGGAGGTGGAGGGGCCTGTCTAAAGTAGTAGCTTATAGTACTGAAAATATAGTTGCGTTCAACAATGTACGTTGTACAGCTTATAATCGGTAATCGTTTGAAACATGATCCCGACACGAATATTTTTATGCGGGGATGCGCCGATACACCGAAAATAACGTACACCGAAAAAAATGTAAACCGACAAAAATTGGAAAAAAAAATAAGTGGATGCGGCGATACACCTAAAGAAATCTACACCGAAAACAACGTACATCGAAGAAATTGTACACCGAAAAAGTGATTTTATAGGGTGACTGTACTGGGAGACAAGACCCGAGTAGAAGGACGATTCAGGGTGGAGCTACGATGATGGAATTGAATCGTGGGGGAATATTCCCCTCCAATAAAAATAAAATACTATCATGTCGGAAAATATCGTTCTTTTCGGTGTATCGCCTGATTCTATTTTTTTTCAAAGTTCTTTCGGTGTTCGTTTTTTTCGGTGTATCGCCTTTTTTCTAAGTTTTTTTGGTGTTCCTTTTTTCGATGTAGGTTTTTTCGGTGTATCGCCGCATCAACTTATTTCTTTTTTCAAAAAGAGAGAATCAGAATGTAGCTGTTTTCAGAAATTAATGCGGTGTTGTTTATTGTGAATACGACATACGACTGAATTAATTATGTATGTTACTGACTTACTGTTGTATTTATAACGCTATTTTCTCTCTTATTTCTCATATTTGCTGAAGGGCTGAGAACAATGAATTAGTTGGTAGTGTCTCGGAGAAGTGTAGAGTGGTTTGTGAAGTTATGATAGGCTGTATATATAATGTCTCTTAGTACACAGAAAAGAAAGATTCAGCAGCAAAATAAAGTTAAAATATCCAAGCTCCGGAAGATAAAGAAGATAAACGTAAGAAATGCATTTCTTACGTCCAGTCAAGTTATAAATAATGCTGAAAATTTGAGTGTGCTAGTGAATGTAACTGAGGGTGAGTGTCGTATCAGAAACACTGTCATAATTTTTCGCTGAACTTACAGCACTTGAAATAAATATGAGCTTGCTACTTTGACTACATTTTGGTGAAAAGTATTGTGGTTATGAACATCTGAATTAATTGCTAGTGTGGACATTTATAACTACATTCTATTTACATCATTGACGAAGTATAAACTATCTTTCGTACATTGTCTATGAACCATATTATATCTTTTTTTATATTGGGTTTCAACGACGCACAGTAATGATAGCGAAGATCTATTAGCGTCAGACGGATGATAAATGAGATGATGGAATGATGAGATGAAGGTTTCCTCAGAAATATCATTGGACACAAACCTTACCCATCAGAAACACTCTCATAATTTTGAAAATTGAGATTGAAAATGGCAAATGGCAAATGGAAATGGATGCACAGTAATGATAGCGAAGATCTATTAGCGTCAGACGGATGATTAATGAGATGATGGAATGATGAGATGAAGGTTTCTTGGGTGATGGGAAGGAAGCGGTTGTGGGCCAATATTGTGGGAACCATTCCGGCAGCAGCGACTTTGCAATTCCGTATGGGCTCAAACACAAGGCGCATTTTCTCGCCTTTCTTGACAATAATGGCTATGAATCACATGATTTATATTGTTGCGGTGGCCTTGCGGTAACACGTTTGCTCTTGGTCGCGAAGGTCGCAAGTTCGAGTCCCGCTTTAACAAAACAATTTTGTTAGCATGAAACTATGTTTTTAATCATGTTCTACTATCCTTCTTTATTTTCTATAAACCTAAAATAATGTGTGAAGTTATATTGCCGTAATGGTTACTATTACGGGGAATTGGTTACGGTACAGAGAAGCTATATGGTTGGGGTTAGGTGTGTTAGGTTTGTGTCTTGTAAGTTTTCTTCGTGTATTCTTGTTAGGTTTAGTTGAAGAAGGTTCACTCTGCATCCTCTTAAAACAAAAATATATTATACTGTTTGTTTTGCAATAATTGAAGGGAATGTAGCCCTTGCGTTGGAGTCTATTCGGATTGTAAAGTCGTATCCCGGCATTAGCCTAGACTACAGAGGGAAATCACGAAAGAAAAACCCCTGTAAAGTTGGACGGCGGCGGGGATGGAACCGGGTCCGAATTCCCCTCGCCTCCCGAATCACATGAAGCGAGCGCGTTAACCACTGCGCTGCATGTGCCGGTCACTCGTATACGTTTATATTTGGGTTTAAAGACGAACTGTGATGTTAATCTACCAATATCTATTGGCGTCGTATGACTGACTAAAGGAGATGATGATTTCTTAGGCAGTGGGAAGGATAGTGGAATAGCGGTCGTGGCCTATATGAGCAAGATGCATTGAGGGTTGCGTTGGTTTGCCTGTTGCTAACGAGGGGATTGGTCAACTCTACTAAAAATCAACTGTACTAAAAACCAACTGACCTAAAAAAACGACCAACTGTATTAAAAACCAACTGTACTAAAAAGTAACTGATCCAACTATAATACACGACAGTTGGATACACTTTTGTGGTCCATAATATCGGGGTCCAGTTTATCGAGGTTAACAATGACAAATCTTTGTGGATCACTTTACTAGGGTCCACAATACCAATTTAGTCGTTCGAAAAGACTTTCTGGACCCCGGTGTTCTAGTTTTGTGGATCACTATATTGGGGGCCACAAAACCAAAGTATTTGTAAAATTTTCGGATTTAATCTTGTGGGCCACAGTGGTTCCACTTTTTCTTTTTCTTGTGGTGCAGAACATTAGGGTTCACAATACTGTTGTCCACAAAAGCGGTATTACCTAGTAACTCCATGCTGAAACAATATAATATGCGATCACTCCTAGTCTCAGATATAGGTAATGGAACTACTTATTGCTTCAAGAAACGGAGAGAGGAAATGTTAGTAATAGGCTTGGAGAAAATAGGAAATAGCCGCACATTCTATTTAATCACATGTGGCATTATTATTTTATCATTAGTTCTATTTTATCAGCTCATCCTTCAACGCTAGAGAAAACAGTAGCCTTTTCCTATAGTAGTTACATATGATGACAAATATCTCATTTCACTTTTTAATATTTCGACATTGCTCAGTATGAACTCAAACTGTTGAGGGTCATAGGTCATACTCGGGACCAGATTATGCTCCATCCACCACTCCATTCTTCTTTTAATCATCCTTTCCATTACCTTCACTGGACATGAATTGAGTGAAATAGGTATGTATGATTTGTAGGAAGGATAATTCTTTCCTGGCTTAAGAATAGGTAAGACAGTATAACGTATTGTATACTTGGAGTATATGAGGGTTGGACCGGTTGGTCTATTATTGAATTAAATATCTTGCCAAACTCTGCCTTGGCCAACTTGGGCAATTCCTTCAACATTACATTGGCGATTGAGTCCTGCCCAGGGGTTCTTCGTGCCATCGAGTACTATATTGAATTCATCCACGGTAAAAGGCGTGGATAGAAGAGGATCCAACCCATCCCCTCCTGCCAGACCCACTATATTAAAATAACCTGAGGGACCGAGTCGGATCCTCCTCTATTGGTCTCCGAGGGAGAATCGACTTCCGATATCTTTTCACCATATCCCAAATTATGGAGAGTTTAGTCTCTCTATTTAACTTTTGGCAGAAGGTTATCCATCCATCCTTCCTTCTAGCTTCCTCTCTCTTGAATACTTTTTGACTCTGGCTTGTGGGTGTTTGAATTTGATAAAATTGTCCATTGATTGGTTTATATTATAATTCGGCCACCGCTTTCGAACAACTTTGGTCCCACCAGGGAGAAGGGAAATTACTTTTCTTCCTGGCTGCTAATGCACTGGACCTAGGCTCGTAGACCGTAATAGCCATATATTGGACGCTTTCTCAAACACGGATCGATCGCGTCTCTCTATACTCTCGTGTCCCGACTTTGTCTGTCTGTCTGCTGCCCTCACCCAACATATTCTGCACCCCCACCCCTAACAATGGTATGCAGTGTCTAGAGAGACAGTGGCAAAAGGCTGGTAAAGTTTGCCAAACCTATCTATGCTACAAGTCCAATATCAAGTCACTACGATATCGTCCATGTTCTGTTATAACCTTTTGAACATCTCACACCTTTTGTGACCATATTAGCATCTGACATAAAGAAGTTTATATTTGAAGTAATGTATTGAATATATTAGTAAATGACGATTTTAACCAACTAAAATCTTCAAGCTTGTGTACATTATACTTAATTAGCTAGCCATTATTGATGCATTCTCCTATACTTTTCCAGTTTTAATTGAATATGTGAAAATGGAGATTGGTCAACTGTACTAAAAACTAACTGACCTAAGAAACGATCAACTGTACTAAAGACTGACTGATCTAAAACCAACTGATCTAAACGTCCATGTCTTGAGCAACCTGTACAGAAATAAAGTTGAGGGGTTTGACTCATTCCCTTCACACATTTTCATCACTCATCGATCTAGTGATGGCTAGGGTTAGATGGGTAAGGTTTGTGTCCAATGATATTTCTGACGGGAGGAGCCAAACCTCCCGTTTTTACATCTGTACAGATTGCTCAGGTAGTACAAGTCAAAATGTAAGCATGAAAGTGTGTTTTATACAACAGAATGAATGATTGGTTATGTGAATTTGAATGATTGTGTCATTGTTTTGATCTATGTGATTGTATTTTGATTATCGATTGATTTTCCATACATGTTACTTTATGAATCATTGAAGAGTAGATGTCCTTTGGAAGGTATTAAAATAGTAACAATAATGATAGTTGTGAACGCTGAGACTTTCCCGCTGTCTCTACAGTCAACTTCATTGTCACAACTAGACGACAGAGCTGAAGAAATGTGTCTTGCCGACGTTGCCGTTTAATTAACTGTTCCATTTAGATTGTGCATTTTTGCCACAGACAAATAAAGACTTGAATAGCAATGAACATGCAATTAGTTGCATGTGAAGATGACCGGGTGATGAGTGTTACCAGAATCAGCTGGTATTTGAAGCCGGAGTTGTACGGCGCCTGAATGTCCCAGCTACGTCATTGTAACGGCGACTCGAACCTACTCAAACATTGGTGGGCCTTCAATCCTTGACTACAGTATCCAAATATGTCGATTTTATTATTGTTATTAACATTATTCCATTTTATAGCTATATTATAATATCCTGACCTTTGAATAGGAGGAAAGAGAATTTAGTGGCAATGACTTAGTAACTTGGTTGGTGAATATCAGGGGTCTCCAAACTTTTCGGTCTAAGGGCCACACTGATTCCTCCACGAAGTCCCAAGGGCGATCAGTAGTACAACGTCATCTTGTGAGGAGCTACATAAATCTCATCAATCATAATTATAATGTTCAATTTTTCATTATGTGAATTACCTATGTAGGCCTATGTCACTTATTGTACATTTTTAGGATAAATCTCATATCAATAATTAGGCCTCGAGTTAAAATGTTCAATTTCATATGTAAGTCAGTTCTTGTGTTTCTTGACTGATCGTTGAATAAAAATATATCATTATTATTTTGTATGATTAACTTACATTGTAAATTTGACAATGTAATCAAAATAAAATATGGCGGGCCGGATGGGTGGTGCTCGCGGGCTGGTATTGGCCCGCGGGCCGTAGTTTGGAGACCCCTGTTTTATATCAGTGATTCCATATATACACACACATATATATATATATATATATATATATATATATATATATATATATATATATATATATATATATATATATATATATATATATATGTATATTGATGACGATAACTTGGGTGGACTTGGTATGTGTTGTCAATAGTTTGTACGGTTTTTCCACTAATTTTATTTGCTCTACTTTCGCGACATTTCGGTAGGATTATACTCCCCATCATCAGGCTCACGAACCGATCACGGGGACTCACTGAGATACTGACTCGTCTTACAGGTCGGTGAGTCGCTGTGATCGGTTCGTGAGCCTGATGATGGGGAGTATAATCTTCCCGAAACGTCGCGAAAGCAAATCAAATAAGTGGAAAAAACGTAGAAACTATTGACAACATATATATATATATATATATATATATATATATATAGTACACATAAAGTTGTGTAGGTGTGTATGAACATTTGAAATATCGAAATAAGATTCGAATAATTAATATTGATTGAATGGGTTGTTCGATATCTCGGGCAGGAGGAACTATTTTCAGAATGATATGATACTAATACGACCTGGTTTGTCCTGCAATACAAACATTTCAATATGTCAACATAACAATATGCGATGCAACGTGAAGGAAAAATCAGAACTAGAAATGTATTCAACGAAATTGATATAGGAAAACGAATACCCTCAGGCCTATATTAAATTGGAATTCTCTAAAACCTTTATAAATCCAAATTACGTGGCATCAATTTGAGGAAACTTTATGTGTGGTTGTTAAATATTATCATAGACAAATATTATCATAGACAATGTTTTCGTTAAATTTGAATTCATATCTCACAAACTTTGTTCACTGGAATTAATTGATAAAATTTTGAAATAATTCGAAATTAATTACAAAACCCACAGCAATTTTCATCCGATTAAATTGGCTTTTTTTCAAGTTGCGTAGAACATATATTCGTTATGATTTTAAAATAAGTTGTAGAAATGAAAACTATCAACACTTTTGGCCTCTAAAAATGTCATCGTTTTGTTTTCATCGATGCAATAAAAAATTGAAAGGCGGCTTTGATTTGAACAAACTTTCTCCAATGCAGTTGATGATACCAAAGCAATCAATGTACAAGAAAAAAACTGTAACAATTTTTTTTGTCGACTCCGATTGACTGGAGTAATAGGGTGGGGCGGGGGTAATTTGAAGAGACTGAGGGTAACCGCGATGCCAGTGTTGACGGCATGCAGCGCCCCCCGCGTGCGACCTTGCAATAGCCGCTAGCTTGCAGATGTAATAGTCCCGTTCTTGTGCTGGAGATGTCAGTTGGTCTGCTGCTACCTTCCGAGCATCACACCGGTACAAGTACTACACCATGGACCCGCGTTTACATCACTAAACGCGTGAAGTCAAGTCTTTCCTAACAATATCTAGTTCAATAAGATTAATAAATAAGTAATATAATAAACGATTTGTTCTGTGTGAAGTGTAAGTGAGGTCCGTCTACTCGGGCATGAACAGTGAAACTGCTGACGACGAGATGCTGTTGGCAGACAAGAGTCGCGAGGCGAGGGTCGAGAGAGGGTTCTGTGAGCGAGCCGGTGTCCGAACCGGGGTCCCCGGTGTTGGACTCTGCCTGCTGCTGAGCGTTGCGCTCCTGGGGCTGGCAGTCCTGGGACTCGAGCTCTACCGCGCCGGCGAAACGGCTGTGCTCAGGTCTGAGGTGGAAGCGCTCAGGCGGGATATTGACAAGCTCAGGCACCGGGTCCTGGACGAAGAAACACTGAGCGACCTCAAACAGTTCAATGATGAGGTAGGTCAACAGATTTTCAGGTTGAAGAGTAGAATCAATCATCCAGTTCAGCTTTGTTTCGAGTAAATCCTTCAAGTATTTTGTGTGTTTGTTCGATTGATTTATACGTTTGATATGATATAATCGATATAATCCGATTTATTTATTGAGTTTTTTTTATATATAATTAACCTTAGAATCCCTTACGACTACCCGTCATAGTGTCAGTCGTGACATTTTCTATTGGTATGTCTCAATATTTAAAAACCAATATCTTTTTGTGAACATTCTCATCCTTGATGTTATTGGGGAAAAAAACGTGAAGAGTCGATATTTCATCACTACCGAGTTTTACATGGTAAAATATTTATCAGATGAAACTGAAAGTAATGACAAATGCCAGTCAGGGCTTGTTTCAATACACACGAGGTGATGAATGTGATATTGACACAATTCTCTCTCGGTCCAGAGCCATAGAAACATCTTGAACAATGAACAACAGAGCTGTAGAAAGGCGTTGACACTGTACGGTACCGCAAGATATCGGTATAAAGTCCAGCTGTCAGCCTCTGTGTTTGGTTTTTGCGGTCCATTTTGGTGGACCGATCCATCTGATCACAGAGAAGTATTCTATCTGATACATGTTCTACTTCTCGGTAGTCAATTAGAAGTGTAGGCCGATAGTTTTGTGTGACAATCGGTCAGCTATTGATTGAATTGAATCGGATATCGGTGTCTAACGGGGCGCCAACGACTAGTTTATTTGGCACCCGAGTATTGCTAGATTTTAGTCGAGATTGGAGGAGGATAAATACTACTGCACAGTGCACATATACTCTATGACGATGACATCAACAGGAAATTGTGTAGATGATTGCAATTTTGATGAAGGGATGAAAGCTATAAGAGTATAATAATTTGAGAAAATGGAGTCAAAGAAGATGACCCCAAAACATTGAATTGTTGAGCTGCTGTAAGAACAAACAGGACGGACGTGTATGATGAGTTTTAAAAAACAACTAATAAGCGGTTAAATAAGGTGTGAAGATTTCAATTACATTATTCGTATGAATCTATCAGTCATCCCACCACGCATGCGTGCTGCGAGCAGACGACTCGAAGCAGAGGTCAGCACTGAGGGTTCATGATACCTCGCTGATTTGGGCTGATACCACTCTGATTCGGGCTCATGGAATAGCAGAGTTGACGTTTGATAATTAAATGGCAAACGATATCGAATCTTTTGATGAGAAAATATCGAAAATGAGGGTTTTCAATCGACATAGAATCGAATCGAAAAAAATGCGAGTTCAGAAGTTGGTTGATAAGTCTTGAGCATGTATTGTGGGTACAGAAAACGCTGCAGGCTGTGATGGGGAGAGTTTAGAGTTTGCAACTTCTTTTGTCAACAAAAACAAATTAGTTTTTATCATCAACGTGGGAAAGTTGACAAAAACACATTGTTTACATACAGGCAACGGATGAAAGCTTAGGATCGTTTGAATGGAGTAACATTTGAATGGAGTAACACCAAGGGCGATCTTACCACCTCTCACCTCATAGAAATAATTGTATGATTGAATATTCATGTATTTATCCATTAACTAACCTCACTCCGCATGTTTTCAAGCATGCGGTTCCACTGGAGTCTGCCCACTTAGTTGTATTAGTTTCACAAATAGCCAATCTGCCTTTTCGAATCATCTCTCAGTACTCTTGGTTACAAACAAAGACGCAATACCCACCCACCGTGGAACCTCAAATTACGGCAAACGCGTGACCTGGCACTGACCTCGGCCGGCTGTCTCGTCAAGGACAGTATTATCCCGCCCCTTCCCCTCCCCCCCCTCACTCCTACCCGGGCCGGTTTGCGCGCGCACCAGTGTGACTTACAGAAAAACAGATGGACAGACAGATCTGCGAGACTATGGATAACTAGCGTGGCTCCTTGTGTCGTGTTTCAAAACCAGCAATCTCGGCCGTTAGGAGGCAGTAAGCGCCTGCGCACTGAATTTCGAAAAAGGTGTATTGCGCGGCAAGAATTCTGCATGGGATCGAATCTTCTAGAACAACACGCTTCCCCGCCAACAGCCGATGGGAAGGGCCCATCGCGCATCGAACCATCCAGAAGAACTCGGGTTCCAGAAGCCCACTACCCACCCCTCCTCCCTCTCGCCGTTCCGTCTCGTCCAACCGTGCCAGGCTGCGCGCGCACCAATATGACACAGAAAGATAGATAGAAAGAAAGACTGAAAGACAGATCAGCGAGACTCTATGGATAATTTATCATCAATTTAAATATTTTTTGATCAAATTCTTTCCAAAAACTTCATAGACGTATTATTTTGTGAATTTCTAAGATACATAACTATCGACTACTCACATCAGCAACGAAAAACTGCGCGAGTATTATGCTACATATTCACATTAGACTATGGGTTATTCATGCTACTTTCTTCATATTCTTATTTCGGTTATTGACAATTGTTACGTGCAGCATATAAGGTATTCATATAATCAGAGTTAATAGTTAGGCACCACTGGTAGGCACTCGTCGAGTCGATATGATGATACATTTCAAGCGAGCCTTATTGTTGACTTCGCTCAAATAATAAACTGTGGTTGCAAGCCGCGGGGGGGGGGGGGGGGCTCCTGGGGGATTGGTTTCGTGATTAATCAATTTCCGTTTCACTAAGTGCTAACTGCGACTATAGGCCTACTTTTGTAAATAGACTGACGTGTGAAATAACACTTACCTGTGCACATGATAGACACATATCAGAGCGGGGAGAGAGAGAGAGAGAGAGAGAGAGGAGAGAGGGAGAGAGAGAGGGAGAGAGGGGAAGAGAAGAGGGGGAGAGAGGGAGAGAGAGAGAGAGAGAGAGAGGCAGAGAGAAAGAGGCAGAGAGAGAGGGAGAGAGAGAGAGAGAGAAAGATAGAGAGAGAGAGACGGAGACGGAGACGGAGACGGAGACGGAGACGGAGACGGAGACGGAGACGGAGACGGAGACGGAGACGGAGACGGAGACGGAGACGGAGACGGAGACGGAGACGGAGACGGAGACGGAGACGGAGACGGAGACGGAGACGGAGACGGAGACGGAGACGGAGACGGAGACGGAGACGGAGACGGAGACGGAGACGGAGACGGAGACGGAGACGGAGACGGAGACGGAGACGGAGACGGAGACGGAGACGGAGACGGAGACGGAGACGGAGACGGAGACGGAGACGGAGACGGAGACGACAACCGTCCGTATATCTCCGCTTATGCATATCGTTTATTGTTTCAATACCGAATTTATCGAATATCGCAATTCGCTAATGAACCGCCCCGGTGGCTAAGTCAACTATCGCTAGCGGTAGAAACTGAAGTGACCGTTGGGCGTGACCGCGTGGGTTCGAGTCTCGCATAAGGCATGGGTTTTTGTAAACGTCCTTTCACCTATCATCCATCACTTCATAGTTTCATCATCAGCCGCTCATTCCTACCCCCGTATAACCTAGCTGTTGATATGAATCAAAGCGCTAGGATATATGAGTCAGATCTTAGGAGTATGAATAGGCCTACTTCTGCGTGCACGTAAGAGGATGACATCAACAGGAAATTGTGTACTGGTAGATGATTGAATAAGTTGAAGGTGTCAACCACCCGTGCGCTAGTGGTGTGGGATAGGGGGGACGGTCGATCGTAAGCTCCTGCGTGCTCTTCAAGGTTGGGTTACAGGAGACGTCACTGTAAATAATAACAGCTGAGCACAGTGGCGACTGGCACTGATGGCGCAGTGGCCAGGGCTCCTTAACCCACCCACAGCGTAACATTTTCACTGTCAACATGATATAGAAACGATCGCAGTCACTTTCCGGATCAACATATTGTTGTGAAACTACTTCACACCATGCAGAGAAGTATATCTTCTAAATTACTGTCGAACCCGAGGGGTTTACAACTCGAAAATTTGGTGTACACCTGATTTAAGATTTCAGGTGATTTCAGGTGATTTCAGGGATTTCAGGGATCTCAGGGATTTCAGGTGATTTCAGGTGATTTCAGTTGATTTCAGGTGATTTCAGGTGATTTCAGGTGATTTCAGGGATGTCAGGACTGGTGATTT
The DNA here is from genome assembly GCA_907164805.1 of Brachyptera putata. Taxonomy (NCBI): domain Eukaryota; kingdom Metazoa; phylum Arthropoda; class Insecta; order Plecoptera; family Taeniopterygidae; genus Brachyptera; species Brachyptera putata. The sequence goes on from OU015463.1 coordinate 44,940,396, forward strand.
CAGGGATTTCAGGTGATTTCAGGGATTTCAGATGATTTCAGGGATTTCAGGTGATTTCAGGTGATTTCAGGGATTTCAGGTGATTTCATAGATTTCAGGTGATTTCAGGGATTTCAGATGATTTCAGGGATTTCAGGTGATTTCAGGTGATTTTAGGTGATTTCAAGTGATTTCAGGTGATTTCAGGTAATTTCAGGGATTTCAAGGGGATTTCATGGGATTTCATGGCAAGTGTACACCTGATTTCAGGAGTTGTTAACCCCTCGGTCGAACCATAATAAACATTCACAGTATGTTACGTGTTATCTGTATGTAACGGTACGGAGTGAGGTAAAACTAAATGGTAGAAATATCGAGTGTTACTGTTACATACAAGTGATCTTTCCGTCTCTATTATTATAAAACTTGACTCACAAGCAGTTCCGACAAAGTATATTGTCTGCCTCAGATGATGTATTTGTTAATTTTGTATCTAACAAGGTTCATGTTTTATGAACATTTGTTTATTTGAAATCACCCTGGCGGGAACTGTTTTCCCTGTGGAGACTGAGGACGCCTTAAACGTAAATAAAATCTACTGATGAGGATAAGATGTAAACAAATTTGTATAGGCCATTTTTGAAAATATAGCCCCATGATGGAAATAGTGAGAGGTGTTTGGGATATGCTTCTTACTAGACAGCCAATTCGACATTGCAAAATGTCAATTTACAACTACAACATCGGACAGCTGTATCTAGAACTTACAAATACCATAATTTAAAAACAACGCAGTTCAAACAATCTCTTAGACGCAATATTTGACCATCCATTTTGTGAGAAAATTCAAATTTTCACTGAATGTGAATACATGGAAAGATACACATTTATGCAATTTGTATGCAATTCGGACCAGTTGTTTGAAGCATATAATTCAATAGGCCTAATGTTTCTCATTCATCAGATAGGAATAGGGAACCATGTTGCTGAGATTCACGGCTTTCTAGATTCGATAGTTGTCGGCTGAAGTAAAGGAAGTCAAGGTGTGTCGAGTATTCGATTATAGACTACTTTCTAGAGATGTGCCCAGTGTTAGATGAAATACGCGGAAACGAATCCATTTTCATCATAATAGATTATTAATGGAATGAATCACTATAAAAATTCCAAGAACAAAGATAACTTCATTTCAAGCCACGTTCTGCAAGTTTTACGACTCGTATTTCAATTCGAAGAATACTTACCGTAAGCTTAGCTGACGGTTCGACACTGTCGACTGTTACTGCTACTTGGTAGCGGAGACGGTCGTTCGGGCAGTCAGCTAGACTCGCAAGTGTATAGAACGTACGAGAGATGAAGGCTTGAACCACCCGTGCGCTAGTGGTGTGGGCTAGGGGGGACGGTCGCTCGGAACCTTCATCTTTCGAGGATACCAGTTACATACACGAGACATGAAGATCTGAACCACCCGTGCGCTAGTGGTGTGGGCTAGGGGGGACGGTCGCTCGGAACCTTCGCCTCTCGTGCATACAACTACGGCAATACCCTCTTCATTCTTACAAACCTGGAAACGGCAGAAAAGAAATCAAAATGACAAAAATGACAAAATGATGAAGAAATAGAAAATAAGAAGTATGTTTGAAAGTATTCGAAGTATTCGAAAAACCAAAAAAATCACCTAAAATCATGAAAGTCACAAAAATTGAAAAATACTCGGAAAATCGAAAAAGTCGGGAACAAAATTAATTGTGAAGTGACGGAAGTGAAAGGACGTGCACGAAAACCTATGCCTTGAGCAGTGTTCCAGTGTTGAATTCAGAGATTTTGTTGCGGGGGAGCTTTTGTGTTTTCCGGGGGGGGGGGGGGGGGGGGGCAAGGGATACGTACACAAAATAAAGCATGATAACCTTAGGCCTATATATATATATATATACAAATTAAAATACGCGCTTTTTTAAATTTTCAAGTCAGTTTATTATGAAACGATTATGCTACTACCTGTAATTCATAATAATGTGGTAAGAGGTAATTACAATATAACGGGTACCGGTAGTGTACACTCGACTGATCCATATGGAATTGACTACACTCCAGCCACTTCTGATATTTGAGGTGTCACTAACTAGGATTCACGGGCAGAATGACAAATAACAATACAAATGAATAACATCTAGATTTTTTTCCCTTAGTAATAAATAGTAAATTCATGATACTTTTTAATTTTCACAAATATTTTTAAAACCCAAAATACAAGTTTCTCATAAAATACACTATAGTGCTTAATGTTATCTCGGGGGGGGGGCAAACGACGAGCCGCGGGGGGGGGGGGGGGGCAAAGCCCCCCCCCGCAGGTATGCCTGGATTCAACACTGAGTGTTTCCAATTTTTTCTTGTCGTCCGATACGATTTTCTCAACTGCCCAATCACAAGCCAGTATTCACCTGGAAACATGGCGGTTCAGGACACCGTCTCGGTACCGATTCGGTGTCGTGATTATTGACTACACATGTACCGGTTGTCAAGATTAAATCGAATGACCGAAAAAAAGAATCGGCTCACGAAAATATCGATTTACACATCCATAAAAACTGCGATTTCAAACATCACCACGCTTAGAATTATACGTTGCCAGATTTTTTTTATCCAGAATTGTTATGCCATTTGAAGTGCGAAAAGTGCGTCAATTTGGAATCTGGCAGTTAAATTCCTTCACATTCAAATAAGGCGTGAGTTTGAGGCTTCCTAGGTTTGAGGTAATGAAGGCTATGGCTATGACGTCACCACAATGTTACGGCAAAGCCAAGTGGAAACAGGCAAGACAGAAATCGTACCGATATCGTGTCGGAGGACAAAAAAAATCGGAACTGGAAACCCTGCTTCATGCAAGACTCGAACACACGCCCAACGGTACTCTTAGTTTTTGAAGCGCTGCCTTGGCTGACAGCTTTGGTAATATGCAATCGTTACACCTTGGAAACTGTTGATCTCCAAGACATAGCCCATATGAGAGTTGCTTGTCAAATTTGTCTCGTCATACGAGAGTGTCGATTGTTTGACTTGGTCGGTGCTTGGGTCGAGCTAGTCATTTGTGATGTTAAAGGACACCCCACCACAACCCTGAAATTAGATTTTAAAGAACAATAACGATATTTATCTCCCTAGTGTTCACGAGAACTAGAAAGTATCATCTCAAATTAGGAAATTTTAATTAGTTCATTTGTCCTCCAGTACCTGGCCATTTTTTCTGAATCGTGACGTAGACGTTACTCGATTCGGCTTATGTTTCTATACAGAATCGGTAATGGCTACGTCATGACTCATATGGTCTCTGAGTAGCCTACAATCAAATTAATTGAAATTACTGTAATTGAGATGATGATTTATAGTTTTCTCTAAAATTGAGGAAACAAATATCGACATTATTCAATCAAATCTACTTTCAGGGTTGTGTTGTCCTATAATGATTTGACCAAAACGTTCATATATATACACACACACACACACACACATATGCCTATATATATAGGCCTATATATATTAAATATATATATATATATATATATATATATATATATATATATATATATATATATATATATATGTGTGTATCTTGACCACACGTAATACCATGTTGGTGGAGGTTTCGAATGCTAAATTCTCACAGCACAATGAACTTATCCTTAGTTACATGCACGTCGTTGGACGAGTAACCCACCCTCTACACAAAGACCACACTACATAGACACCATCCTGCCAGTCTCAACGTATTGTAGTAACATCTTTTCTTACCATTCAAACAATCATCTTATTTATTTATATCGGGTTTATGGACGCACTGTACTGATGACTACAATCTATTAGCGACGGTGAGTGATGTATTATATGATGATTATGATGAGATGGAAGGTTATTTTATTATTATGTGTTTTTGGATAGTAAGAAGGAGTCGGTCATGGCTTTTTGTTGAGGAACCATCCCAGTATTGACCTGAACGACAGAGGGACCCTGTGAGGATGGTCGACCATAGCGGGAATCGACGCTCGGTCTCCTGAATGACGGTTCAGTGTGTTAGTCACTGATCTCAATATGGAAGTATCTTATCTTATTGAATTCGATATGGTCGATCCATCATAATCGTAGTGTGAGCTATAAATAGTTCTAGTAGCCCATGAGAGGCCCCAAGCCTGTGCGTAGTAGCTGATATATCTTACTGCCCTGTGTAATTCCCTACGCACCATTAGATTAGAGAGGACAATTGACTGATTGTATTCAATATTGGACACATTTAGTTTACTAACACTAAACCACGAATCTTTCTTCTCATTAGTAGAAGACGAGACACGTTAACACCGTTAGCACGGTAAACATGTATGTCAATACATGTTAATACTAGTATATATATATATATATATATATATATATATATATATATATATATATATATATATATATATGTAATGAATATAAATGTGTGTGTGTACATATACATATACACATGTGTGAATGTGTGTCCACAATGGGAATATAAAAATCAAATTGTTGTAATATGTATGGAGTTACGAACGTCGGATTTTGCGCGCGTGTTTGGCATTTCTTCGTCGTTCACAAACTGCGCTGAGGGTAATGGTGAGCTTATGGTTGCAGGAAAGGACTATTCTTGTTTCTGCATTTCTGGACGTTTGAATTTTTGGTCACGGGATAGCAAAATCTGCACTTCGAAACTGTGGTTTTGAGGTCACTTGTATATGTTCATACATAGTAGGTTAAAGGTAGGAGAGTTTAGACTGAGACGTGTGGTCGAGTGGCTAGCACACAGAAGCGTCATTTAAGAGACCGGGGTTCGAATTCCGCCTGGTCGAACATCCTGACAGGGGTCTTACATGGTTTTCCTCGATGTGCAGGCAGGTCAATACTGCGATGGTACCTTAACAACAGGCCACGACCGACTCCCTTCCATCTAATGATCTAAACATCTAATGAAAAGACCTTTCATCTTATCATCCCATATATGATTCACCGACGCCAATAGATCTTAGTCATCAGTATAAAGCGCCGCTTAACCCAATGTAAATAATTAATGAAGAAAGGACAGGTAGCTCACGACAGTCACAACGCACAAGAATAAGCCCCAGGTCCGCAACGTACATTCAATTATTACTCAATCATTCACATCTTCGACAATCATCTGCATCTTGTCACGTATTTATTATTGTGTTATCGAGTCAAATCTGTAGCTGGACCAAGGCCAGTGGCGGGCAGCAGATTCTGCTGATTCACGGCAGTTGCACAGTGGCGTTTGGTCAGAGGGAAGTACTAACAGTTGGTCATGTAGTCATTACATGGCCGAAGTCCACATTCTGGCCGAGCCGTTCACCTCCCAGGCAATTACCTGCTAACTGCATTGGCTGGACTTGCACACAAATCACTCATCTAGCTCATATATATATATATATATATATATATATATATATATATATATATATATATATATATATATATATATATATATATCTCTCTCTCTCTCTCTCTCTCTCTCTCTATATATATATATATATATATATATATATATATATATATAATTATATATATATATATATATATATATAATTATATATATATATATATATATATATAGGGAACGCTGAATTTCTACTAGCTGGCATTACTACTACCTGGGATTACTACTATCTGGAAATACTACAACCGATACCAGAATAGAAATACTAAAAATAATATAAATTTGAAGCAAAATTACTACTATCTGGAAATACTACAACCCATATGAGAGACTGGAGAATATATTCAATTAAATACATGGAAAAATAGATTCTACTAGCCGGCATTCCTACTAGCTGGAAAGTCTACTATTCGGAATTACTACTAGCTGGATTTACTACTACTTGGACATACTACAACCGATGCTTCAATAATTGTTATTTATTATTACATTTATCCATCTGAATTTCTACTAGCTGGCTTTACAACTACCTGGAAATACTACAACCGATACAGGATTTTATTATTTAAAAATTGTTCAATAATAATAATATATACTCATTTAAAATCTGAATTTCTACTAGCTGGCATTACTACTAGCTGGCTTTACTACTACCTGGAAATACTACAACCGATACGAAATTCAGATTTTAAATAGGTATTTATTATTATAATTATTTAATTTTCAAATGATGAAGCCCAGTGTCGGTTGTAGTATTTCCAGGTAGTAGTAAGGCCAGTAGTAATGCCAGCTAGTAGAAATTCAGATTTTAAATAGGTATCTATTATTATAATTATTTAATTTTTAAATGATGAAACCCAGTATCGGTTGTAGTATTTCCAGGTAGTAGTAAGGCCAGCTAGTAGTAATTCCAGCTAGTAGTAATTCCGAATAGTAGAGTTTCCAGCTAGTAGGAATGCCGGGTAGTAGAATCTATTTTTCCATGTATTTAATTGAATATATTCTCTAGTCTCTCATATGGGTTGTAGTATTTCCAGATAGTAGTAATTTTGCTTCAAATTTATATTATTTTTAGTATTTCTATTCTGGTATCGGTTGTAGTATTTCCAGATAGTAGTAATCCCAGGTAGTAGTAATGCCAGCTAGTAGAAATTCAGCGTTCCCTATATATATATATATATATATATATATATATATATATATATATATATATATATATATATATATATATATATATTATATGTATATATATATATATATATATATATATATATATATATATATGTGTGTTGTACCGTAGACTTTGAGGGCCGGAGGAAGATGATAATAAGTCACTTTTCGGTAATTTGCCCTTCTTTGAAACAACTGGTGGCTCTAAAAAGTGCCTGGGGTTTCGACATTTTGGCTGAAAACGTTCAGCCATCTTCAGGAGTCGTTGTAGGTGTGGTAGCCGGCAATCGAGTGGCATGGCTCTCCCCGAAGCCTGGCTTCGTTCAAATTTGTTCAAATTTATAAAAAAAATGTTCTCAAAAGTGAATAAACCGATTGTGACCAAAACGTATACAGATCTGAGTTGTATGACTGCATGTCCAAAAACCATCCGATCTGTGGGGCGCATTTCGTCGCATATCTTCCATAAATATTCCAAAAATATCTTCCAAAAGTCGTGTAACCGAAAACTCCACAACAATATACCGTTCTTAGTTGAATGAGTACTTGTTTCCACCCAAAAAATTATATTGATCGAAAAATGAAATACAAAAAAAAGGAAAGATATACATCTCGGATCGTACGGAAGTCTTCACTCACGCTCATCCAATAAAGATTGCAATTATGGTCCCAACTGTATATTTTGTCAAAGCAGCATCATTATTGGATGATGAGTAGTAGAGGAGAATACAGATCGACTCTTTTGTGTTAGCTAGGTAACAGGTCCTCAGGCAACAACGGTTCACTGTAACCACTCATCTCACAACTTGTTCCGTCGGTCGACCACATTTCCAGATATTCATTATTGAAATTTCGAAAATACCCATGAGAAAAACTTGTTGAAAAATTAAAAGTGTCCGTAACTGGAAAAAATTGAATCTTGGGAAAACAATTACTGACGTGTTTGGCATGGTTGGCTTTCAAATCCAATAGTTCATGTACATATTATCTGACTCGTCTTACGAAGCAGATACTGCGTTTGGCTCGCTTTGTAAAAACATTCCTATAATATACGAGGCAAACGCAGCATATGCGTTATTAGATGAGCGAGGTATTTGTATGAAGTCTACTCGAAAAGTCGACACAACTTCACTCGTATGAAATATACGCGAGACTACTGTCCGCCGCTTGGTGAACGCTGTGAAGTCTTCAAAGCCGTGAACCTCTGTGCGCAAGTTAGGGCCTACTCGATGAAGAAAATAACCACTATTTCTACCTTACTGATGAAAATGTATTCATTGAATAATTATTAATTATTATAGTCAAAACGGCTTATCCGATCTCAGTGAAAATCCGTTATGATGTGTATCATATATTTACGTTTACTGCAAGTTCATCATTTCTGGAAGAGGTTTTGTTCCAACTTTTTTCGCCTAGACTAATCTTATTTTCTTTTCGAAAATTTGTGATGGATTTTCTCAAAAGTGGTCCAGCCGACTTGTCCCAAAACGTGACAGTTCTAAGTTGGATGAGTGTGCGTATATCCTGAAAAATTCAGTCAAACCATGTAACCTGTGCAGTGCGTACAAACAAATAAACAAACAGATAAAGCTCCATTACAGTGGGATGGAAGTGTTTGTTATCGCCCATCTAATTAATTCTTCGTCCTTGACTGTTCGGATACGGACTCGCGTCTCACATGTGAGGTATTCCAGAATCGAAAACAGAGCCATGTTAGGTAGGGTCTTTGAAAGTGTCAAGATATCAGATGAAATACTAGAACAGATTGACCTACATTTGGTGTAGGTGTGAGGAATTGAAAACGTGCTGTTCATCCTTGGTCAAAGGTTAATTGCGTAGCTCTCACTTTCAGTCAATCCGTCAAACTAAGCCGGTGTCAAGGTTAACAGCGACATGCGAGATCAAGCGCGCGCACTAGCTGGCACACTCCCAGCGCGCGCACTAGTTGGCACGCTCGCAGCGCGCAGCTCGCCACATGCTGCGGCTCAGATGGAAGGCACAGATTTGATCATTACGAGAATTGAGTTTCAGTTACGTTAAAATTATACCGTAATATGTACGATATTGCGCAAGGTTTTATTGGCTGAGCGATGGCTGAGTTCCATCCACTCGAATGTAACTCAGACTGTCCGTTTTTCTGTATGCAATGCATCGATTACAAGAAATAAGACATCCAAACTGGAAGAAATAAAGAACTTATCTGACTGATAAACATGAAAATTTTCCTGGAAACTCAGACTTATCCAACTTGAACTGTATAGTTTTGGGGCCTAATCGTTTTAGGCGAGTCAGTATTAAACATCACGAAAGTTTGAGTTTGATACACATATGCTCTTACTACCTGAGCTAACGAGGGGGTATCTTCCAATTAAATTGAATGAGTTATTAGTTTCCACAGCATATTTCCTATTGTTACAAGTGTGCATCTGTCTACAATAATGATGTGTGGTTGATTATATTCGCAATTTATTAATATTTCCATATTAATCGAACACCTGACACCAGTAATTATCAATCAATTGCGCTCCATCCACTTATTCTCTTAATATCCTTGAAATCATGTCAATATGACCCCCTGCCCCGCACCATTTTCTATGACTTGAGAAATTATTCAATCTTGACCCCTCGATAATGTGTCGAGCTCCACCACCACTGGTTATGTTTGTTGTGAATGGTCCATTAGGCTTGCACATCAAGTTAGTGGCAACTGAGAACAGACTGGTGATGTACACAATATCTAGTCTATGTTGAAGTTATAAGAGGATCCTGAATAATGTGGGTATATATTGGAACAATTTACATTTGCAGGTGTGACCATAGACATGCTGCTGTCTTATCTTGTTTGTTCCAAAATCATGAATAATGAAAGCCATAGAGAAATAATATTGTTCTAACAAATTTTTCTTCCAGGCCTACATTTAATTCATTTTGTTTACTGATAAAATTGAATTCAAAAAATGATTTCCATACCTAATAATATTATGAAAAATCAACAATTTCAACAATGCAATAGTTTGATTTACCTCTTCAACAATGAACATATACCGTATACGACTGGGAATTGAAAGACATATTAATTTTCACATTGTTGCTATATCAGATTATTTGAACAAAATAACGTTTTGAATTACAAACATAATACACATAACGAAAAACATGAGACTGATATGAATACAATAATAGGAACAATATTATTACTGTACCGTACAAGTATTGGGAAGAAAGTTATCGTGGCCTTTATTGTAGGAACCATCCCGTCATTAGATAGCGTAGCCTACAGAGGGAAACCACGAAAAATCTGTAAAGATGGACGGTGGCGGGGATCGAACCAGGTCTGATATATCCGTTTCCTATCGGATCACTTGAAGCAAGCACGTTAACCACTGACTGAGCTACATGTGCTGATTATTATATACTTTAAAGGAATGTTAGGTGAAATAAAACAATGATCGGTGAAAAAAATGACATTCTGGCGGATGGGTTACAAATCCCACCTCATGACAGAGGTTTTTCGTTTTTTCAACTCTCTTCTTTTAGGATATGCATATGCACTTTAAAAATAGACCGTTTCCTTTCCACTGTCCAAAACAAATAATATAATGACCTTCCATCTCATAGTATAGTATATTTTGTTCTGGTATAAGCCATTCCAAATTTGGGTTTTGAAACTGAAATACCCACATTCTGACCAATTCCACGAACCTGAAAGCAATTAAGAAACGTGAACAATTTATACTGGAATATGGTATATATGAGTGTGGTGTGGTGCAGGATTACGGCGAGGGTGAGGGTGATGGGGAGGGGGACGAGTACCCGCAGTACGACTCGGAGAACGAGAGCAGCGACGTGGGCGGAGATCACCACGCCAAGCACTACAATACCGATCCCACGAGGAGGAAGAGGAACGTGGCCGTACCGGTGATCGCTGGCAGCTACGGTGGCCCGGCCAATAAGACCGAGGGTCTGCGCCTGTACGAGTCGCTGGTCGCCAGCGGCCCGATCGTGCGGTCGACGACCGAGCACACGCCGCACAGGTGAGTCGCGAGGCTAAGGACTCGATGGAGTGCCCAGTGAAAGGGCAGGTGTGGGTGCCAAGGGGGGGTGAGGGTAAGCCGCGATGTAGTGACAACAACAGGCTTGAACATAATATAAAGAAGTTGTACCGACTCCCATACTTATGACATGGCAGGCACTTGTGGCTTCTTGCGGTCACATCAGAGCCAACGGTCCCATTTGCCTGTCGCGATTTAGCGGATTCCCTTGTGAACTGGATGGAGTTAAGAGTGGCTAAGGTATCGGTGACATCGTTGAACTTGAGAAGTCTAATTTTCGTGAAAAACAGATGCCACCTCTAACATAATAATTCTACTGAGACGTGTATAGCATTGTTGAGCATTGTTGTTCTATATAGTTCGATACAAAAGCGATGGTTGCGCTACAGGTAAATGGGACCATGTACTCAGTTCTGATCCCGGAAATACTTCACTTGGAAGACGCGAGTGGGTACAGCTTCTTTATATTGTGATAAAGTCTGTTGGTAAAACTACATTGTGTGGGAGCCATGCCCTGCAGGTACATTTTCGAGAATGCCAATTTTTTAATATGATTCTATGTGCTTTGGGAACCACTTCTCTTCTTCTTCTTCCTTCTTAAGCCTTTGGCTTGTTAATTCAACTGGAATCAATAACTTAGTCTCGCCGTCTTCTTTTTGGTCTACGCTGACCTCTTGGAAATTTGTCCCTAACAATTTTTACAATTCTGTGTTCTTGCATACGATCAATGTGACTATTCCACATAATCCGTCTCTCTTCCACTCAATCACATATTGGGGTCACATTACACGTTGTTTTAATGTTCTCACTCCGAACTCTATTCCTAAGTGTATTGGAAGTAATTTTGCGTAGAGTTTTCATTTCCGTGGATTCCTTAAGTCTTTTGGTATGCTGTATCCGGCCTTGTCTCCGCTGCATAATAATCGGTCTCACCAAGGTTTTATATATTATAGCCTTTGTCTCTTTGAGTAAGAACTAGCCTCTGATACACCGGAAAAAACGCAGACCGAAAATAACGTACACTGGAAAAAACGTACACCGAAAAAGTGGTTTTATAGGGTGACTGTACTGGAAGGCAAGACCCGATCTAGATGTACGATTCAGGGTGGAGTTACGATGATGGATTCAAATAATGGGGGAATATTTCCCTCCAATGAAAATAAAATACTAACATGTCTGAAAATATCGTTCTTTTCAGGTGTTCGTTTTTTTTGGTGTATCTCCGGATTCTCTTTTTTTCAAGTTTTTTCGGTGATCTTTTTTTTGGTGTAGGTTGTTTGCGGTGCATCGCTGGAATCGTTTTTTTTTGTTCTTTTTTTTCAAAAATACGCCGCAAAAAACGAGCACCGAAAAAACTTATACTAGAGCGGTTGCAAAAAAAGCAACAAGCGGGCTGGCTGATGGCCAATCACAATACAGCACGCCTCTAGCGCCCTCAAGGGTTCCGCGCACACTAGTACACTGTGTGACATTCCTTGGTAGTATATCTGTCATTTGTGGTAGAAGATATTACAGCGCAAGTAATTAATTAACTTTTGATGGTTGTTGTCAATCAGGGTGAGCTCTGTTCGGCCTTCCAAGCAGCACCGCAAGAAGTATAGCCAGGCGCATGCGGTACCGTCAGCGCCTGAAGGAGGAACCTCGTCGGCGCTCATCTCCCGCCCGTCCCGAGTCATGAAGACAGACAAGGATCCGTCGCGGCGCGTCACGGGCCAGACGCAGCCCGCCCAACAGCTGCGCGTGACCACCAGGGCACCCGAAGGAGAAATATTGTTCAGAGTGTATCAGGTAAGTCATCTAACAAATTCATACAAAGGTTAAATAAGGAAGTGCTGTGGGGATATTTTAATAGACAATTGACGAGCCGTAGTCTGGATGAACGGGAGAATACGTCATTCTAAAATTGTTCATGATAGCAGAAAAACTGAAATAATTGAGCAACGATACTACAGCAATGTTTAGAAAACATTGATTTCTTGGAAAAGGTTCAATATTTTGAACTCAGGCTAGTCATTATGTAAACAAGTAACAAGTTGACCAGAAAATGTTGTATTCGTAAACATTCGCATAAGCGTAGTCTGTAGGCCTACAATATGAATGTGAAAGGTCATTATATCACGAAACGACGTGTTTTTTTAACATTCACGTCTTTGAAAATGTATACAGTAATCTTCTCTGTTCCTCAGATATTCAATAATAATTTGAATAGAAATAATCATACTACGGAAAATACCACGTTTATTTCTCTTTGGTATGTTTGCAAGTGGTAGCCAACGAACATAGGAAGTTTCATTTCTATGGACTGTAACATTAACCTCTCCTAAAATGCAAATATCCAATAAACAAAAGTATATTATTTTCATATATGAAATAGATTGGCTGATATTATTTTCTATTGGCCTAATGGTTGAATATGAATATAATAACTTTCGTTACGAGGATGAGATCAAAGAATTATCAATTGAATCGAGACTACATTTTCAAACAAACGGTACAATTTCTCATTGATAATAAAAGAAACGTCATTAATACAGAAATATGCCAAAACTGACACTGAAAACCATTCATTCAAAATATTTGTTGATAATTAAGGTCATTTCTGAACATAAAATAATAATATCAGTTGTATCATCGATAGATATTTCAATCGTTCGTATTATCCAAAACTCAAACATATTTTTTGAAACTACTATGAATTCCAACTACTTATAGGCTAGTCATTTTGCGGGTATCACACACGAATGTACAACCGACTAACGCTATTGGCTACCACGTACACGATCATGAGTCTCATATCTAAGATATCCAACCAGAGCGGACGGAAAGGTCCACACAATTCAAATTTGAAACTAGGTAGCACTAAAGAACCGTGTGTGTGAATATATTTTGAATTATGTTAATTTGGAAGTGTTAGCCTACTGTTTAGACCGATTTAGTTCTTTGTTATGATTTATTTTTGAATTAAGATGATTCTACATCCTATGCACAGTACTCATTAACGTTATATGATAATAATTAAAGTCAATACCCAAATAGTAGAATATATTGTATGCGTACTGATATTCTCCCATCCCTTCGTATCAGCTCATGACAGCCTATCCACGGCATTACCATATATCATACAATCTTCATCTGAAGTGCGGGGTTAAGTCACAAATGGCTGTTCTTCCATTCAACTTCTTCCATTCTGGATACCGTACGTACATTTACAATTATCATTTCTTAGGTATCACTAAGTGTATATAAAAACTAGAACTAAATACACTGAATACATGAAGTGATGAGCATACTTACTCAAACCTATTCAATAAGACCTGATATAACTGAAGGTATCCCAATGAAGATCTTGATTGAATGAGAAATATAATAAAAATAATAATGCTTCATTTAATATAACATTCGTACAGAGTTGTAGACTACGTCGAATAAAAAATAGAATAAAATAAGTATACATGAACCTTTCACACTTTATAGTTCATAGAGTAGTTAGAAGTGGTCACACCGAGAACAAATTTATGTCCTTGTGCCTATTATTATAGCCACAATGGATATTTATATTCTACTGCTAAATAATTAGTTTGATTGAATTACTAATCAGTACCTAAATATCGATGTATCAATCCAAATATCTTTTGACCACAGTGAAACACATTGACAATTACATTATGCATGGAAAGTGTTTCGATATTTTGATTTTGTGGGCAATCGAAAAATAAAACTCAAATTTGGAAAAACATGGATGAAAATGAAATAGCCACCAAAAAATCAGTGAATTGTTCAGAAGATGAAGAATTTATTATGTTTGACAAGATTCGTGAAAAACATTTTCTATGAGAATAAGTTTGAGGATGGCCTATATTTTGACCTTAAGTAATCATATGACTTGTACTTGTCAAGCCAACATGAAGGACTGCAATGAAGAACTCAACAATGAATTTACGATTAGAATTGCGTACTGTGAAACATTTGTAATAAATAATATGAATTTCCAACGTGACAAAAAGACAATTGAAAAATTACCCACATCACTAGCGCACGGGTGGTTCAAGCCTTCCTCGTTTGTACTTGCAAATACAAGCATAGCAATGTTATCTGTCTCTCTAGCTCTAATTACGTTGATATGGTATAACGCCGACCAAATAACAATGGACTGAGACAAGTGGTCGAGTGGCTAGCACACTGAACCGTCATTCAGGTGATCGGGATTCGATTCCCGCCATGGCCAACCATCCTGACAGGAGTATTTCGAAGATTCCTCTGTCGTTCAGTTCAATACTGGGATGATTCCTTAACAACAGGTCACCTAGAAACAACCATCTCATCATCTGATATATCATTCACTGATGCCAATAGATGTTAGTCATCAGTCCGTTGTGTCGTTAAGTGAAGTAACACATGATACCCTCGTAGGAGCAACGAGCTGTGCCTGAGTCTACTGTCAAGTCGGTGGAGATGGGCGAGCGGCGTCGGAAGCAGAGGCCTGGGATTCAGAGGTCGTCGGTGGAGGGGGTGGAGGAGCGGCCGGCAGCGGGCACCCGACATCGGCTGCTTCCTGCCGCGCACTTCAACGGGGACACGTCCCGCTACACGCAGACGCACGAGCACTACGACGGTACAGTTCCATGCAATTACAAGAACCTTTCTGAAGACCGGGATCGGTCTTTACGTCAAAAAAAATATGACTGAATATACCAAAATCGCAACATATTAGGTTGTTTCTCATTTTATTGACAAAGTGAATATTATTCCAATTGGGCATAAGTAGTAAGTTGATCAACAGCTGTGAATAAATTAGCCAGCTAGTGCATGAAGCGATAATAATTCCTTCATTCCATTCCAGGCCCAATATTTATTGCCTTGTCATGCTTCTACATTGCTTTTTACTCTTCAATCCTTACCTTCAGTAATTTGACTCTCTTAACACTGTTATAAGTATTTCTTATTGAGTAACAGTAATTAATAATTAATATAAGTAGGAAAATGCCTTATGCGTTGTGAGATGAGCTTAGAAGTATGGAAATGTAGAATTAAGAACATATGGTCAGCTCAATGTACATAGGGTATACAGGCCATGGATCACTTCAAAGGTTTAAAAACCGCGGCTGTCTGTTGGTATATGGATCTTGGTTTCCCAACAATGGTACCAGTGCCTTCTTCATATCCATCACAGATTTTAATCGTTTAAATTTATTGGTGACACTTGTTGCTCACATTTAATAGTTCCTTTAATTGCTTTCTTAATTGCTTTTATTGATGTGGAAAAAAGTACTTTGAAAATGCGTTTTCTTCGTTATTACACATTCGATTGTTCTATAAATCGCTGAAAATGTGTAGATGGTTGTTACTACATTCAGTAGAAATTTTAGAGCTTTTGGAAATTTTTGGTTTTTCAAGTATTTCGCCTCCGGCTTATTCTCATGGGGATTTTCCATACTTTGCAAATTTTTTCCGGAAAAACCGTTCAACCGATTTTTCTGAAAAACAATCCCAACCTTTTCTGGTTCTGGTATAACACCAATTTGGAAAAAAAGTTTCGAGTTGATTGATCCTTTTTCCTGACCTGTATGCCGCGTACAAAAGTACGAAAAAAAACAAAAACGAAGCCCAAATTTGTTCAGTATATGAAATGAAAATCTTTGCTACGTTCATCTAATAATAACTCTTTATTTAGCTAGGTAGCTATTATGGTATTCAGTATGGTATTCATTGGACTATTTGTTATTGTGTAAAACTGTTGAGAAATCACTTCACACTTCGCTTGAAGTGATGGCTGTCAAAGAGTGCTCAGTATCGACAAGGGGAAAGTGGGAGAGAACCAACCTGGTGGTGCGTTCTTTCAGCAAACTGCACGCACTATATATAGGTACGGTACTATACAAAAAAAAAACTGTTTTTATAGTCTGAATATTTCAATTGAATTTTGATTTTTGGGGTCCCTTGGAATTTGAATTAACGAGGGATTTCTGAAATGTAAACAAGTAACCTTGTATTTTATTATAGACTAATCTGTTTTTTACTTCAATGAAACAACGAAACTTGCTTCGGAACTCTCTCTTCTTTCTCCTTACCCGCCACAAAAAATTAGTCTTTGTCTTCACCACTTTAGATGCACACTATAGTGTGTGTCCAGAGTGGACCTTATTATTAGGCCTATCACCAGGTTTTGTGTTATGATCCAGAGCTGTTGTACAGGAAATAATAGTCTGTTGGTATTTGTGTGAGTAAAGGCAACGGTCGGCTGAGACATCCCGACGGAGTGTTCACGGACTGGTCTCCGAGCAAGTGGGTGCAGCAGCTGGGCATGGACCGGCACTTCAGATACCAAGCCGGGACAGTCACCATCAAAGACACTGGCCTCTATTTAGTCTACGCACAGGTACGCCACAAATGCTAATTTCATTAGAAACAAATTACCTAGGGCAGATCATATCATACTTCTACTTCCTCTCTCTCTTCAAAATGCTTGACAGCTCAGTCAACTAAGGCTCCCCCTTTGAATATTGAAGTGCTGACCCTCTCTTGAGGTGATTGGTACATACAAAGAATAGATAATGGATAAGTAAGTAGATATGAATAGAGATATTTCAATATGATGCATAATAGCTATTATACAGTAATTCAAGTAATTATAATAATTTCCAAGAGCATGATATAACAATACCTAGATTAAATGATAGTTATTTACAGTAAAAATATCTGAATATATGAAGAGGTAGGCTAGATGTATCCAATGTTGGATTAAATTAGATTAGATCCTAATTAAAAAGAATACCCAAAAGCAAATTTATATATTCTGAATGTACTCCAACAATTTATATCTACGTAATCCTGTATCTAAAAACTGGCACGGTACAAAATCTATTGATTGTCAGATGTGCTTTGAGTACAGACTTGGATTGATTGAACGTGGCAAATTTTTTATATTGATAGCCAACATGCTTGGTGGCACGGGGTGGTAGTAAGTTGAACCAATTATAGACGCGTCTCACAAGAGTGAAGCTGCGCATTCCGACTGATATAACCATCCTCAAGGTCGAGTCTCTGCATATCTCGGCTCCCCAGTGTCCAGGGTTCAATTCCCGCCATGGGAATCCATTCTCTTTATTTTAATATAAATGCTCTTGGATAAAGTTTGTGAAGTTGGTCGATTTCTTTTTCGATATCTACCGATATTGTTTAGCGACCGATATTAGAATTATTCTCCATTAGTGAAACGACAAAAGCACGTCTGTGATTGGTTGAGCGTGACACACGTTTGTGACCCTCAGGTCCACTATCTGGACGAGCACGACATCAACGGGTACCGCGTGTACGTGAACGAGGACCCCATGCTGCAGTGCACCACCATGACTCACTCCATGGGCCGCGAGCGTGTCAAGAAGTCCAACACCTGTTTCACGGCCGCTGCACTCTTCCTCACGGAGAACGATCGCCTCTCTCTCAGCGACATCGGAGGCCTCAGATACTCACTATTCGAACCCGCCAAAAGCTTCTTTGGACTCATCAAACTTGGCAGTGTTAATATCAAGTAGATGTTTTACGGCTGTATTGGCTATCAAATGACACTGCAGTGTCACTAAATTGTAAACTGCAATTAGTATTCACTTTTTAAGATGCAGTTATTATTTCTCGAAAGTGATTGTGTAATTTTGTGCCGGCTAGAGGCAAAGCTGGTGACCGCAAAGTGAACATACTTTTCCTTGTAATCTAGGGTGACCATATTAATATTCAAGTAATGAAAATCTGTGACAATGCCAAGATGTTCGTCAAATTTTGTGTGTGTGTTGGGGGGGGGGGGGGGTGATCAGGAGCCTATTTTTTTAAATTTGTAGTCTTGTAATCATGTTTTGGGTGTTTTTCCATCATATAGAATCATGAAAAAATATTGGTTTCTATATAGTAATTGCATACAAGTTTAGGCCTATACTCCATAGGCTGGAACCCATACAAGTTGATGACAAAGTAATTTATTCGAATTAGATGTAAAATTTAAAAGTGATCCAACAAATGTGGCAGCCTTCCCAACTATGGCCATGCGTTTGTCAATTATCGTTGAAAACAATTTTCGTGATTACATGATTATACCTGAATACTCATACTAAACAGGCATTGCTATTGCAAGGTGGTTACTACATTCAACGTGGAGATGAGACGGAGAAATCGCGTTTGTAAAATGCAAGGCACGCAATGGTTGGACTTTGGATAAGATAGAAACGCAACGGAAGCCTGCGTTGCGCCATGAATCAACAAGCAACAATTTCAACAACTCTATGAAATTCTTTGAAATAACATGTCCAAGTGCCAGTAGCAGTGCTTAGAATTGAAAATAAAAATGAATTGTAAGAAGAAGACCTTTTAGGCTTTTACGAATGAATAATATACCCAGTAATATTTTTTGCCTATCGTTTTTATAAAACCAGGACATTTGATAGCTCCGAGAACATTTTTCGGGACGCTGTGACAAGAAGCTCAAAGCAAGGACAATCCCTGGAAAACTGGGACATCTGGTCACCCTATTGAAATCTGTAGCTAATATGGTAATATTGGTTTTTTGTCCAAAACGCAATACTCGGCTCTCTGTACTGCACCATGGTTTGTGTAAAATGTCACTGCTTAATCGTCCATGTCCATGATTATTGTGCTTCTGAAATGCAGAATGCTGTGTTAGTCACGATAGAACAGTCGGCCAGAGTTCTCACGTGTGTCTCAACTGAACCCAAAAGGCGCATGGGAGTTGATATAGCGAGATATCAGTGTTTTGACGATATTTTCTGAACAGTACGAGACACCAACATTCTGAAAGTACGGAAACTCGGATATTTTTAATACCTTCAAGACGATATATGTAGAAACTATTTTACTCGTATCGAATAATTTTCACAGGTAGGTGTACAGATAATTTTTTTCCCAGCTATATACGTTTGGAATTATGCGATGTAAGTCGAATCGTTTTTACGTATACCGTCTTGCAGGTATTAAAAATATCCGAGTTTTTGTTGTATCAGAATTTCAATATCAATAAATTGGTATTTTGTTTAATCAACTTTCATGCACTCTTGAGTGAGTGCATGTCGAGAGGAACGGACTCAAGTTTATAATATATATATATATTATATATGGGCCTATGATATAGTGATGTAAAAAGCTAGAGCATTCTCTTTTTGAGAATATTCTCACGATGTAGCATATTTCGAGCATATTTCATAAAATGAGTTTTAAAGGGTCTATCGATAAAGTTTTCGACTTTTTTGTGACACGTTATCTAATTATGATTTATGTATACATTGGCCTTTATATATATATATAAATATATATATATATATATATATATATATATCTATCTCAATCAAATAACACAATATAAGTCAATAACACACATGTTACATGTATATAGACCTAACATGTGTGCTATTGACTTATTGTATTAGTTTTGTGTCTAACAATAGTTCTCTGTACTCCAATCATTTATAGGTAACAGGTTATCAAACAGTATGATTGAGGAAATGTACTTGCTATTAATATCATCTGAGAATTAAAAAAAAAAATGATGAGCGAGCATAGCGACGACTCAGCTGCACAGTACATGATAAGAAACGCAATAAGTACATTCAACATTTACCTAATAATTGAATAACTTGAAAAATATTTGACAGGATCATGGACGGTAACTCGTAATTTGACACCAATAACAATTTTTAAATATGCCTGCATTTACCTAATAATTAATAAACTTATATTTGGCAGGAACGTGGTTACACGTTACATATTTGACGGGCTTTAACCATTTTAAATTATGCCTGCATTTATCTATTAATAAACTTGACTTATATTTGGCAGGAAAATGGACGGTAACTTGTAATTTGACAGTCGTTAACTATTTTAAAGTATGATTTGAAAAGTATGATTTCAGTATGATTTGGCCTTGGCTAGTGCTAACAAACCTAAATTATTGAACAATTAGGTTTTATGAATTGTAAATATGTTTATTACACTGGAAATATAGATAAGAATAAAAATATATGTTCGAGCATATTCCTTTGAAGACTAATCTCGTGCTCGAGAATATTCTCAACTCACATCACTAGGCCTATATATATATACATCAATAATTTGTACTGATGTTGGAATGATCCTAATGCATTCCGTTCATCATTAGGGACTGATTGAATATTCTCACAGGATTGTATACGGCCTATTAGAATCTCAGCATAAATATTGTTCACAATGACGTAGATATATTCATCCATAATTGAGGTTTTTGTCTAGCCTGATGTTGAGGAAAACAATTATGCATTGCATGACACAAGAACATTGATTGTTTTGAAAATGCCTACAGTCTTTGATCAAATGCCTCTAAGGAACGTGTTATTATTTATGCATTATAGGAAGTTGTGGAGCTCGTATGGATTTATTGTGAAGTTACCATGTCACATGGGAAATATTTTACAATATGCAAATAAGAAATTCACTTCAAGCTGTTTAAAAAAAATCGTGCTGCAAATCAGCAAAGTACGCCCATAAAATTATTCATACGATCTCAAATTATTATCTGGACATTTTGAAACTAACCCTTGAAAAATGTATAAGTGTACACAAATGTCGATTGAAATAAAAAAGCAATGTTATTCATAGCACACGTCATAAACTATGTACATATTCACAAACGGTTTGATTCTTAGTTTTCTTCCACAATAAATTGTTTATAACAATCTACGTAAAACTCACTTTTTTATAAACTATGTTGGTTTTATAGCTATGTCTTAGGGTGTTGTAGAGAAAGAAACCTATAAGTTGACACTGTCTTTCTACAAAAGATATGAGGGAGGATGAGCCCTGCTTATCAATCACTTGCCCTTCGGTTTGTAGCCTGTTGTCCCTCTTAATTGGTTGTCATTTCGAAAAAGAAACGGAGCTATAGTAGCATACAATAAAATCCTTAAAGGATTTATGAAAACACATGTGTCATTTGAAAAGTGAAACCTGGGAGTTTCTTCTTACGCGGCATGTCGCGCCAATTTGTAAAGACCTAGAGGTCTTGGGCCATTTAGAGATTCATGTTTCAGTGTGTAAGCTCTAACCAGTATAACCTCGAAATTCCCAGTATGCCACTGATGTCCCAATGGTGGATGTGTATCAAATAAGGAGAGCAAAGCCTTAATCCTTAATTACCTGAATGTGGAGAGCATCCTCGAGAGTGAGGCCTTACTTCAATAGTCAAATAAATGTAATGTATGAACATTGCTACTTTAAAGACCCTTATTACGACAGTGCGGTTCTCGGCGCTATTGTTGAAGGTGAAAATCTCAAGGAAATACGATTAACACGTACATCAACTCAAAAGTAGAGATAGATAGATATGACTTTATTCACATACAGTAATGAAATACAAATGTAAAAGGGCAAGGTTCAGTTCGTTTACCGCTCTTCCACCTAAGTATGAAGTCAAAGTGTCGACAGTCGTGCCTGAAGAGTCCTTAGCATGCCACTGCTGTCTTTTTTTAATGAAATATTATTATTCACTACTTACATATTCTATTAATTATCTAACCTAAGTAGTTAGTTATACCTTGGAATCCCTTGAATGCCAGTCGTGTCTATCCGCTGAATGTGCTCCAAATGTTGCGTGTGAAACCGCAAAGAACTGCTATCTATGTAGCAACGATTTAGTAAAACACATAAGGTATCTAAGCAGCAATTTTAAGAGACTCCAGTTGTCTTCAATGAAGATATTCTTCAAATATAGGATGTGAGCCATACAGTGTAACTGTTTTCAAAAGTTCTTCCTAATAATAATAATAATATATTTATTAAACCAGGTTGATCATTACATGATATTGGATAAGTCATTTTTAAAAGTTGAAAGGTAATCACAGAATCACATACAAGAACACAATCACACAAACAAACAATCAGACATGGAACAGAACTTAACGGCTTAAATTACAAGTAATAATACACTAATTTGTCGGAAATTTGTCTAGAGTATAAAAACATTTGCTTATTAGCCAATTTTTCAGTACCGTTTTAAAAGATGTACTGCCTATAATTTTTAATTCAGTAGGCAACCTGTTATAAAGCACACAACCCGAATTTAAGGGGCCTTTCTTTACACGGGTTGATTTTTTCCGCAACAGATGGAAATCATTATAGGCCCTAGTATTATGGATATTTTTGGTTTTAGGTAGATGTCTATTGTCACACATAAATAAAATTGAATAATATATGTACAAGCATGGGACAGTTAAAATGTTGTATTTTCAGAAGAGAGTGGAACACGAGTCTATATAAAAGATGTCGGCAGTGTGGTCGAGAGTGGCTGGAACTTGCATAATTTGTGCTATCTCGGAGTCCTTATTGTCATAGAGCGATATACCACAACTTTTTCATTCAACTAAATTCATTAATATTTTGTGAGACAAAAATAAATGTCTAAATTATCTTCACATTCCAATTCTATTCTAATATCTGGAAGTATGCACTTCCTAATTGATGAGAATTTAATTGAGGTCCTTATCAATGTGCCTATACACCCTTCAGGCTGTGAGTGCAGTTTATCACTGCACATTGTTTGCCCTTATTTTACACTTATATATGTAACGGTAAAGACAACTATTGTTAGAAAAGAGCCCCTCATTATTCAAATTCACGTGTGGATCGCAAAGTGCGGACTGATTGACATCGTTCCTGCTTGACGACGTCACCATGTGTGGTTAATTGATTCCATATATATTTATATAAGCCTATTTAGTTGTTTGATTTTAATAAACATAACTCATGAATTGTTGTTTTGTTTAAATGTTGATAGTTGAATAGAAATCGGTGCTTCCCGGCGGACGATCCCAGAGTCCTTCGAAAATGCTATCAAATGAGGTTAGTCCACTTTCAAGTGGTGTTGACAGCAGAAAATAGCGTGATGGTTTCATGCCTGATGACATTACGACACTGTTTCGTGTCATTGTTGAAGGTAAAAACCTCGAGGCAGTACTATTCAGAAATACGCGATTCATGAAAACACGAGTATTTACCGAGTAGTATTAACACGAAGTCTTGGTGTATCCTACTGTATCCTGGCCACTTTTGTTGGAAGGAAAAACCTGGAAGCAAAAAAACAAAGGCATTGGTTATTTTATATATGTACTTTCACTTATCTTCGCGTCAAATTTCATCATCACCTGCTCAATCGTACCCCCGTACAACCTAGCTGTTGGTGGGGTCTTTAGTAAATAATAATCGTCATTTTGAGTGGTGCATCCAAGACATTGCTAGAAAAGCAAAGGCATTGATTTTTGTAAATGTCCTTTCACTTATCTTCACGTCGACATTACATATCACCTGCTCAATCGTACCCCCATGTGCCCGAGCTGTTGGTGGGGTTCTTAGCAAATAATAATCCCCATTTTGAGTGGTGCACTCGAGTCTGCATAACCTTACTTTTTCAAAATTCAATATTTCCAACTAGATAAATCAGATGTAATGAATGAAATATGCTAATTTGAAGTCCTTCTATGCACCTGCCTTGTCCTTGGTGCTTTTGTTGTTCAGTAGAAACCTCGAGGTAATACTAGTCGGAACTTTATGATTCATAAAGACACATGTAGTACCTACCAGTATTACCCCGAAGTCCCTGTTACGCCATTGATGTCTCCTTGGTGAATGTTCTTTACGTGTCGAGAGGAGAAACTTAAAAGTACAACTAATAATATGTTCAACAATACAAAATCACTGTTATTGTGTTGACTGCCATGCCACCAAAGTCCTTTGCCTGCAACTGCTGTCTCCTCTAATAAAATAATATTCTTCACATAAGTTGTAGGTCTATATTCCATTCATAATTGACATTTGTGTCTACATTCGCTGAATGTGCTCCAAATGTTGCGTGTGAAACCGCGAGGAACTGATATTCAGGTACATACGATTTAGTAAAACACGTATGGTACCTAAATAGCAATTCTCCGAGATTCCTGTTGTCTTCAATGCAGATATTCTTCAAATATAGAACGTGAGCCGTACAGTATTGGTGTTTAGAAAATTTCTTTCTCGTAGAACTTGCATAATTCGTGAACAGTGCTACCCCGAAGTCCTTGTTACACCATTATGGTCTCCTTGGTGCTATATTGTTGAAGGTAAAAACCTCGAGGCAGTACTGTAAAAGATAACGTTATCATACTTCGAAGCATAACTCACTGTTCATCATTTAAGGGGTGTGAAAAAGAACTAAAATGATTTATATATCTTAATGAAATAATCACCAAAATTAAATCCTTGGGATATAACCCCGATACCGTACGCGATTCACGAGAAATCGGGGATTTACCGAGTATTATTAACCCTAAGTCATAGTAAGCCACTACAGTATCCTGGGCACTATTGTTGAAAGGAAAAACATTGCTAGAAAAGCAAAGGCATTGATTTATGTAAATGTCCTTTCACTTATCTTCACGTCGACATTACATATCACCTGCTCAATCGTACCCCCATGTGCCCGAGCTGTTGGTGAGGTTCTTAGCAAATAATAATCCCCATTTTGAGTGGTGCACTCGAGTCTGCATAACCTTACTTTTTCAAAATTCAATATTTCCAACTAGATAAATCAGATGTAATGAATGAAATATGCTAATTTGAAGTCCTTCTATGCACCTGCCTTGTCCTTGGTGCTTTTGTTGTTCAGTAGAAACCTCGAGGTAATACTAGTCGGAACTTTATGATTCATAAAGACACATGTAGTACCTACCAGTATTACCCCGAAGTCCCTGTTACGCCATTGATGTCTCTTTAGTGAATGTTCTTTACCTGTCGAGAGGAGAAACTTAAGAGTACAACTAATAATATGTTCAACAATCCAAAAGCACTGTTATTGTGTTGACTGCCATGCCACCAAAGTCCTTTGCCTGCAACTGCTGTCTCCTCTAATGAAATAATATTCTTCACATAAGTTGTAGGTCTATATTCCATTCATAATTGACATTTGTGTCTACATTCGCTGAATGTGCTCCAAATGTTGCGTGTGAAACCGCGAGGAACTGATATTCAGGTACATACGATTTAGTAAAACACGTATGGTACCTAAATAGCAATTCTCCGAGATTCCTGTTGTCTTCAATGCAGATATTCTTCAAATATAGAACGTGAGCCGTACAGTATTGGTGTTTAGAAAATTTCTTTCTCGTAGAACTTGCATAATTCGTGAACAGTGCTACCCTGAAGTCCTTGTTACACCATTATGGTCTCCTTGGTGCTATATTGTTGAGGGTAAAAACCTCGAGTCAGTACTGTAAAAGATAACGTTATCATACTTCGAAGCATAACTCACTGTTCATCATTTGAGGGGTGTAACAGAGAACTAAAATGATTCATATATCTTGAAGTAACAATCTCCAAAATTAAATCCTTGCGATATAACCCCGATACCGTACGCGATTCACGAGAAATCGGGGATTTACCGAGTTTTATTAACCCTAAGACATGGTAAGCCACTACAGTATCCTGGGCACTATTGTTGAAAGGAAAAACATTGCTAGAAAAGCAAAGGCATTGATTTTTGTTAATGTCCTTTCACTTATCTTCACGTCGACATTACATATCACCTGCTCAATCGTACCCCCATGTGCCCGAGCTGTTGGTGAGGTTCTTAGCAAATAATAATCCCCATTTTGAGTGGTGCACTCGAGTCTGCATAACCTTACTTTTTCAAAATTCAATATTTCCAACTAGATAAATCAGATGTAATGAATGAAATATGCTAATTTGAAGTCCTTCTATGCACCTGCCTTGTCCTTGGTGCTTTGTTGTTCAGTAGAAACCTTGAGGTAATACTAGTCGGAACTATATGATTCATAAAGACACATGTAGTACCTACCAGTATTACCCCGAAGTCCCTGTTACGCCATTGATGTCTCCTTGGTGAATGTTCTTTACGTGTCGAGAGGAGAAACTTAAGAGTACAACTAATAATATGTTCAACAATACAAAATCACTGTTATTGTGTTGACTGCCATGCCACCAAAGTCCTTTGCCTGCAACTGCTGTCTCCTCTAATGAAATAATATTCTTCACATAAGTTGTAGGTCTATATTCCATTCATAATTGACATTTGTGTCTACATTCGCTGAATGTGCGGCAAATGTTGCGTGTGAAACCGCGAGGAACTGATATTCAGGTACATACGATTTAGTAAAACAACGTTAAACACGTATGGTACCTAAATAGCAATTCTCCGAGATTCCTGTTGTCTTCAATGCAGATATTCTTCAAATATAGAACGTGAGCCGTACAGTATTGGTGTTTAGAAAATTTCTTTCTCGTAGAACTTGCATAATTCGTGAACAGTGCTACCCCGAAGTCCTTGTTACACCATTAGGGTCTCCTTGGTGCTATATTGTTGAAGGTAAAAACCTCGAGTCAGTACTGTAAAAGATAATGTTATCATACTTCGAAGCATAACTCACTGTTCATCATTTAAGGGGTGTAACGGAGAACTAAAATGATTCATATATCTTGAAGTAACAATCTCCAAAATTAAATCCTTGCGATATAACCCCGATACCGTACGCAATTCATGAGAAGTCGGGGATTTACCGAGTAGTATTAACCCTAAGACATGGTAAGTCACTACAGTATCCTGGGCGCTATTGTTGAAAGGAAAAAATTGCTAGAAATCAAAAGCATTGGTTATGGTGAGTGTCCTTTCACTTATCTTCACGTCAACATTACATATCACCTGCTCAATCGTACCCCCATGTAACCGAGCTGTTGGTGGGATTCTTAGCAAATAATAATCCCCATTTTGAGTGGTGCACTCGAGACTGCAAGTCTGCATTGCATTACTTTTTCAAAATTCAATATTTCCAACTAGATAAATCAGATGTAATAAATGAAATATGCTGATTTGAAGTCCTTGTTATGCGCTTGCCTTGTCCTTGGCGCTTTTGTTGTTCAGTAGAAACCTCGAGGTAATACTAGTCGGAACTATATGATTCATAAAGACACATGTAGTACCTACCAGTATTACCCCGAAGTCCCTGTTACGCCATTGATGTCTCCTTGGTGAATGTTCTTTACGTGTCGAGAGGAGAAACTTAAAAGTACAACTAATAATATGTTCAACAATCCAAAAGCACTGTTATTGTGTTGACTGCCATGCCACCAAAGTCCTTTGCCTGCAACTGCTGTCTCCTCCAATGATTTAATATTCTTCACATAAGTTGTAGGTCTATATTCCATTCATAATTGACATTTGTGTCTACATTCGCTGAATGTGCTCCAAATGTTGCGTGTGAAACCGCGAGGAACTGATATTCAGGTACATACGATTTAGTAAAACACATACGGTACCTAAATAGCAAATCTCCGAGATTCCTGTTGTCTTCAATGCAGATATTCTTCAAATATAGAACATGAGCCGTACAGTATTGGTGTCTAGAAAATTTCTTCATCGTAGAACCTGCATAATTCGTGAACAATGCTACCCCGGAGTCCTTGTTACACCACTATGGTCTCCTTGGCGCTATATTGTTGAAGGTAAAAACCTCGAGGCAGTACTGTAAAAGATAACCTTATCATACTCCGAAGCATAACTCACCCTTCATCATTCAAGGGGTGTAACGGAGAACTAAAATGATTCATATATCTTGAAGTAACAATCTCCAAAATTAAATCCTTGCGATATAACCCCGATACCGTACGCAATTCATGAGAAGTCGGGGATTTACCGAGTAGTATTAACCCTAAGACATGGTAAGTCAATACAGTATCCTGGGCGCTATTGTTGAAAGGAAAAAATTGCTAGAAATCAACTTGGCATTGTTTTTGTGAATATCCTTTTGCTTATCTTCACGTCAACATTGCATATCACCTGCTAAATCATACCCCCCTGTAACCGAGCTGTTGGTGGAGTTCTTAGCAAATAATAATCCCCATTTTGAGTGGTGCACTCGAGACTGCATAGCCTTACTTTTTCAAAATTCAATATTTCCAACTGGACAAATCAGATGTATAAATGAAATATGTTGATTTGAAGTCCTTCTATGCACCTGCCTTGTCCTTGGCGCTTTTGTTGTTCAGTAGAAACCTCGAGGTAATACTAGTCGGAACTTTATGATTCATAAAGACACATGTAGTACCTACCAGTATTACCCCGAAGTCCCTGTTACGCCATCGATGTCTCCTTGGTGAATGTTCTTTACATGATGAAAGGATAAACCTAAGAGTACAACTAATAATATGTTCAAGAATCCAAAATACACTGTTATTGTGTCAACTGTCATGCCACCAAAGTCATTTGCTTGCCACTGCTGTCTCTTCTAGTGAAATAATATTCTTAACATAAGTTGTAGGGTATATTCTATATATAATTGAGACTTCTGAAGAGTTGTAACTCAAAAGTCCCTTGTACGCCACTGTTGTGTCTCCGTTGCCATTGTTGAAAGTAGAAACCGCAAAGAATTGCTGAATTGAATAATTATTATCCATATAAAACACGTATAGTAGGCCTACCTGAAGAGCAATTCCTCGAAGTCCCCGGTACGCCACTGGTGTTTCCTCGTCGAATTTTCTTCAAATGTTCCCAAAATTAAAACCACGAAGAATTGCGCCACATGTACTAGGGATGCAATAAAACACGTATAGTACGTACCTGAAGAGCAATTCCTCGAAGTCCCCGGTATGCCACTGGTGTTTTCTTGTCGAATTTTCTTCAAATGTTCCCAAAATTGAAACGGCGAAGAATTGCGCCACATGTACTAACGATTCAATGAAACACGTATAATACCTGAAGAGCAATTCCTCGAAGTCCCCGGTACGCCACTGGTGTTTCCTCATCGAATTTTCTTCAAATGTTCCCAAAATTGAAGCCGCGAAGAATTGCACCACATGTACTAACGATTCAATGAAACACGTATAGTACCTGAAGAGCAATTCCTCGAAGTCCCCGGTACGCCACTGATGTCTTCTCTGCGAAAGATGAATGTGAAATATCAAATTTCAGGCCTGCTACATAAACAAACTTCTTCTAATGAAATGGATAACAAACAAATTCTATAATATTGAGGTTCCAAAGATGATTATTATTTGCTTAACAATCCCATCAACATTTAGGTTATATTCATATTTGTAGCTGAACTTCGAGGCGAGTTTTTTTCATATGTTATTATTATTACCGTCCACTATGAGAAACTGCTAACTTTCTTGATATTGTATGTTTGGCACCGATAGGAATTGTTATGATTAACTCTCGGTTCCTAGAAATTGTCGGCTTGTGGATTTATAATGTGTACTCGCTACAAGACGTACAATTCAAACATAATCTAACAAAATTGAAAATACTTAGTCAAGCCTCTTCCAGTGTCGGTAACATCATACTACATTGAGACCGGTATACAAGTAATCTATGCTCGATGGTCATTTTCTATTGTAAGCATGATTCTAATTATTAAAAATAACATTTCGATGTGAATGCTTTTCCGTTGTGTGTTGCATGAAAGTCTATACCAGCGCTTTCCAACTGGCGGCCCGCGAGACCTAATCAAATGACCCGCGGTATGATCTTATGAACCACAATAAAATCACTGCAATTAAGTAGGCCTATACCATTTTATGTTGTCCCCAATTTAGAACACATTTGGCAACGTTGTGCACTCTCCCACGGCCCATCCGGGCATTGCCCAGTCCAGCACTGGGAGTGAGCCTAAATATGTGTAAAAACGTGTATAGGTTCAAAATTAGTTTCGTGAGCAGGACTTTTGTATACCAGCGTGAGAACACAAAATTCAAATCACGCTTTTCAAAGTCAACGTAGCAACTTTTTAAAATCTTTAGTGAAGTAAAAGCAGCATGTGCAATATGTAAGGACAAAACATGACGTAGAGGCCTTCTACGGCTAGTCGTCTATTCCTAACTAGGTCTGGGTTATAAATACAGCATAGACCAGGCATGTAATAAACGTAGGCACTCTCCATTTCACCGTAACCAACTGCTAAAATACTCTAGGATTATAGTTACAGAACCATCTATTCTAGTAGGCCTATCACAAAACTACACCAACAAGAACAGCAGAAAATATGCTCTTCATCGCCGATTCACCAATTAACTGCTCAACAAAACAACACTGGATTATAACAGAACACAATAATGCATGAAACACAAAAAAAACAAGTAGCCTAGAAGAAAAACACATATCGGAAATCTCAACAAGCAACAGGCGCTTGAAAACTGCCTACGAGTGATCATACTAATTTATCATGAGGTGGGCCCAAGTCCCACATATCTGTTGAGGAAATAAAATATCACCCTCTCTCATCAAAATGTAATAATCTTAGAGAAGCCCAACTTACCGAATCAGCTTCACGTGGATGACTTGTCGACACCGCCTTCTGTCCCTCGCCAACGCCAATAGCCGTTAGGCCTAGTCATCATGAAAGGTGTTTGTCGCACTTTACCAATTCATTATCACGTGTAGGCCTAATACATCATTCAGTATAAACTCAGAACACTTTATTCAACAATGTGCACAATAACTGACATGTACGGTTAGCAAAGAGTAACTAGTTGCCACGTTGTCCATGGCCTCGTCGTCATCGGATGGCTTTCCCGCTTCCGACTATTGATGTTGCCTGTGTACAGTTCAATGAATTGTTTAGCTCTTCTGTTCATACAAAAACGTCTCTATGAATGTTGAATTCTTCTAGAATGCACGTAACTGTAGTGTGATTCGTAAAGAGGTACGATAGGCCTATCCTAAATGTTCTTATATTTAACAACGCCTTCAGGAGCAGGCCTGGATCCTATGTGCGTACGTGCGATGGAGTCCGTTTAATCAGAGTTATAGGTGTCCAAGTTCTCCATCATAGTCAAAATGCATTTCACGCGTATCAATTATATAACCAACACTAACCCTACCTTCCTTCACTTAAAAAAGGATACATTGTAGATATTTTGACTGAATCACACGATTTGTATGAATAATGGGAGATCGAACCATTTTCCAAGGCGACAAGGCGTGCGAGGTGAACAACTGAAGGAAAGTGAGGTTATTCGGCGATGCCCACACCGTATCTACCTACGGGGAATACATATCTGAAACCACGGCGCTGGAAATCAAAATTATGAGAAATGTATTATCAACACCAGTTGTAACTAATCGAACATGAGAAACTATTCACACTTCAAATCAGCTTTAGATGGAGAAAATCTGTATGTAAAATTTGTTTTGTTGATAAAAACACCTACATAACTTAATTTTCTTTGAATATTTTACTGAAATGTGCAAATTCAGGGCACTTTGCATTATGATTTCTCATAATTATAGTAAGCCTTCGACGACCAATTAGATCGTACCATACCTACGGGGAGTACAGAATTGATTTCACGGCTTTTCAGTATAACAGCTATGAGAAAATGATAATGCACATTTGACTTTCAAACAATATTCATCGAAAATGAGAAACTATTTGACACTTCAATTCAACCAATGCTAGGCTCACTGTTCATGGAAAATAATAATAATATATATTTATAGAGCCCATTTATATATATTTTCATAAAATGATATATTAATAATGATACATTATTAATTATTAATATTTCCCGCTGATTTGAATTGTTAGTGTTATACATTCATTTTCTTTTTTTTTAATGCTGCTTAACGACCTCACCAACAGCTAGGTTATACGGGGGTACGAATGAGCGGATGATAATGAAACGATGAAGTGATGATGAATGAAAGGACGTTTACAAAAACCCATGCTTTATGCGGGACTCGAACCCACGCCCAATGGCGACTTTAGTTAGTTACTCTACTTTAGTTACTCTATGGTTACTATAGGCCTACGCTGACGATAGTTGACTTAGCCAACGGCATACATTTTTTTCATTTGAATCTCTAGCCAGTGGCGTAACTTCAATACGGAGTGCCCTTGGGCAGGTATAATCTACAGTGCCCCTCTCATATTTCCCATTCAGTCCGTTTGAATGTTCGAAATCAATTTCAATTATATGCCTATACTTAGTCAAGCAGAGTGTTCTGTGAAAATTGCTGATAGTTCGTACTCATGAAATACCTCGTTTGTTTGGCTAAACGAAGCACTTGACGGTAAGTTGTGGATGTAGAATCTTAACATCCGAGGAAATATCGATTACTTGATCAAAATCAATTGTTTTCGCTCTTCGCTGTTCAATTGATAAAATAGACAAGCCTTTGAGCCTTTCTTAGGACATTGAGCTACGGAGATACGTCTTTATCTGCTTCAGTTTTGAAAAGCCTCTCTCTGCACTTGCAACTGTTACAGGTATTGTTAAAAACAGGACACAAGCGGAGCACATCACATCTGGGAAACTTGCAGACAGTGAAGCGTGCTTAACCATAAGCAAGTTGGCCAGGTCATGTACACTGGATATCTCCAAAATATCTTTTCGCAAAGCAGATCTCATGGCGAGAAGTTGAGAGGGATACATCAGTTTCAAATTTGAGTCGAAACTTATTTGCATCGTCCAGAAGCTCAACATCTGAGATTTTACTCAGATGCAAAGCAATGATTTGTAATCAAAATTCAAAACTATAGAATTATATGGTACACTCTAGTAGGAAACATGGTAGTTGAGAAAATAATAATTTAATGAGATGGCGTATTTAAAAGAATTATGAAAACCGGTACAACATTGAAAATGCCAATTTCTTTGGTTAGACTGGACTACCGTATCTAGAATTACAGAAATTCAATTAATTCAAATTGGTGCCCCTAAACGTGCCCACCCGGTAGTTAGGCCACTGTCTCTAGCAATATAGTATAAGGCACCGTCTTATAACCTCCCTTCAAAAGTACGACTTGAGTACGACTTGAAGTTAATTATGCCCACTTGACATATGGTGTCGTCTTATGCATGAAAATAAAGTTCCCTTTAGCAGAAGACAGGTAATATTCTTATTTTTCGTTATTGGATACAGTTGGCAATACATTTCCATGCATTTTTGATTACCTCTTGACTTCGTTCATACATTTGCATTGTTTGAGGACTTTGAAATAGCTCGCGTAGGCCCTCCGACTGCCACTCAGTGGGCGTTAGTGTGGATCGCATTTTTTAATTGTCACCCACAGATGGAGCTGAACACCACCAAATTATAAAAATTCACATTGCAAGTTTACGTGGTAAAATGTGTATATCATTTGGTTTTTGGTTTCTCATAGGACAGACAAAGGTTCCGAGCGACCGTCCCCCCTATTCTACAACACCAGCGCACGGGTGGTTCAAGCATGCTCGAGTATTTTGTCGATACAAAATTCGACGAAAAAGACAGAGAAAGACCGCCGAATAGACTAGTGTTATGAGTATTGTTACATTTATACGGCAGTAAGTTTCTGCTGGATCTGGAGTCCATTCTGGCAAACAATACTTCTAATCTCACCTCTAAGGCGGTACTATATTGTTTTACCGCCACATAATGCATTTCTATAATAAATGTACAGGGCGATCAGCTGACCCCTCAATAATCATGTGTTAGGCCTCACTGTAAAAACTGACACTTCAATATAATTGATCTTTCAAATTGATTTTATTAGATGAGCGTTAGCGAAGATTTCCATTCTACTCTTACGAAGCTTTGTCTGTGTGTGTGTTTTTTTTTATTTGTTTGTAAACACTGCACAGGTCGCAGGGTTCGACTGATCGACATGATTTGTTTTTGGTAAACGTAAACTCATCCAACTTAGAACCCTATAGTTTTGGGGTCAAATCGGTTGGACCATTTTAGAGATACATCATCTCAAAGTTTCTAAAAACCCCATAAGATTGGGCTTGACATGAAAAAATGAAAAATAAAATCTCTCCAATACGATTCATATTTTCCTCAAATGTACACACAGAAATAATACACTATAATAAAAATATGCGTGCAATTCGAACCAGCCGTTTCGAAGAAAATAATATAATGGGCCCTAAATGTTTTTTATTTATCGAAAAGATAGGAATATTAGCGGAAAAATATTTCATTGTTAGCTTCACGGCTTCTTAGATTCATTGACATTGGATGAAGTTCATTTTATATGATCAAGGTGAGTAGAGTTTCACTCATCTTACAACGCACATTCTGAGTTTGCCTAGTACCTATGAAATAACGATACAAACAGAATTTTTAGATGAGCCGTTAGCGAAGATTTCCATCCTACTCCTACGAAGCTTTGTCTTTTTTTTTTTGTAAGCACTGCACAGGTCGCAGGGTTTAACTGATCGACAAGAAACTTTTTTTGTATACTCAAAGTTATGCATAAGTTATGCAACTTAGAACTGTATAGTTTTGGGGTCAATCGGTTGGACCATTTGTTAGATACATAATCTCAGAGTTTCTGAAAACCTTTTTGGTTTGGCTGGGCCCCCTCAAAGGATCCGAACACCTTGACGTGGTGTGGGGGCTTGCGTGGCCCCGTGATCTCCAGAGCTATCGTCGGGAGCAATTCATTTGCTCCCAGCAGGGTCACCCATGGCGATAAGGTCTGGAGTGAGGGTCCAGACCAAGTTCGGACCGTCTCGGTCGAGTGGGTGCCGTTAGGTGACCGGAGTACGTGGAGTGAGCGCTAAGCATTATTTATACCCTTCTACCTTCTTTCTTCATCTGTCACCTCCTTTTCTTTGAACTTCTCTTACTTTCCTCTTTCTGCCAGCTCACTTCGTGTGCTCAAACCGCCCACAAATGTTGACGACACCAGCAATGTTCAGGACTTGATTGGTATGCTATCGGCTATTATTGCACTTGGGCTCGTACATGGATTGCGTTGGCTGCAATAGCTGGGTAGGAGGTCTTGTATGACAATAACGATTCCGAATACTCAGTGAAAAGGTCAATTGCGTCTATGTGCGCCCGGACGTAAAATTGGCACTTTCCTGCACGCCACGTGCTGCTTAGGAAGTCATAACTTGCTCTTTGTCCTGCAGTGTTGTTGATCAGGTCTAGCAGCTGCAGGACCTAGACCTGGTTGTGTTTACAAGGCCCTATGCGGTAGAACCGACATGGGTTAGTTGACTCCTTTGATCCGAGTAATTGTTGTAGGTTGTCCCCAAACCAGTCTCTGGAGTCCTCCGATTGTCAATTCCCCCCAATAACCACAGAACAGAGTAAGAAACGACCAAGAAACTTGATGGAGGATTTAATCCCCACCAAAGATCTTGTCTCGAAAGCTACACAGCCACGTTTTCTGATAATGTCTGTGAAAGGTGATAAATCTTTCGCAGATATGTCTATTTTCAAAATTGCTAAAGACCTTTTGAAACTCGCAGGAGACGTCAAACAGATGAAGCGATTGAGAAATGGCACGCTGCTGATTGAGAATGCAAGTTGCAATCAATCAAAGCTTCTTGGTACAACTGTTTTCGGTACTGCTTACGTCAATGTATCGCCACACAAGTCACTCAACTCTTGTAAAGGTGTCGTGTTCTGCCACGACCTCCTTAACGTTCCAGAGGATGAGATTAAGAACGAACTTGCTTCTCGGAATGTGACTGATGTTTTCAGAGTTGTAAGCCGTAAGAATAACACGATGCAAAAAACAGCTCTGCTTAGTGCTTATCGTTACATTCTCTGCACCAACACCGCCACTTAACATCTTGGTCGGTTATATGTCAAAACCCGTTCGACCCCATGTCCCGAACCCACTTCGCTGCTTTAAATGTCATAAATTCAACCATTCAAGCGCGAATTGCAAAGATTGTGAGGTTTGCGGCAAATGTGGGTCAGAGGGACATAAACCGGAAGTTTGTACCAGCAAGGTCAAGTGCGTCTACTGCGGCGGTGAACATCCCGCGTGGTCTCGTGACTGTCCTCGATTTAAAAAAGAAAAAAAAATCGAAGAACTGAAGACAACTAAAAATGTTTCAATCGGTGAGGCCCGCCAGCTTTATGCTGAGCTGTACCCCGAAACGTCATCCAAAACATTTAGTCAAGTCACGAGACAAGCTGCACCTGCTGAAGTCACCAGACTATAGGCAATTATTGACGATCAGCAGAAGATGATACTGAACCAGAATCAACAACTAACCCAGGCTTCATTTATTCATTGGATTGGCTGGGCATACAAAATTGACAAAAACAATCTCTCCAAATAGTTCAAATTTACCTCAAATGTAAACACAAAAATAATAGACATCATCAAAAATTTGTATGCAATTCGGATCAGCCGTTTTGAAGGAAATAGTATAATAAAGGTTTTTTATTCATCGAATAAATAGATATACTAGCAGAAAAATGTTGCAGTGATAGATATTCATGACCCCCTGGATTCGTTGATATCGAGTGAAGTATATTTTATATGATCAAGGTGTGTAGAGTTTTCGATAATACTTTATATACATCTCGCTCATCTTACAACGCATATTCTGCGTTTGCCTAGTTTAATGATAGTGTAATTTAGTACTCTCAATTGAAGTAATTATATATGTATATATATATATATATATATATATATATATATATATATATATATATATATATATATATATATATATATATATATATATATATATATATATATATATTTTAATAAGATCGAAACTTGATACAAAATCATTGTTCCCCACTTAAGGCTAAGGATGAGAGTAGGATCGTTTGGACGGGGCACCACAAGGGCGATCTTACCAATAATTTAATATTAATATTTCCAATAATAATTCATATCTAATAATCATATATAATCATGCATAAATAATATTTCATTCTATTATTATTTTAAATTAAATGCAATGAACTTTGACACCAGGTCTACGCTGTCTGTGACCACACTTCTTCGCCGCAGATATAAAAGTCTTCTGTTGCCGAATGCCGAAGGTCCAGAACACATTTTAAGTATAAACCGTTTTTGCGATATATCCGGACATTACCAACATTGGTAGGCCTATTAGGAAATCCAAGCACATGAATGTTGATATCTTTCACTTTGAACTAAGTATCTTAGGCAATGTTCACTTCTTCCAAAACAGCAAATGCAAAGTTCATCATTATACAAAGGATAACAAAAGAGAAACAAAGTGTGATAGGAGTGATAGGCCCAAAGTATAACTAGGCCTATCACTCTACTAATTAAGGTCGTGGCCAATTAGTACTTCATCCAAGCATTCACTTCGAGGACTGTGTGAAACCACGAAAACCCACGTCAGGACGGATTTAAAAAAATGTGTTTGTTGGTCTTAAAATATACATTTAATTTTTTCTACCAACTTCTTACCGTCTGTTTATCTTTTCTTGAATGTTTTAATATCTTGGAATCTTCATCGGTTTTAAAATAGACCCTCCCACGATTTAAAACTTATTATCTTATTTTCTTGAGACCTTGATAGTTGTGATGACATAGATGCAAGGAAAACCAAGTGGCAGTGGAAAGTCTCGTTCCTCCATAACCCTCTCGACATTGATGATATCCTGATGGCCGTGCACAAAAAAAATAGGTTCCTGTATTCTTTTGAGTGATTTTCAGACTTTTGGGACTAAGTATTCATGAAAATCCTGAAAATGATGAATGTGCTTACATAAATCTATTCTAAAATACAATATATTGAAACTTGAATATCGAAACCACATCTCGAAGTCTTGAAAACTCTGTGTGATCACTTTAAATCAAAATATATAACTTATATGATACGATTTAAAACTATTCAAAAATCGTATCATTATAATAACCTACTGGTGGTTGATCAGAAAGTTGTTGAAATAATACCTACATATCTCTCTCTCTCTCTCTCTCACACACTCTCTCTCTCTCTTTCTCTCTCTCTCTCTCTCTCTCTCTCTCTCTCTCTCTCTCTCTCTCTCTCTCTCTAATATATATATATATATATATATATATATATTAGTGATGCCTTCGGGTAACAAATTAGGAACCGGGTACCCGCCGAAATTACCCGGGTATTACCTGGGTAATTTAAAAAACTATATAAAACTAAAAACTAAAAACTATATGACTAAATATGCTACTCAGTTCTCGGTAAAGAATAGTATTTGGCATGGCAGCTAGAGAGCGGTTGACAGGAGAGGGATTCAGTACACTGCACGTGTGACCACAGATAACGGTAGGTGGTGCGACTAGATTTGACGAGCGCATTATGACAAGTTGAGGGAGGTCTGAGAAGGTATACGTGAAAAAAACTTATGTAGAATGCGAAGTTGAATTTCTCTCGGTAGCTTGAGTGATTTATAAAAGTTATTTTCTATATTATAGGTACTGGTTAGCACAAATACCCGGAACCTAGACGGATACCCGGGTACCCGAAAGCATCACTAATATACATATAGGCCTATATAGAATGCTGCTCAACGACCCCACCAACAGCTAGGTTATACGGGAGTACGAATGAGCGGATGATAATGAAACGATGAAGAGATGATAGATGAAAGGACGTTTACAAAAACCCATGCCTTATGCGGGACCGGAACCTACGCCCGTCGGTGACTTCAGTTACTACCGCTAGCGATAATTAACTTAGCCACCGGGGCGGCTATATATATATATATATATATATATATATATATATATATATATATATATATATATAGGCCTATATGAACATTTACATATTTATGTATATACAGATCATAATGAAATGGAATGAGTTTATTACAACCGATACAACATATTTTTGTTAATTATTTTTGCTGTATTGTTCTATATTTCTCATCTATATTCTCTCTATATGCATATTCTTATCTATATTGGGTTCAACGTAGCACTGTACTGATGTCCAAGATCTGTTGGCGTCAGTGAATGAGATGATGATTTAATTAAATGAAAGGTTTTTGTGTTTTTGGATAGTAGGAAGGACTGAGTCATGGCCTGTTGAAAAGGGACCATCACAGTATCAGCCTGAACGACGGAGGCAAACTCCGAAAAATCCCTGGCAGGATGGTCGAAAATGGCGAGAATCGAACGCCAATTTTCTGAGTGACCGTTCAGTTTGCTAGCCACTCGACCACCGATCTCAGGTTTTTTGTTTTTTGTTTTCATTGAAAAGGCCACACGGTTGACTGACCAACATGAACATTTTGGTGGATACGCGGATTATGCCGCGTACCTTTGAACTGGATAGATTTGGTGGGTGTTTTTCTGTGAGTTGACCAAGATCTATTGGCGTTTGACAATATCCATAACCATGGTACGGTAAACACAGTTTTCTAGACTCGAAAGTTCAGAGTCAAGGTGTATAGGTCCATGAATATATTCCATGAAAACCAATACCTTGCTCATCTGATTCAACAACCAGAGATGCATAATAAGCATAACGTATACTTCAAATGTCCTTGAGTAGGGCCTACCTACATGTATTTCTAATGTAATGCAATGCAATGTATAGTTTTAATTGTGTTTGTGTTTTACCTTTTATTTATTGATCAACAGTGAACTCATTTCATCGAATCGTGAATAGAATTTATCAATTCGTTTATATATTTTAATCGATTTTAATTTTAGTTTTAATGCAATGTTATTAATTTCATAACTGGTATGTTTCCCTGCGGTGACTAATTCGATACGTGCCTACAACAGACAGCAAAACAACCACAAAGCAAATTCAGTGAGGGCTGGTCATAAAAACCTTTTCAATTTATTTCTCGTTTGTCTTTGTTATTTCAAGTTCAATTTGCAGCTACAATTACATAATATCCAAATACACATCGCTTATGTAGCCTATTATCCTTATTTTGGGTTAATTGTTCCAATTCTATTTTCAGAAACTATGATGAATGAATAACGTGACAAATTCTGAATAATTATTGCGCACTTTATTACCGAAATGAGTTTTCTACAAACTGTCACATTATATCAAAACTTCTGAAATTTTATAGAGCCCACATTCTAGAATGACAAATCCTGGAACTTATTTAACCATCATATCACATAATGAATATTGTGTGAAGTGTAGGCCTATTAAAAAAAAAACATATTGCATAATAGTGTTTGATTCACACGCACAATTTACGTGGATCAAAGGTTTCTTGGGTAATGGGAAGGATATTGCGAAGGAAGCGGTCGTGGCTTGTATTGTGGGAACCATCCCGGCATTAGCGTAGACTTACTGAGGGAAACCACGAAAAAACCCTGTAAAGATGGACGGCGGCGGGGATCAAACCGGGTCCGAAAACCCCTCGTCTCCCGGATCACAGCAAGCGAGTGCTTCATCAGGCGAGTTTCTTAAGTTTGATTAACGTAGGCCTATCTCGGTAATATATATATATATCCATGACCTGAAGAACTTATCAAACCATTAATGAAATTCCCAGGCAGATAAAAAACATTCACGCTTCCAAATAACAGAACCGGCTCGAGACCCGCGCTCACCCACGCTACATGATAGGGGAGACGGGCGGCCGGGTCGACAGTCGATCGTGGTGGCGAGAGATCGAGAGGACTGTTGACAGGTGGTTTAGTTCGGCCGTGTTGTTGTTGTTGCGCTCACCCTAAATTAACCGTATATTCAGCTAAACCAACTAATTAAATAAATCTTACCTTTCTACACTAACTTAAACCTAAACCAACCTAAACCAACCTAAACCAACTAACCTAACCAAATAAACAATCTGAACGAATTCAATTTAAATTCAAATTAATCTAAAGTTCTAAACCCTACTTCCGGGTCTGTGAATAGCCACTTGAGAGTGGTTGACCGTTATCCGTGCCGTGCCGATAAGGGCATCAGGTACGCCACGTCATTGCGATGACACGGAAACAAATTGGGGGGAAATAAGTCATTGTAATTTGACCAGTGCCCGTGTGCACATCTCTGGTACAGAGCTTCTTGAAATTGTTTCGAAAGTGAATATGAACAGTGTGAGTGGTTGTTCGGTTATTTGTTGGACCGGGGGTTGTGAAGCCGTTATTCTTATATTTGCCAATTGGTGTTTGATTTTCGAGGTTTTTTGATAGATCTTGTTTATATCTATCAGAGAAAGTTTA
This sequence comes from Brachyptera putata, assembly GCA_907164805.1. Lineage (NCBI taxonomy): Eukaryota > Metazoa > Arthropoda > Insecta > Plecoptera > Taeniopterygidae > Brachyptera > Brachyptera putata. The sequence continues at coordinate 44,981,972 of OU015463.1, forward strand.
GGCGCGGTAAGAATTGTTGGTTTTATAGGTTTCAATCGGCATGGTGCGTGGTTTCTGAACCCAAATTTGGAGTAATGCGTGAACAAGTGTCGTTTAAAGGAATATTAGTGCGTGCTCAACGGTATCAAGATCGCGGTTGTGTTATGCGTCTATACGGAAATGGCGGCGAAGTGGCGTCAAAATGGCGGTGAAAGGCGACTGGAAACCTCCATTGCAAGTGAGTTTTTATCAATTGAATTTACCACGTACTTTTGGTTTTTGTAATTATATATAAAGGGTTTTGGTCGCGGGGTTTGGGTAAAGCAGACTCTATTTGTTTTCTAACCACTCAGAAAGTGTTTTTGTGCACTTTCATGTTGTGATAAGCCTAAACCACCCCTAGGGCTGAGATACCCTCCTTTAACTCAAATAACGAATTTAAGGTATGGTGTAAACCATCCATAGGGATGTGATACCCCCCTTCAACTCGAATCACGAATTACAGGTGTAGGGTAAACCATCCCTAGGGATGAGGTACTCTCCATTAACTCGAATCACGAATTTAAGGTATAGGGTAAACTATCTCTAGAGCTGTGATAGCTCCCTAGTTAACTCAAATCAAGAATTTATGTATAGGGTATACACCATCTCTAGTACAGATACCCTCCATCAACTCAAATCTAAATTCAAAAGTATGGGTAAACCATCCCTAGGACTGAGATACCCTCCTTCAACTCGAATAACGAATTTAAGGTAAAGGGTAAACGGTAAAATTACTGAGATGAGCACGGCTTTTTGTGTTTTTTTCCCAACCTCCCCCACGAGAGGCTGACATCCAGTTTCGAGGGAGAGAAGTGGGAAACGAGAGGTGTTTGGCGCAGTGCGTGATCGTCTGAAGACGTGGGTGAGAGGATATTTTGGGTTTGACGTTATTGTTCAACACACCAAGATTATAGGACATGAAATTATATATCATCAGATGACCTCATCATACAATGATTCAGTATTGATACAGGACAGAAGTATGAACAAATATTCCAATTTCTATTATTATATACCGGTACCTATTTTAAATTCAAATCTTTTGTCACATAATCTTATCTGTCAATGGTGTAGTATGTGTGTACAGAGCATGTAGCTGTTGTCTATAAATGTTGTAAACCAAAATATGAAATAACTAAATCACTATTTTCTTCTTTTTGAATAAGAAGTTCCAAAATATTATCATCCAGATGTCTTAGCAGTTGATCAATTGTGTGCGATCCCAGTTCCGGTGATGACTTACCAGACTACATATTATGCTAACCACCTACGGTCGTTTATCTGGCTGTACAAGAACGAATAATAAAAAAACCAAATCAATCTTTCAAATGGTTTAATGACAATAAACATTGCAATGGACAACAAATCATTGAAAAGTGTATATATTCAGAATGAATGGTTATTTCGACGGGAAGCGTATATCAGGTGACTTGTTCGGTGGGCTGTTCACAGTACAGGAGGTCCTGCTGTTTGCCATGCTTATCACGGCACTGGTCAACCGGCCGGTCCCGGGGGTGTGACTGGTTCGACGGGAAGCGACCGTACAGCGTAACCAGGGTAATCAGCATCACAAGGCCAACAATGGATGGAATAAATGCGGTCCATTTATAGTAAAGGGGGTAACCCATGTAGCGTGAATTCATCTGCATATCATCTGCAAAAGAAACCATTTAATAACACAATTGATAAGCATGCATCAAGTCGACATTGAGTGTCTAGTGAACTCCTGCACAGGTTAATTACGGCATTTGATGTTTAAGTAGACATTTTCACACAATATATATATATATATATATATATATATATTTAAAATTTATATATGTATATATATATATATATATATCAAAGATGTTCATCTTCTCAATGATACTTGTCCATTTGTTCTGAGTCTCCGTACACAAAACTCTTCACTCTTACCCTCAAAGTCGAATCTTCCTGTAGTTCTATTTCGATGTGAGGACCTGGACTCCCACGTCCACAAGCTGACGCTACTGTTCCGCAGAACCTCTGCTTCATTGACTGTTCGAACCTTATCGTCAGGACCTAGTTCATATCAAGTAACCACAATCATTATCAGTAATGTTATTCACACAATCAAAATGATCAGAATCCAAACAATCATCAGAATCAATTCCAGCGAAATTTTGGTTCGTCTTATGTATGAAACAATATTAACAAATTTATAAGTTGGAATAACTTGACATGGAAAAACATTGGCCACGAGAATCATCACAAACACATGTAGTAGGATGACCATATTCAAAGAAGGAAAATTCGGACAATGCAAGAAAGTTTGAATCCAAAATCATTACACGCGCTGAATTGTATGGGGGTGGGAGAAAACCTTCCCGCAGGGAAATATTTGGAATTTGTAGTCTTTAGTAATATTATGGGTGGTTTATGCAGTCACATGAAATCATGAATTTATATTTCCTTCTATGTAGTAATTGCGTACAACTTGATACCCTGTACTTATACAACTCATTCAACTCATACATGACAATACTCATACAAGACTTACAAAGAGTAATCCATTCGAATTTGATATAAAATGTAAGAAGTGATTCAACAAGTATTGTAGCTTTTTCAAGTATGACCATTTTTTTGTGTGTAAAAACAAACTTTCGTGTCCTCGTGATTCTACAGCTCACGCCTCTATTGCAATTTGCAAGGTGGGAGGAAATATGAGCCGGTTCCCAGTTAGGTCGCGGTTCTCCCAGGACTGTCTATGTTGCGACCTTCCTGAGCCGGCGTCCCGAGAAATAGTCTCTGGCACAATAATTTTATCTAATGTCGCGGTTTTGAAAAAGCTGTAACTCACCAGTGTATTGGCCATAGTCCAACGGACTGTAGAATATCTGGTTTTTCCACATATTCAAGTCCAGCATCATCACTAAGAATATGATGCCATAGTTGAACCATTTTCCTAAAACACAAAGAATCTATAAATTAAATTAAATATTATACTTTGAGTAAATGGTGAATACACCAGATTATTAACTGTCCAGAGTATACCCAGTGCAAGCCGAAGCCCGTTCTCGCTCAACAACGTGGTGTATTCACCACGGATGCAGTCGGTTTTCAGTACAGTTGGTTGATTTTTAGGAGAGCCGAGTTTTAGTACAGGTGACCCATCCCCGATTGAAGTCTCCGCTATTGCTTAGCGGAACCGAATCCCCAAAGGGCTCGTGTTGAATCTCATCAAGTGATCCCATCAACGATCGTTTTACACAATGAACAGGGTGATGACAAAACTAGGAAAACCCGCTAGATCACTGCATGCGCATTAGCATGGAGGGTCCAGACAGTCCAACAGAAAGTATGATTGATAGTATTTTATTACAGATAATTATGCTAGGAAGAAACAAAGGAAAGTTCGACTGATTTAAAAAGTAATCACTAATGCCGTTACAAGAAAACTGTATAGGCCTGCAAAGTGGAGAGAATTAGTCTAATCTCTGAATGATAATAATTATTAATGTTAAAAAATGTATTCTGTAAGTCAAGTACGGTACAGCTATAGAATGACTAGATTAATGTGACTGATCACTGCTCATGTACAAAATTCATCTTAGCTTTATTTGGAGCTCAAATATTTTTTTTGAATAGTCACTCAAGGTTTTTGTTTTCTCTTTCTTGTACTGTACGTGCAGAAACTAATTAAGTAATTATTATTTCAAATGGATCAGTCAAGTATAACACTACCGGTACCCGTTATATTGTAATTACCTCTTATCATATTATTAAAAATTAGTATCTTAATTGTTTCATGATAAAGTGACTTCAATATTTAAAAACTGCGTATTTTTGTATATATAGGCCTATAGGCCTAATATAGATTCTCATGCTTAATTTTTCGTATGTATCCCTTGCCCCCCCTCCCCCGGAAAACACAAAAGCTCTCCGCAACAAAATCTCTAAATTCAACATTGCTGTCCACACTCCAGCACGCTAGTAGTATTCTCTAGTGATATGTGGAGTTACTGCAGGGTGAAGGGTTGGAATGAGAGAATAGAAGAGTAGGAGAGTGGGAGAAGGGAGAATAGGGGAGTGGGAGAATAGGAGAGTAGGAGAATGGGAGAATAGGAGAGGGGGAAGAGAGGGGATAAGTTGAATTCTATAACATTTCGGACTTTTGAAGTAATCTGTTGATACTGTTGATTTTTCCTTCGACTGATTTGATTGTGAATTTTGTGTAATATTTGCTATTAACGCTCGTGCAATATATGGAGATGCAAAAGCTGTAACCAATATTCAAGAGTTATGTCGTACCAGTTATGTCAACTTCTGCGTATTTCCACTGGAGTGTGGCCACGTTCATGCCAGGCAGATTCACATGAAGAGTGGTAGTAAAATTAGGAAAATCCCAATCCTGCATCACGATGAGTAGATCCATCACCAGGATGAAGGAGGCAAGAAATGCGCGGGACAATTCTGTGGAAAGATCATCATGCATCAGTGATTCAGCTGGTCCAGAAAGGCACTGGGAGTCTTGATCAGAACTATGATGTATCGAGAGACTGGAAGACCAACGCAATTCCCTTGATAGATTCGTCATCAGAACATATGGCTCTACTCGAGCTGAGTCGAAGAAAGAAATGCCACATTGAATGAGGTCAGTTATAAATAAACATATTGATGAAATATATGGAAAAAATATTTATATATAATGGTTAAACTTCTTTGATAGATCCAATATCGAGATATTTGGGATGTTATATAGCCATGTCATAAAGGATACGCCTCGACCGGGACTCGAACCCGGGACCTTCTGATTGCCTATCAGGTGCTCTCCCAACTGAGCTACCGCGGTATTACTATTAAGACATGACTCTTCATAGAGTGACGACACTGCCTGGAACTAGCCATATAGGGGGTAACCCCAAAGTGGGTTCACCCAAGGTGTAACGATATATATATATATATATATATATATATATATATATATATATATATATATATATATATATATTCTCGTGGCCAATATTATATAGTGCACTTATTTCTACGGTCGGTAATTTCGGCGGCCATCTTGTGAACCCGTCCCAGGATCCACATTTTCTTCTTCAGACGTACATAGCTCATAAAACAAGGATTCTCAAGTGTCTTATCCAAACCGACGTTAAAATTATTACTCTCTCATTGATATTTCTTATAATTCTCTCAATACTTTCATGCAATCTTTTTCTTTTCGTCATCTTCATTCAATTGCTTTGGCAAATATAGATAAAACCTACTTGTTACACCCTTCGGCCAAATGGCACCCCCTCCAACTAGCTGACCTAGACCCAGGGTCTAGGCCTACGCTGCCCAGGGCTAAATACGGCCCTGCTAATATCACGTAAATAATTGTCACCGTTTGTCGATATGAAGTCCTTGTTAAGTTTGTCCCACGATATCCAGTCACTGACGATGAGTGTGACGACGACGGAAGTAGCGAGGACCGAGCCGACCCAGAAGATCAGGATGCGCGGGATGTTAGATCTGCGCCAGATGCGCCGGAAGCACGTGGCCCACGTGGGGTACAGATTGTCTTGCAGCATCATGTCGGTGACCATCAGAGCTGTGATCAGGTCTCCGAGCCACGTGCCGCAAGCTGCCGCCTTCATCACACTGGATCAACCAACAATTAAGAGACTGTCATTCTCACTATCCACAAAACCTATAATCAAATTTACTTCTCGCCTCACCTTCTCATTGAACGACGCCAATAGATCGTGGTTGTCGGATTACAAAATTTTGTTGGGCGACTCAATTTGAATGAATACAAAAAATAGTGCGTTTTTCACTAACCTCACCCTACCCAATCGTAACCATCATCTAACGTGAGCCTAAAACAGACCGGCGAGACTCAGGGTTAGATTACCTGATTGTGTTGTATGATTTGATGCCGTGAGACGGTGAGATACCCCTGAATTATGTTCATTCAAATCTTATCAAGGGTTTCAGACAACCATCAAACAGACAAACGGATAAATCACATTTTATCTGAGATCGAAACTTCCATCAAATATTCTATACAAGGCTTCGATTATTTGATATGGTATTGAATAAATATATAAACACAGGTACTGTACACGTAAGCTGTACAATTATCAGTTGTTGGCTATGGCAACGACCATTATGAATCCTCACGTGTTGGCAATGGCCATAGGTATATTTATTCCATTCATCAGGCACGACTCAAGACATCATTTTGTCAGAGAGATACAATATTTATTCATGATTCAATCGGAAAACACAGCGGAGAGGTTTCCTCAAATTTTCAACTACTCATACATGAAAAGTTATATAATAATAGGCCTACATTCCAACAAAAGGTGTTGACCCTTCATTTCCTGAAATAACACATTATTGAGCTGGGTCATTCTGGGCATTCTATTCAGAAGTTTTCTGAACATTGTAGTATAGTGAAAACTGAATTGATGATGTAATTTGATGTCAGTGAATGGAATGAGAGCCTGAGCCAGAGGGTTGCCCGACTCACTTGGGCTGAATAAACTTGTTGCTAATAATCCAAGGAAGCCGGAATGGTGTGGTCTTTCTGCTGGACAGGGCGGCACTCATTCATAAAAACCATGATCACTTTATACACAATCGAGATAAAACTATCGAATCAACTGCATATGAATGCATACGTTACAGTTAAGAGTCCGTGGTAGTCGATTTAGCGGAATATCAGTTTTTGGTGATGACTTTTGAACGGTACGACATATGGAAATTCTAAAAATGAGGAAACAAAAATATTATCAATACATTTTAAATGGTGTAAGTAATAAGTATTTATCTTAAATCGCCTGATTGTCAGGCGTATACGTTTGAAAGTACACATTTTTAACCGTGTATACGCCTGACAATTATGCGATGTGAGATAAGTAGGTGACTCACACCATCTTGAACTTTGAAGGTATTGATAATATCTGTTTGCTCGTTGTCAGAATTTCGATATCATATACCGTTCAAAGGTTATCACCAAAAACCTGATATTCCGCCAAATCAACTACCATAGACTCTTAAACTGACAACAAAATTGAAAAGTCGATTTTCGCAGTTGATACTCTGTGTCATGATGATAAAGTCTTATAGCGTGCCAGTTTTTGTGATGATAAGTTCTACTTTGAATACCCCTGAAATGTATACATTTGGACATTGGGGATAACGTATTGAACATTTTTCAATTTCTCTCAGTCCAGGGAATACAAAATGGTGATACACATTCGTTAAATGTGATTGTAAAGGAAAGTCACGACGCTTTAAAGATCTCAATTTCAAAGGCCAAATTGTCATAATTCACGTTTTCTACTGGTATTATGAGTACCTAATCAATTTCATCACAAATTAATTCATTTTGTATAGTGTTCATATGTACACACTTCAATTTCACTAGTAAAAGAAAATATCGGTAGAGTAATATTCTGTTATTCTGTATAATATTCTCCTTATTTTGGGTACTCAAGAATTTCCACGTTTGAAACGGAATGGACGTTTCAAGTGTGTTTAAATAGAAAATAATTTGCCTTCAATGATATAATATACTTCTGTAAACACAATTAATATGTCTACGTTAACAAATGAGTTGCTATAGGCCAACCTGGAATTTGTGATCCCCATTTGACTGGTGATCTTGTAGTCTGGATCGTGGTACCACAAGACTAGCATCACATTGTACGCGTGTGAGAACACGAACAGGGACACGATCACAGTCATAAACATCGTCATCCACGAACCCTGAAAAATACACATTCTGAACTTGGTAACAATATTCACAATAACATACATTTATATTCAAAGGAATAATCCGAGTTTGTTGAATTTCCACAATTTATATGATGAGTGCATTCAATTAGTAGTATATGTACAACAGATGTGGAGTCAATCGGACACGTACTACTTGGTAGAGCTGATCTTTCTGAACGCGGTCTGCATCAAGAAAACCTGACCTGCTCTCTACCCTCTTTGACGTTATTGAGTACATCTGCCTAACCGTCCCTATAATAATTGATAGCTGTACGGAGGTATGTTTCGTATAAGGATGTATTTATGAAAGTGCAGACACAAATATACAAATATACATTACCTTTTACGTAATAGTATTAGTATTGCACTGTACGCTACTAAGAACTAGAAAATCCATATTTGTTGTTGGGGACGGTACATGAACAATGAAACATCAGTACCCTTTCCATCTATACGCTGATGACATCGGTCAACTCTCGACCTCTCCAAAATCATCCGTGCTCTCCTTAATTCAAACTGTCAATAACTAGGCCTAAGTACGAATGAGCGGGTGATAATGGAACGATGAAGTGATGATAAGTGAAAGGATGCTTACAAAAACCCATGCCTTATGTGGGACTCGAACCCACGCCTCACCTGACTCCAGTTTCTAGGCTATCGCAAGCGATAGTTGATCAAGCCACGGGGGTGGCCATGTAAACATACTGACCTGGTCATCTCTGAACATCTTGAGGCGAAGTAGCCTGCCACACAGATAGCCATGGATGAGTAGTTTGCCGGCGATCATGCCGCACAGCATGGCTAGTATCCACATGAGCACCTTGATCACCGTCCAGCGCCACTCGGGGGGGTACTTGGTCACCACGAAGCTGAACACATTGCCCAGCATGGGGATATCGGACTCTGGAACAACACGCAAGCTAACTCAAAACTAGTAGCATTCATATTATTATTTATTTTTTTTCCTTAAGAAATTTTATTTATGTTTTGACATAGATTTGAGTACAATTTTGTAGACCCGCAAAGTCACAAAACGCTACGTAGCTTGAGCCTCGAAAACCGTGTAAATTCAGAATTGACCTACATTACAGAAACCTGCATGACTGTTGGTATGCAAGAAATATAGAACTTCCAAGTTCACCGAATAAAATATCTACATGTATCCCACTTTTGTCTTTTTATTGGAAGCAGAAGACTTAGAAGTTATACTTATACTTCAAATAGCTTTAGAAACTGAATCGATCTGCTGTGGAACATTCACTATACGCTTGTGCAAGCAACTGACTTGATACTGACTGACTATAGCTACTACCAAGTATGAACCAAAACTTTGTTTTAGACTGAACAGTGGTTGGTTTAAGATCCAAATAAGTTCTCATATCATTATTCCATTGATACTGTTATGCAGTGGCGTAGAGCCGTAGACTGAAATTGTCTCACTTTTATCATACTGTACTATATACAGTTCCCTATAATAAATGCAATTATTATTAATATTATTATTATTATTATTGCTATAAACAAGCTGCAAACATGAGAATATCTCTCGTCTGTGGTGAGAACGTCAATGTACCAAAGTATTCAAAGGTCTCACATTCACGTAAACCCTATGAACCCTTCTTGTCTCACACTGCCTGTACGTAGCGAGGAAGAAAGCTTTGACGTCAGATTCAACTCTCCTTGACATGGACTGTAGCTCTTGTGATTACAATGAAATCAGATATAAATATATATAGCCTATAGGCGACACAACAAAATAATGTAATTTTTTTACTGAGGGACTAAAAGTTCAAACTTCAAATTTGGCGAAGACTGGGCGTAGAAACATGGCTTACCAGTGTGACTGTGAGAAATAGGATCTTCTGCGAACAACAGAAAGTTGCAAAATATCACAAAGTAAGTGACGAACAATCGTGGATAGGGGTGCTGGAAATAATATCTGACATCTCGCTTGTCCAGAAGGTCCAGTTGAGATGGTGAGGGCATGAGCAGAAGTCCTGGCGGTAGTCCTGTGATTCCAACAGGACATTGTTCCAGAGTAGCTGCTAGCATGAGACTTCGACGCCGTTGCAGCGTCTCACTCTCCTCCCAGCTGCTAGCCCTCTTCCCGGACAACCCGCGGGAACCATACGAAGCAAATTTCAACTGTTGTGGAACAGAGGACATCTGATGAAAATAATCATTTTGTTTAGAAAAAGATGAATTGGTCAACATTTCTGGATTGAACATTCTTAAAACTGAAACAGCTGTTGCATATAACGTATTTTAGAAAAGGATATTCAACTTTTCATAGGTGAAATGAAAACTTCAAATATAAAGTAACGCTCTACTTTAGAAGTAGATTACGAGTAATCATAGCAACAATTCACGTGATTGTCATTGAAGCAGATGAAATATTGTAATATATATTATCAATATCGAAGGACGGACATTGGTTCCATCTATTTATATATTTTGGCGGGAAAGTGTGGAGGACACTGACTGAGCGGTCACGTCATTGCCATTCTCGTTTGATCTATACACAACTGGAATAATTCAATCATATTGTATTGAATAAATAATATATATATTCTTCTTTGATATTCAATTACTCATTATATTTTCGTATTCATGTATGTTATGGTAATTGCCCAATTGGTAATAACTGCCACACCAGTCGGGCAGTTGAAGAAATTACGAATTCAATGAGAAGTTTTATAAATCCGTATCGAAACTAGGAAATGATTGCTATTTTCCTTATCTACATGCTAGCCATCTGGTTCTGGTTCAGTCAGCTTGTATAAGCATTGTTCTAGAGGCTGACATCAGGTCGGGCTTCTAATCCTTTCTAATACTTCTAATCCCACACCAGGCATTGCTTGTTGTCCACATCAATAATTTATCATCGTTAAACGAACAAAAATATTTTGTGAATGAAAAATGAATATTAATAGTCAGATATGAATATTTCAACCAACTAAAATATGAAATAGAGACCATTAGGCCTACTTACCGGATCATTAGTTAAGAACGCAGCATTCCTTGATTTAGGACCAGAACGCGGTTGTCGATAATAGTTCGTGCGATTAACGCTTATCCTCGTCAACTTCCTCCTTCCGCCCCCCATCGGCGCTGTTTCCGCCACTGTTGTTCCTGCCCTCGCCTTCGGGAGGCCTTCCTGGACACTTCTAATTCCCACAATCTGACCCACTCTACCAGACACTCCTGCCAACGGTTGAAGCAACTCCATTTCCAAATCTTCATTCTCTTCTTCCTCTTCATTGTCTTCGTAATCATGATCATGATCATTTAGTAAATTATTATAAATTCTACCCTTATTTTCACTCCCATTATCATTATTTATGCAACCATTCTTCATTGTTGGTTCCCATTTCGGCATATGAAAGTCAAGTTGACGTGAAGCCTTGGCACATTGGTGATAAGTATTATCTGGTAGAGACGATCTGCTCAAATCATCATAGTAAATAAAGTCTCTGGGAGTTGTCTGATTCTGGTTACAGGAGACGCTTCGGCCTCGAATGATCGAAGGTGATCCTTCTAAGGATTGTGTGATAACAGAACTGAACGAGCATGCACAGTATGACCACGATAATGGCGAGTTTCTTTCTACATGATTCTCTATTTCAGGATATATTTCAGGATCATCATTGATAGAATTATAATGTGTTCTTGGCAATTTTCTTACGGAAAAACAACTTTCGATACTCATATTATTGTTAGACACTTCTTGGTCAAGCTGATTTGAAGCTGACACATCATCCAGACTTGGATGATTCCCATCCTCAATGGAGCTCTGATTTCTGTCAGATAACAGAGATCTTCGTTGAGCCTCATTCACTGATGACCAACGTCTACCCACTGATGAGCTACGTGTACTGCCATCGATGTACGACATCTGCTGTGACAATCGGTTCCAAAAGTCGATTGTATTCGCAGTCACACTGGCAAGTGTTGCATTGGTTCTGCAACTTGCGTTGCTATTACTACGTTCCTTTTTCAAATCATTGCCGGTATTTAAAGATAAAGCCGATTTTTTCATTGACGATGCCATTGTTATAGACGAGTATTGACTCTCGGTCTTATTATGAAAATAATGTGACTATTTCACAGCGTTTTTTTTAAATACGAATTTAGGCCTACAACACTCAAACACAAAGATGGACTAAATACTGCCTTGTCTAAAGATAATCCTGAAGGCACTTTAGATTACAACTGACTCCACAAGGAAATGATTTGCTTCACAATACCAAGCTATACCACTCTGTGAATACTTGATCAAACTAATGTTTTTTCGATTTTTCACGATGAGTGAATTATTTTCAAGATTGATAGTGATTTGAATATGATTTATAATGTGACTAAAGCGCGCACACACACACAACACACATTTGATCCGTTACGATATGTTTGTGATATTTACCGATAACTTACTACAGTTACGCTATAGAGTAAGAAATGTCTACTGGATGGTTTTATGTATTGATTTGAAATAGTGTTCTTATAAAATATTCCTCGTTCAAATCTGTTAACCTATGCCAGTGGCAAAAAAGGCATCGCTATACGAAAATATGTGCCGTTTCATGGTTATACACCAAGTCTATTATTTTCTTTCATTCGGATTTTTTTCGAACATCTTCTTTTTATAATTGGTGGCCAATAATCTTGAACGAAGGCCATTATAATTATTTGGTCGTTTCTTTTGTCAAACATAACCGTGTTAGGCGGGTTTCTGGAAGCCTCATCCGACTACAGTCTGAAACAAATCCAAACAAACAACATACAAGATGCACATAGCCTTAGATGGAGTCAGCTTCATGTTTTCCTAGACATTTCAAATAGAGAACATATTTTCAGCTCTTAGCATAAGACTTAGTATTGTCAGGGGATAACAAATCTAACAAATCAGTTACAACTTCCACAGCCACTACAAGAGAATACAGTTTTTCAAAGTGACTATATCGGGATATAATATTATATATCGAATTTTGTAATGGGTGTCTGTCACCATAATAAGTCATATTGATTTTTCCTACGAAAGTGGAACAGTCAATTTGTCTTTTCTTGATTCATGCATGTTGTGTCCGTAATACGTCACCAGGGCGCAGCACAGGTGCACTACTGCTCTGTCTGAACAGGTTGCCAGGATCGGCCATTCGTCTACCGGACTTGAACGACCGTAAACGACAACCGTGCCATTTCCCTGCGATCGTCCTGACTGGCTATCCACTAATCAAGTATGCGTTTACGATAGACTGAAGACCGTCAAAATAAGGATAATAAATGTTATCCAGGTTATTTGGATGCTTTGAACCTACAGAAATACGGATTATTGACGATGGAAAAGTGAAAATCGAAAGAAAATGCAGAACACATTCCGTAATCTGAGACATTTTCCAATTCCAGTCAACAAGTTGTCAAGTTAGTAGGCCTATAGTAGTTGAATGTGGAGTCCAGTAGTCTGGGGTGGAGAGACGTAAATATGTATGATAGATGAACAGGGCTGGAAATCAATACACGTCTAAATGGCATGATGCACGATGTTGGAAGTTATGTATACACCATGGCAGTATCACATGTTCACCACTCGATCATAACAAAAAAACACATCAGCTAGATTATGTTTGCGATCACTTTGACAATATTGCAAATATTACGTACACAAATTATACAGCTATGTACGGTTGGGAGGGGGGGGGGGGGGGGGTGAAAAATGATTATGTAGGCCTATGTGTTTGTTCTCGTTCGGTATTTTAGAAGATATGTTTCATGTCATAAAGTCTGTTCCAGGCTCAGGTATGTCATCTGGTATAGAGTAGTCCGGGGCAAAAGTGCGCACTTTTGGGTAAATTGAGGGGTGGGGAGCACAGGATATTTTTTAGGGTTTTGAAAGTATGGTTATAGTAAAGAGTGATGTTTCAGCTATGTAATGAATTTTTTTCAGATCATTTTGAATTATGTTGACTGAGTTATGCAATTTAATATACATGCGCGTAAATGCGGACTTTTGCCCCGATAGCCGGGGCAAGAGTCCTATTCCAGTGGGGCAAGAGTCCTAACATACTAAAAGATGAAATAAATGTTATAAATGCATATTTTAGATTCAAAAAATGAAAGTTCAAGTATTTTAATGGTTTTCACAAATTAAAGAAAAAATAATAATTATCAATAGTGTCAATGCAGGAATATATTAGCAAATTATTAGCAATGCAAATATTAGCAAATATTAGCAAATGCTGTGTAGGTTAGGTCTGGCCTTCTAGGCTTAATCTGACTGAATAGGGCTCTTGCCCCACAACACATTCAACTTTGTTTTCGTTGATAGCTAAATATCAATGCACGAAAACATGTATTATTATATTTGACGTACATCAGTATATCGCACTTATTTCTAAATTGTTATCAAAGTATAAAACATAAAATAATATTGAGAGATACACACTTTTCCCGAAGGATTTTTATTTTTTTTCAGCAGCAGGAATGTTTGTTTACGTCCTAGTTCTCGCAGTTCTTTCTTGAAACACATAAAACTAGGCACACAGATCCATCCATAGGTGTCCTTTGGAACTTTCGAAACCAGGGTTGCCAAACTAGAATATTTCGCTGTAAATTCACAAATAGGACTCCTGCCCCGTGCGTACTTTTGCCCCGGACTACTCTACTGTGACAATCTTATTCATTTCATAGACAACGTACGAGTAAAATATATTGCTTGAAATAGATACTGTGAAAATGCAGCTTATGTCTGATTTGGTCACGTGAATTATTATATAAGATTTAATAAGTTGTTTATCAATGAAATCGTTATTCTGAAGAGATGAGTATGCAACGTCCAAAGTTCCACTCTCAGTCATAAGCAGAAACGATGAAAGTGGGATTGTGAATGGGATATGGGAATGGAGCCATTTTTGAGTCATTATATAACGAGACTTGTATCTCCAGCTTGAATGAGACCACTTATCAACACTGAGACTAATGGGGTGTAGTTCGTTGTCTAAGCTGACTATTGCAAGATACAAACTCTCGTTGAGTATCGGTATGTGAGAGCAGTAGCAATGAGATTGATTGCCTCTTGTACCTATCCTTATCGTATCCTTATCCTTATCCTTATCCTTATCCTTATCGTAAAATCAGGTAATCCAGGCTGAGACAGATGCTTCTTCGATATTCAAATCAATGTTCAAATGTAGAAACAGCATTTTAGTTTAGGAGGGAAGCTTATAAAATAGGTTTCATAGCGATATTTCCTGTATATTTTATGTTTTTATAGAGTTGTAAGATCGCCCTTGTGATGCCCCGGTCAAAAGCTCCAGAATTCTCATCCTTTGCCTGTATAGGGAAAAATGTTTTTTTTGGTGTCAAGTTCATAATCATAAGTCGAAGTCATAAGTTCAAAAGGAATCATAATTTCAATTTCAGAAATTGAAATGTATTCTTTGGTCCTCCAGAGACCACGAGTCATGACGTAGGCATTACTGATTCTGTGTTGAAACATACAGAATCAAATAATGTCTACGTCACGACTCAGAAAAAGGTCCTGGTCCTGGAGGACTGAGCTATTAATTAACATGTCTGGAATTGATGTGATGATTTCTAGTTTTCTCTAAACTGATGAAAATAAATATCGTAATTATTCCTTAAAATCTAGTTTCAGGGTTGTGATGTTCTTCAACTCCAAACAGTGAGTGGACATGTACGGCCGCAAGAACTCCAGTTGTCAGCATCGTACGAACTATCTCCGTGAAGTTGTCCCCAAGTTGATGACAATTAGATTAGTGGTAAATGGACCGTTTGACCCCCGTGGCCATTAGCTACCCAAAACTGGTCTGTGGATTTGTGAACATCTTCAAAAGCTCTTTTTTGGAATAGCATTGAAGTATTTTACAAATTAGGCTTATCTCGAAAATATTGGACATACAATTCTGACAATATAGGCCTAATACCAATTCAATTCGGAACGAATAATATCAAAGTGATAAATATCCTGTTGTTTATACCTATTGTTTTTTCTTGACTTCTGTAGTGATCGAAAAACTCTTTTATTCGACACTGTCATTTCTTGTTGCGTTCATTAGTAGATTGAGAATAAAAATTCGGGGAATAAGCTAGTACTAAACGCGAGACTATACAATATTAGGCTACAAATACCACGAAACTGCTCTAGTCTTCCTTTAATCATACCCTTCCACCAAATTTCGAATTGTTACAGTAAACAACAAGAAAATGTGTTCATATTCATGTGATGAAATGTGAAGGATGGTGAAAGTGCCCTTGTGGTGCCCCGTCCGAACGATCCTACCTTTCATCCTTGGCTTTTTTTTTAAATGCTGCTAAAATACCCCACCAAAAGCTAGGTTATAGGCCTATATACGGAGGTTTACAAAAACCCATGCCTTATCCGGGACTCGAACCCACGCACAATGGTGACTTCAGTTTCTAGCGGCTCCCTTAGCCTTAATTGGGGAACAATGTTTTCGTATCAAGTTTTCATTTTACAAAAAAAAACATTTTTTTTGTGAATAACGCCGCATTTCAATAGCATGTCAGTTTGTTCCATGCCGTTGCTTGTGGGTAGGCCTATACTCTGCGTGTGGTGTCACAGTGGTGTAACACTGGTGTGTGGTGTGAGGGAGAGCCAAGTAGTCTAAGAACTGCAGGCACATTTCATTCCAAGTGCAGTAATTCTAGAAACAGCGATGTATAAGTGTGGCCGTGTATATGTGCTATTTTACTAGAATTTCTTTCAAATATACCAAATTGTTTCAAATGTATTTTTCCTTAAAAATACCACAACATTATATTCTTTTTTTCAATTATAAAACTTGAAGCAGTCATTTTTCATCGGTAATAAATGAACACACGAATTTGGAACAGAAATAATGTAAGCATACCATCTACATAAGCATACCAATAATATTGAAATATAAAAGTCAAGTATTGGGCCCATTCCATTTTATATATTATTTTGAGTAAACAATAGACCTATTGGCATATCTGATAACTTTTTGGCGATATAAAGAATAAGCTGACTTGATAATGATACATTTCTCATCAATGGATCTCTAATTACTGATTGAAATTCATGCACTTTACTCGCTAAAATAATATATAAGCAAATGATGCATAGGTATATAGGTGATTATAGCTTGAATTGTTTGTCAGATTTTAGCCACATGACATGAACAAATATGAAAAAATGAAGAACATCAAGCAATAGTGGTTATTGTCTCGATCGCTATTGTCATTTGTGTGTAGATTTCCTTACCTGAATAACGGTCAAGTTCATGTAATCACCCCCAAACCACCACCCCGGAACGAGACCTTATCTAACAAAAGCCATGCAACCAAATAATGTAAAAGGTAACACTTTGTCGCACCTACCAGTATGGTAATTTGCAACGTACTAAACTGTAGCTATGACTATCCCTCCACGTCTAGCCTATGACCTATTACCGGCTAGTTCCTTTATTTGTCGCCGTCCAGCGACGTGCAATCGATAAAATACTACTAGAAAAGCAACAATAATCCCACTTGACTTGACTAACGCTGCATGGCTCACAACGTACGAGAAAACTGATTGCATGTCAATAAATGAATATGACTCGAGGAAAGTGTCCGGGGAACAGTAGTGACTGACATATTGTATAAATATAATGACTTTCTGCATTCGTTGAATTGTACATGCGTATTCAGTTTCAAGCGGTCTTCGAGACAGCGTGGGGCAGTGGTTAACTGGGGAAATCAACCAATTGAAGAGTTTATACACATACTTGATAGCGTTAATAGTGAGTAGTTGCATGGTGGTATTTTATAGTATGTCAATAATTGATAGAAGGCCCAAGTTATTCAACGGTATAATAATATGTAACAGTCTTTTGAATAGTTTTTTGAACTTAATACAATTATATAATTCTTTCAACTGCATGTTTTTCTTATATAATTTTTTGTAACCATTCTTCAAGTTTGTACTTACAAACAAGTTTCAATTGAAACGAATCAAACCTTCGTATTCGAGATAGAATATACTTCAATACATAAAAGTTATTCAACGGCGTGTGTGATAATATGTAACAGTCTTTTGCATATTTTTTTGAAGTAGGCTATACACATTATTATTCAACTGCAGGTGCTGCATGTTTTTCGTATATCATTTTTTGTAACCATGCTTCAAGTTATGTACTTACAAACATGTACTTACTTAGATACTGTTTAGTGTAGTAAGGAAGCTCATTTTGCTAAATGACTGTTCCAAGCAAATAAAACCTCAAATTAATCTATCATTAATTACGATAAATAAGAACATTTACTCCACCCAATAATGTAAATTAATTAGAATTTAATTTGTAGTGTTATCATGAGTGGTAGCCGTTAACTTGATAACGGCCATTTACCTGAAGAGAAGTTTAATGAAGAGAAGTTTCGTGTCAACTTGCAAGTCTTAAAAATGCTTTCATTAGGGCGCTGTGTTTACGGATGAGGGCGCCACCATGCCATGCGATGAGAGACAGAGAAAATGCATAATTCCCCGCATTGTATTGGGAATCGCAATTAGCCTACGACTAAATAATACAAACACCAGCTGCAAATCTGCATTATTACTGGCTATACGGAACTCGTAAGAAAATGCTTCCGCGATATACCTATAAATACATCGGGAAATCATTGATAATTATGAGTGAGCTCAATTTTCATTATTAGTCAGACACAAATATGTCAATTTCACAGTGAAATGTGTATTGACAAAATTATCTAAAAGGGCGCCAAAAACACAAGAAGGCGCCCAGGGGGGGGGGGGCGAGCTCCCCCTTGACCCCCTCCCCCCTCAACCCTCCCAGGCTACGCCACTGCTCCAGTATACTTGCGGGGATCCTCACTGACTGGACTGAGTAGGCCTACTGTGCTCAAAGAGAAACCCATAACATAAACGATGACATAAATGACGTCTTAGCAGATGACAATACACGCATTGACAGTGTCCTATACACTTTATACAAGACTCTGAACGTTTACCCTTGATTTAATCAAGTTCTCATGGTTCTTTAGTTTCAACAGTCGTGTGAATGTTCGAGTAGGCCTATGTATGCATGTATTTCATTAGTATGATTATGTGTGTGTTAAATGGGTATTGCAAACTTGACATTTAATTTAGCTATATCGACACATCTCTCATGAGATTTATCGTTCATAGCAATGAACAAATGACCAGAATTATGTTTTTAATGAAATCGTTTGGTTCAGCTATCAGTGTGTGTACTGTGTATGACCATTCACATCATACACACATTTGTTGAATGTTCTGTTCATTGAGTCATAGGCGCCGACTTCTGAAAATACCGACAGGTGCTCTAAATTTTGAGCGAAACATGTCAGAGCCCAATGGGGGGTGTGGGGGGTTCGTCCCCTCACACCCCCCATTGGGGGGGTGTTCATATTTTATTAGTTTAAGAAGACTTTCATAATAACAAAGATATCATAATGAACTTTTTTCAAGTTGATTTTGCTACTCCTTCAAAGCCCCGCGGGGAATTTCTTGAAATATGGTCATTTTCCAAGTAGTTGTTGCGATCTATATGCAGTTTTGAAGTCTAATAATTGAACCTTTGTGGACATTCTCAAAGTCATTTTTGCGATAACCCCCAGCAAAGCCCCGCAGGGAATTATCGGTATATGTTCATTTTTTAAAGTCATTTTTGCGATTTACAAGCAGTTTAGGAGTCTAGTGATTGAACCATTATGGACATTTCAACTTTATTTTTAATATTTCAACCATGGACATTTTCGATGTTATTTTCGCGATTTCTTTCAGCAAAATATTTTATTGTGTGTTTATTCGTAGGTTAACGTAGGCCCAGGGGTGTAGTCGTAAAAAATAAAGTACCAGGGCGGTGGCATCACAACGGCTGCCCGGCAGTGGTGCTGTCATAAAAATAAGGGTTAATTTAAATAGCAGTCAATACGATTCCCAATTGTTGGTGGGTTGGCCCTCCACAACGCCCCGTAAGGAAAATAATTGATTTTTTTTAAAACAATTATATTCAGTAATTTTTTGGTACTTGTAATTCTAGCACGTGGCTGGCAGACTGTCCCAGATGAGTATATGCTCAAGTTAATTATGACTATTATTACTAGATTTTCATTTTAATACGTAGACTCTACTTTGTCCCATGATTAGACATAAAATAACAGAATTACCAAAGATCAGCGCCCTACGCCGCTCTACCTCCACTTTAAAATTGGAATCAGGGCTATGCCCTGCCCCCCATAAAAGTACCAGGGCGCCGCCCTGGACCGCCCTGGCCCCACTGCATGCCTGCGTAGGCCCATATATATTTTTTAAAGAAGAGTATACATTATTGGTGGGGTGCAAATGTCGATTGGTGGGCCCCCCCTTTTAATTTTTAACGACGTCCCTGCTTGAGTATTCTTGAAGTTGTCGAAGCAGTTAATATATAGGAATCTTAAAATAAAGGTAACAAATGACAACAAATAGTAATATTATTGCCATATTATTGACTTGGCCATGGAAAGAGTAGAGACTTACCACTACACAGCAACGAGATATTACCACTCATCTTTCTATTACCGCATTATTTCATGATTTCACTCTATTTACTCACTGCACAATCTAATGGAAATACGATCCATCATAAGATCCATCAAAACATTTTGCCAAATAATTATACATATTTTACAAACATGCCAATATTTTCTTCACTGTGATATCTATAGTACCATATTCACCACTAGCCACCGCGCACTTCATCCTTCTTCGTGACTTCTCAATATGAACATCATTCATTCATTCGACAACTATAATGTACCAAAAGAACCAAGAGTCGGGACGAAACGTTATGAATGAAAACTCAAGTTTAATGCTATACTGAAATTCACGCGAAATGACGTACCGGTAGACAATATACATTGTGTTCAAAGCTTTGAGTCAAAAGAAATCCGTGACTTACAGTATAATTGAACAAATCGTCAAATCATAGATGGTCAACGCAAGGGTTTATTACCCTTAAAGAGTGCCCATAAAATGTTCCAGCAACAAGGATGGTTAACATGTGTCCATTATAACAATGAGTCAATGACTAGTCTATCGGTTCTCTTGAAAAATATATATCTTTATGACTCCCCCCCCCCCCCCCTCCCACCCAGCAATCGAGTAAGATCAGAAAAGGCTCTAAATATGCTTCTTATTTCTTGCTAAATAAATGCTTCTTCAAAACAACAACATTGACATATTATGGATATAAAAATAAAATATTGAATTAGCCGGAAATTTAGTGAAACGTACAAATACGTTATTATTCATACTGCTTGAGCCAAATTTTCGAGGGGTGCGGACGGGTGCTTTGGACCCTGAGCACCCACGGAGTCGGCGCCCCTGCATGGAGTGTGTGTTTGACTTACTTGATCACACTCACACTTTTGTCCCATTATTTTGTGTTATGACTATGACTAACCTCCAGTTATTCTTATGATAATTAATTTTATTGAATTCATGCTATATTCGATTTCTTTATAGAACTATATTTTGCGGAATCCTAGTCACCAAATTATTGCCATATGATTATAAAACAGTGATACCGGTAGTGATGATTCAAAACAGTTTTAGTTTTGGTCTCGCGTCCGTCCTACAATTGAACTCAATTGACGTGAGACGAACCAATCAGATGCGTCGGAATAGTTCCGAACAGTTCCGGGAGGGTGGCGGAATCAACAATTGGAATGTTAGAAGTTTTAACCAGTTATGAATTAATTTAATTGTTAACCAAAATGATTGTGAGCGCGCTAGACCTGTTGTGAATAGACTTTCAGGAAACGGGTAAAAGCAAACACATTATTCATCGTAGAAGTCATGTTTAATGAGATCAAATTAATCGAAATGCATAATATTAATTGTTGTAGCCAATAAAAGTAGTCAGTGTAAGCCTAATCACGTAGCTTAGAGATTACAACATACCATGGGTCTATTCCCCAACAAGTTACACTAATAAACACAGACAACACGGCATTTGTACAAATTGACTTGGAAATAGAATCAAAATTGATGTTTGGAGATGAAAATGATGAATGTACTAAAAATAATACTCTCCATGATCCACTGTAAAACATCTTTTGGTATTTCAAAATTGGTTACATTGGGTATAAAAAACTAAAATATGGTATAAAAAACTAAAATATGCTACGGCAACGGATTTCTCCCGTTTCTACAGCTTAATTCATGTGTAAAACCTATTTGTCTCTTCGAGAGAACATAAAATCAGTCAAATTGTAGTTTAAAAAGCTTATAGTAAAGGTACATCAATATCAACATACAAAATTATTGAATATTTATAAATTACAATTACTACCATAGATCAAAACACGAATACATTGTTGTTTTGATATGGTACTTATGATAATAGTAGAATATGATTACAAATTGGATGCCTTACATAAAATACCAGGGGAAGGTTTAACATGCCATTGAAGTCCCTGTCCGACTTTGGAAGAAGTATTTCTCATTTTGTCAAGAGAAATATTCACGTAATCATCATTGCCAAGTTCTTTCTACTTGTACTCTAGTCATAATGAAAAGCCCGTCTTCTAAGCCTGTGACAGCATTGGGGGTCAAGTGAAGCGACCTCTGTCGACCGTACGGTGGCCAAGCGGGCTAGCTGGACCCACCGGGCAGTGAGATGGCGAAAACAAACACTGTTCAAATGTACCATCCCCAACATTAAAGCTGGAGTTACCAGAACTATGAACTATAATATGAAATGGATATATTTTCAGCTGTACTTTACTAAATATAACTATTTTATAGTCAACAGCACGCCTGTAGCTCCGTGCAGCTAGTGTTATAGGGATGAGGTATCAATCCCTCACCCCGCCTAGTGACGTCACGGAGGGTAGCCAGCCGGTCACGCCACGACAATCTATGACCTCACAGTTTGTTTACATACCACTAACTGAATGCATCCAGCAGATGAAGTGTGGATTCAACAAAGTCGGATAATTTCTTCAGCAGACAAACGTATCCTAATACAATAAGTCTTCCTCACACTTCAGTTCTCTTTCTCGCACACAGACATGATTTCAATAAATTGCTCGGATATTTTAGGTGGACTGAAAAAAGACAATTGGTAAAAAAGCAGATTGAAATACTGTAGCTTGTTACAGCATTACAGCATACTAATTGTAAGAGTCAGATTTAATGGTTACCCATTATGACCTTGCCATATTTTAATCAACTTTTTTCCATTCACTTTTCATTTGAGCTATTCACATTTGAATGCTAACATTTAATAAATATAAATTGTTCCTATGAGTCACAAGAACAATAATTGTGTATAAGGTGGAAAGTGAACTGAAGGGTGGAAGGTACTTTTGAAGAGAACTGTACATCAATAAGAGCAGAGACGTAATTATCATCGTTGGCTACGGAACAACGCTGGGGTTTTGAACGTTCCGTAACATTGCAACTTTAACGACTGACGTTGTTACACTGATACCTCCTTTCAGTCAATAATTACACTGGACAATTACTTGAATCTTGCAGTCCAGGTTCCACTCACCACGGATTCGGTTTCTATACATCAAACGAATTAAACACTTGTATGGTACAATAAATGAAACATGTGAAAATATATTGTAGTAGGAAGGCTACAAAAGCATTTTCTTGATACACCACACAAAAGCAAGTGTTGTTCCATCGTTATTATGTAATTACAGTATATATTAATTTAAGTTTACTTGAAAATTGTAATTGCACAAGTCAAGAATTTATCATTTTCACTGAATGGACTTGAAGGTTCCAGAAACTGGCCCCAAAAGGTATTTGGATTCTTGGGACAGTATACAACCAACCCACTAGTACACAGATTTTTCATAGCATAAACTTTGGTTACCAAGTGAAAACTCATAAGTACTGTAATGCTTCAGCACAGAACTAGTCAGAAAACTAGTCACCAGTTCCATGCTGACAACAATAGAGAGCAAGCTAGGATGTCAGACTTGTCCACCTAACACGTCATTAGTATGAGATCTCATCAACAAAACTAATGGTTCACTTCTACCTTTTTTTCTTACGAAACGTTTTCAAAGAGCTTGTTGTATACTTCCCAGATGCCTGTAAATGCTGTATTCATCATTAGAAAAAAGCAGTCTTCTTTAATTGTTGCTTAATCAATTCTTCCATACCGTGGCACAATGTCTTTCTGGATCCAGAAATCACAGTTGGAATAACTGTCGTTTGGAATGGTATCTTGACCTATAATCAGCACTCGATTATAATTATTCTTCTTGTCTGCTTCTTCTTTCTTCAACTCTCCATGCCAGACAAACTGATAGAACAACTGCTGCATTGCAGCGACATACCTCCTTTGCTCAGAGGTCCTTGGTTCGTATCGACCCAAGATGGCTGCTACATCAGCCTCTACGTCAGCCAAATTGCCCATCCCGATATCTCTGGTCTGGTTGACGACGTAGAATGGCACTGACGACTGGCCAGTGGCTATTGCAAGTAGCGGGCACACGGTGCGAATGTCGGATATCATCCTCACCAAGCCAGCCCAGGTGGAGCCATATCTGCGTAGTGCTTCTTCCGCCAGATTTGAGCTGTTCAGTTGACCCGAACGAATGTGCTTGGCGATGGTATCTTCGTCAGGATACTGCTTGCGCAGTTCGGGGGAAGCATCTGCGTGAGCAGTCGTACCGATGACCAGTTTCACAGGTATTCCATCGTTGCCCCAAACACCGGCAGGGTGTTCACGTAATATATTTCCATCTTTCACCAGCCACTCGTGTCGTTCTTGAGGCTTTTCCTCGTCTTTGGGCAGATCCTGATCGTGTCTACGCCAAGAGTTTGGCACGGCATCCAGCAAGTCCTCGATGTCCAGCGTGCGCAGACACTCTGCCTCGGTCTCTACTGATTTGCTGCACGCCAAGGACTTCAAGTATTCGCCATTGGCAGCCTCTGAGTCCGGCAGCTCTTTGCCGGGGAATATGGCAGAGCCACTGGATACCCAAGCCTTTGCAAACAGTTTAGTCGCTGCTTTCGACGAGGTCAACACCGTGACGAGGGTCGCTCCAGCTCGGTGGCCCAACAACGTCACAGATTTAGGATTTCCACCAAAGTGATCGATATTCAATTGGATCCAATTCAAAGCGGCAATGATATCGTAAAGAGCATAGTTGCCCGACGTCTGAGGGTGAGTGGCTTTTGTCAGAGACTCAGCGACGAGGAAGCCGGCAATGCCGAGGCGGAAGTTGGGGCGCACAAATATCACGTCTTTGGCTCGTGACAGTTTCGGCGATGCTCTTAAGATTCCCGGGGAATCGCCAATGAACGATTCTGCACCGATGAGAACGACGACTGGCAGAGGATTGTCGTAACGGACGTGTGGTGTGAAGATCTCCAGAGTGAGACAATCTTCTGCACCGTCGACGCTGCCGTTATGGAACATTTGCCAGCAGGTGGCGGTGGCATTGTGTGCATATAGAGTACCGTTCCAGCAGCTGTCCAGCTTGTCCAGAGGCTCCGCCGGGAGCCAGCGGCTGTCTCCTACTGGAGCTCGGGCATATGGCACGCCACGGAATGCAAATGCTCCATCCTCCAGGACACTGAAACAACATTCAGATTGTTTCAACTAAACAATTTTGAGTTTCAAGGCAAGAATTTCGAGTTATATATGTGTGCATGTAGGTATATAAATCAGATGGCGCCATATAATTTGAGTGAAATTATATTTTAATGCAGAATTTAGGTGGCTGTTGATAGTTTTTATCTCTATGGTTCAACTTCTTTGCCCTTTGCCTGAGTTTTGAGAGTTTAGTTCTGTCAAGTTCTATCAAGGTGCCATTACTGAAATATCGAGAAAAACTTATTTGATGGTAAATGTTGACTGGATTGTGACATCATTAAAGGGAGGGAGGGGGGGAATCATCTCTGTGACCAAATCGGACAAGAGGGGAGGGGGGGGGGGGTTTCGATATACCCCAAAATTATGTGACATATTTATGGACAGCCCCCAAGGCGATGAAAACAAAAACTAAATACTGTATTCCTACAACTCTGATGAGTAGTGTGACAGTTGACCGAGCTGCGGGGCCGACTTTTAGTTGGTCCTCACGCGGGCCTCACTCAACTGAATGTTCACCATCATTTTGTATTCTGTATTTTTGTGTTTGAATAAAAAAAGTATTTCAATTGAAATTGAAAATTTATATTTAGAAAAATTAAACCTCAGATATTGATATATGAAACAATGAAACATTTACAATGTAAATGGTATAATGCATGAATGAATCAATTGCAAAACATTTGAAGCCTTCAGCCTCTGAAAAAAGTCAGGTGATTTGTAATTTGTGAACTGACCCTTGAACGAGACCACACGACGTTACTGCATTGACGTATCGCCCGTCAAGTAAAGGAGCAGACTGGAGAGCTCGCCGCGGACCGAAGACAGCCAACAGTATGATCAGAAGTAGCAGTAACAGGAATATCACTATGCCACCTGTGAAAAAGGAAAGAACAATAATAAACTAGTTTTTCTAAGAATGAATTTCCTCTAGCAAAAGAGCATTCGGGTTATATGTTTCATTCATGATGGGTTTAAAATGGGACCTAGACCTCGTATTTTGTTTGAGGGAGGGTTTTTGGCACATTATTTTTTTTGAAGTGATAGGCTTAGACCTGCTAGGCCTAAACATTACCATTTTGTTGATGTTGATAGTTTCTTCAGTTAGCCAAGTGTTTTTAGTATGGCCCCTGAGAAACAAACTAAAGTGGCTCCACTGCATATTCCAGGATTTAGTATTAGTTTAGGATTATTTCAGTTTATATAAGTTTAGTTTAATTTGAAATTCAGTCACCTGTACCAATTTTGTTGCATTAATGAGTAATTAATAATGGCAAACAGGATCTGAAAAAACAATGGATCATGTTATTTGTTGAATTAATTCTTACCAATAATTAATTTCCATTTGGAGAGTTGCCTTATGCGTTCAGCCCATGTATCTTTGCCTTCATCTTCGTTTGCAGCCCCCTTCTCCGGATCCGCTTTCTCCTGCAAAACACAGTACGGCTTTCACTGACAGTCCGGTCCATCACTGTCAGACCACGACTCCCGTACACAGCCCAACCTCCACGACCTCCTTGACCTCCCCAGCTGGCACATTTAACAGTCACCTTGCACAGATACTTGTGTTTAGATGGCCTTTCATAACACTCTTAGGGGAAACAAATTGTTTCATTGTATTGATATAGTGTTGTACTTGATACATGAAACAATAAGTTCACCGATATCACTGCTATTCAGCATTCAGAGGCTCGTCAATTATAGCCTAGAACAAGATCTCTCTCTCTCTCTCCTCCTCTATGTCTGTACAAGTCCCGTGTCAATATGACGTGATGGTGTTGAAAGTAACGTATTGGAAAGTGTAACACGCGCACGCGTCTACGCCCTATGTAGCACGATCCCGGTGGACGCGTATACATGTCGACAAATGTCGTGTATTCAACAGCTAACAAGAATAATCAATTTTGAAGATTAATTCATGCATGATTTTTGGATATGTAATTGGTGAATGGTTGATTTCATTTGATGTTAAGAGGTGAGTGTATCTACAGTGTTGGAAATATTCTTCTTTTGCAGTATTTTTTTTATATTGTGCTGTTTGAAATATAAAGTGTTGGGAGTTTGATTTTTCCTTCTATCATGACAGTGTGATATTCTACATACCGTACTACAAATGTTCTCAATACTTGCGTTAGCAGAATGACAATTAGACAAGGTTACAGAATACAATGAGCTGAAGAACAACTGATTATGTGGGAGTAAGTTGCAGAAGCGGGTAAACTACGCGTCAGGGGAAGAACTTACGGCTACGAATAGGTCGACTGGGTACAGCTTGACACTCTCCATGCCGTCTCCATTGCTGCTCTTCTCGTTACCGCCAACGCTGTCGTCCAGCGT
This sequence comes from Brachyptera putata, assembly GCA_907164805.1. Classification (NCBI taxonomy): domain Eukaryota; kingdom Metazoa; phylum Arthropoda; class Insecta; order Plecoptera; family Taeniopterygidae; genus Brachyptera; species Brachyptera putata. Next base: position 45,009,691 of record OU015463.1, read on the forward strand.
CTCTATCGAGGCAAGTCCAGCTGCGCCTGGCTCCTGCCAATCAGAAACATCACCATGCGTGGAAACACAAACAGGAGAAAACTTACTGCTAACACATATAGAACCTAACCTAACCTAAGCCCGGGCGGAGCGGCGGGTTCTTAAGCCAAGCCTGACACGTCTGTACAGAACTTCTTGAGGTCACGCCCATGTGAATGAAATATAACCCAAAGCAGACATGTCGGTACAGAACTTCGTTGAGGTTACGCCCATGTGAAACTGAACGCCATTTTATTGCTACCTTCTGACAAAGAAGAAGTAACAATTTTGGAAACGTTAGAGACAGCGGTGTACCGGAGAAAAGTTTTGCCGAGTTACAATTCTACTGGCAACCAGCACTAATGGTCTAGTTATTGGAGACTGATCAAGTTTCTCTTAGTTGACACTTTGAGTAGTGCCTATGTTAAAAAAGGATTTGGTTGTATAAATAACACTAAATATTAAAAACTGATACCTAAACAAACTTTCGAAGATAACATTTACACAATCACACAATCAGTAGGACATCAACAGTCTGTAGGGCAACAGCCCTACTATGGAGCCCCCTCCTCCCTCTCCCTCTCAACCTCCCATTTAAGTTTTACATACATTTTGTTAATCTATCTATATTGTCCCAAAAGTTGTCAAAGTCAGGATAGAAATCCAGAATTTAAGCTTCCTATTCTCATACATATATTTAAAAATAACAATCGTCTTCATTTGTAGAGTTGTTTGCAGAAGAGAAAATTATTCAATTGCTGTCATTTACACCTTCATTGCTCTTCGTATCACTATGACAGTATGCAAGGCTGTGTCTAGGAAGCCTTACTGAGAATACCAAAGCTCATGAGAAGTGTTTTAAATATTATAACTGGACTATTTTCAGGTAGTTTCTCAACTTTTTTCTAATGAAAAATCTAAAACTACTCTTTATGACATGAGTTGAGTGAAATATAGAAATAAAATAGCCAACAAGTTATGGATGAGTTAATTTACCTTGGATTTGAGTTTGCGTGGGAATACGGATACCAGAGGCAGTCGGATGGCATCCAGTAGCCGTTTACCACCCGAACCTTTACTCTCCTTCTCTTTCTCCTTCCCTTTCTCAGTCTCACTCTCTGCCTCCTTTTTCTTCTCTGCCTCTTTGTCCTTATTGTCAGCCTCGACTTCGGTTGGAGCGCTTTCTGTCACCTCGGTGGCAGGCACCTCCTTAAAAACAACAACAACAACATTGTCGTACACGTACTGTGGAGTCAAATTGATTGGGTACATTCTATTGAAAAGATTGGAATGTGAACAATCCCCACAAGTTGAAAATCTAATTCATACAGAAGTTTGTAGATCCAAAACCGCAAATTGACCTTAGGTGTTGACGCGCCGTTAAACACCAACAATAATAATAAATTCAATAAATTAAACTTCAATTTTTTAAAAAATGGTTTCGACTAGAAAAAATAATGGAATGAAATATATAATGTACGCCTACTCTTCTTATCTCGATTACTTTTCAGTGAGAGATGATACATTGCTTGTTCTAATTAACACCCTGACAAGATCCAGAAGATATTTCCCATCAATTCCATCATGTAGGTTTCGATGCAATGTCAAATCAATTGGCATCTTCAATATTGGATAACTTTGATATCGAAACAAAGCTTGATAATAATTATAATAACTAAAAAATTTATAAAGACTGTTCATGAGATAACATGCTGCTAGTGAAGATTTTGTCAGTCAATCAGATGAGAGAGGGAAGAAAAGTGGAAGCCTCAGGACAGTAGCTACGTTCATTTCTTTCTTTCGTACTTCTTTTTTTATTTTAATGCTACTAACGAACCCACCAACAGCTAGGTTATACTGGGGTACGAATGAGCGGGGGATAATGACACGATGATGGGTGAAAGGACGTTTACAAAAACCCATGCCTTATGCAGGAATCGAACCCACGCCCGACGGTGACTTCAGTTTTTACCGCTAGCGATAGTTGATTGGGCTACCTGGGCGGCGAAGCTGTTCTCTTTCCTAACCATACATTAATTTTATTTCGAAATTCATTCTATTTTTTTAATATTGATTGCAATTTGACTATGGGAGGGCCCAACTAAAACGTGACATATAGGCCAATTGCCGATATGCAAGTCTTCCTATTTCGATAGAACTACGGTAAGAGTTTGTACGTACGCATCGTATGAAACTTTACCTTTGGTTTCTTGGCGAATGGATTGGTAATCTTGATGGACGGCAATGAAGGCAGGGAGGGTAATCTCCGTCCCTCCTTCTTCTTCTCGCCATCTTTCGCAGCTGGCTCCTCCCCTCCGACGCTGACGGCAACACACGGGGGCTCGGCTGCCAACAAGTCCGCGCCCTCGTCAACGTCACCAACCTCCACATCCTGCACAAGAACAACACATGTCAACATCATAATACCGACCGGTACTACATTTCAACATATTTTCTCTTTTTCAACATCGAAAACTTGACACAAACCCCGTCCCGGTCTTTGGTCGTGACAAGATACTTGCTATCGTTAGGCTTTGGTTTGACCAAAGCCAGATGGATGTGGAGAAGAAAGAGAGGAGAGGGATTGTATTGTTGAGAATCGAGAGGAGAAAACTATTTTTGTATGAAGGAAGCTAGACGTGTTTCTTGAAATAAAGGTTAAAATTGAGTTTAATCGTGTTTGTGTTAGTATCTTTTTCGTAATAAGTATGACAAGTAGGGATAATATAGGTTACAACGGGATCGAGGGCATTGATGAGGCGGTCCCGGCCGTAACAACCCATTGTACCCAATACACCCTGAGAGATAAAGGATGAAAGATTAAGATCGTTTGAACGTGACACCACAAGAGCGAAGGGCGATCTTACCATCCTAAAGAAATAGTTATATATAATATAACTCATTCAACACACAGTGAGAACTAATGATAGAAACGAAAGTTGAAAGTATACTTATATTTTTTTATTTTTAAAAAAGACAAAGGTGAATCGAAGAAATGTAAATGAATGTTGAAGAGGAGACCAAAGTTCTCTTTTCCTCTGCACAAATGACTTTTGAGTAGAAGAAGCAAGGGAGATTCGGAAAAAAGAAGAAAATCGAAGAAAGAGAAGATAATATTCGGAAAAAAGTAGCTATGTTTTTTCTTTCGTGTCGAGATAGTGAGGCAAATGCCCAGTTCCTATATTTACAGTAGTGATTGATGCTGATGAATTGAATTTAATGATTCAATTGTACAAACAATGATGAATTTTCATTTTTTCAATGAAAATTTTCAAGCTCTTGTAAATTTTCATGAACATTTTCAACGAAAAGAATGTTCAGGAAAATTTACTATTCTACAATCTACAAATTTTACAATAACACATCAATAAAAGATAAAAGATCAATTGTATAGAACAGTAACGCCTGATATTTTGTAGCAGCCATTTTGCCTCACTATGGATCATTCTATAAACACTAGATTGACCCCCCATGTTTGAAACATGAGTCAAACAACATTGCACACTTACGCAGTATTACTTCAACAAATAGCCAAACTGTCATGTCAAATGATTCCACAATATCTCTGGTAAAAATAAAGAGGTAGTTATAAGCTATAAAACTGCGTCTGCAAAATACGTATGCCGTGTGATCTTTGACCCGGCTATTTGTTATATCAGTGACAGTGTGCGTGGCCGCGTGGGCGACGTTCTCTGCTACGCCTGTGTGGCATGCAGCAAAGTGCAAGAGGTCATTCGTCGACCCGTGACAGCGTACGCGCGCAAACGTTACCAACTCACGGACGGACAGACAGACGCACACACAGAACTGGGAGACTATGTAAAATGAACCGAAACCTGATGTGAATGTTTATTGTGGATTGACAGTATTTTATAAGATACATCTCTGCATGGTATGATCTCAAACAGAGAGCCACAACGATCGTTTATAAAATATTGGACTGAAACTGAAAATGTTACGCTGAGGGTAGGTCCCCCTTAAGACATTGTCAATAAATGTGTGAGCTCAAACAAGGTTTGGAGTTTGGTGGAAGTGCCAGGATTCATACAGAGCCCCAATAAAGCCCCTCTGGATTCTTCTACAGTCAGATTTTACCGTTGGTTGAAATAATTAAGCTGATCACTCTGTTAAACGAGACGTAGATACAGATTGCATTATTGAATAAGAATTCAAACAAATTAAATTTGATGCAAGCCCCATGCTAAAATAGACCAACTTCTGTCTCACCCGCTGTTGACAAAAGATAGAGCGTTTTGAAATAAAACTAACCCGAAAATCTTAACCAAAAAATTGAGATGGATACTGTATATTCTGGGGACTGCATTGCTCTATAATTTGTCAAGTTTCATTGCAATGAATTGTCTCATTTTCTTAGCCGCCAGACATGCTCAGGCCCATCTCACAGCGATATCCTAGCTATTACCCCAGCATTGGCAAACAAGTTAGATGAAGCTAACTGACCAATAGGTCTACTTGAATTGCTTATTGTAATAATGGTTCTTGACTTGTTTGGTGGTCTAGCGATAACGGTACAGAAAATAAACAGCAGGCCACTAATCTGGTAAGATATTCTCAGTTCTGTATCTGTATAAAATAAAGACGGGCTCGACTTATAAATATAGGCCTACCACAATTAATATCATTGTTAATAAATTCCATACAATTTATAATCTGTATTAGTCAACATGAGCGATGCGATGTATTGTTTTATACATAATTAAGGAATTGTAGATATTTCCGATACTTCCAGATGTTTTGTCATGCCCCCCTTCTCCCCCTCCGCCTTATCAAATTCGAGTAGGTACTTACACATGTTATTAATGTAAACCTATCATTATTACACACTTTTATATCAGTAATACATAATCAAAATACAAAAATCGCAGATAATCTGAATGTAGTACGTAGAATGAATATGAAAATGCCGAGATAATGTGATGAATGCCAGTCCAAACACACCCTATCTTCTAGCGGTCGGCTAAGATGAGGTAAGCCGGTTCCGGCTGCTCTGTAGGTTAGGCTTTACCACGGAACCCACGGCGTAGAATAGATGTTATCGGACCTATTTCGAAGACCATCTGTTCTTTTACAAGCGTGGTGTAAGATAAAAGCAATTTTGCGCTCTACTGGATTGGGATCCCCCCCTCACCCGATAAACAAGCGAGGGTGACCGGTTGTACGCTAAACAGGACTGCTACCTACGTGGGCAGGAAGTGCGTGAAAACAAGGAAAAAGTCCACCCCCCCCACCCACAACGCCAAAGGCTTTCGTTATTCATCGGTTGGCCATCAATTTAATGAATGCAATAGTGTTGACTGCACGGTGTTAATTGTGCACACCTTGTCGTGTCAATGATACATTCACCCTCACATAAAATGTGCTTTTCTACATTTAAATTTGTAAAACATAACGATGGCTATAGACACCTTGACTTTCATGGTACCTAGGCAGTGGCGTAGGCAGGATATTAGGTCAGGGGGGGGGGGCAAGAATTTTGAAAGGGCGCCATGCATTAACCTTTGATAAAGATGTGCATAAATAATTATAATATAAGTGCGAAGTCTAAAGCAAGTCATATAGACTGCGAAGTCTGCGTTTATATGAAAATACAATGATAAATGGATAAATGCCATATGAGAACAGTTGTGTAACGACCCGTTACAGCCCTGTATTTATATTTATATTTTGAATGTAATTTTATTTGTTGTTGAATCTCATTCTCTGTCTGTTATACTTATAAACTCTGGCAATCATGATTATGGAACAAGGAATAGGAACAACTTTTTATCTACAGTTCATAGACTAACATTATTTGAGAAGGGTCCCACTTATTCAGGAAATAGACTGTATAACTTTCTTCCCCAATGCATTGAAGATTATAAAAAGATAGGTGTGGAGAGATTCAAAATTGAATTAAAAGCATTTCTTCTAAGCAAATGCTATTACTCTGTGAATGAGTTTGTTATTGACAATACGTACAATTTTTAATTTTGACGTTACGTGCAATTTAATTTTTTACATTAAGCCTATGTAATTTTTTTTTTAATTTCAGTTGATTCATTTATAATTGTTGTCTTTTTATTACACATACTTGTGATTGTGATGCACTCTATTCAACTGTAGCAAATTTTTCACATTTTATTATTATTAATATTTTGTATTTATATTGTATAGTTATATGACTTGACAATTCTGTGATATTCTGTTTTTGAATCCATACAGAAATAAAAACGATTTGAATTTGAAGTTGTGAAGTTTTTGAAATTATACACCTTTTTATTATGGTTAAACTTGTATCAGATAATATTAGGATGTAAGATATTTATTTTCTTATAGAACTAAAGGTGCCCAACGCATACTTGCCAACCACAGTTATTGTAATTGCAGGGACATTCCGTGTCATTTTACCACCCCGGGCAGCGAGAATTTTTCTGCAAGTCAGTTTTTAAAAGTCAGTTTTTAAATGAGACTAAAAACAATAGTTAAAAATCACAACATTTGTGTAGATAATTTCGTGTCTGTGGTCAAATAGAAAAAAAATACAACCTAAACCATAACCCTGCGCTCGATGCAACATTAAAGACACTTCATATATGTATATATAATATCAAATCAAATATCTTGCTTACGAGAAAAATATGAACTATGACCTCAACGTTGCTATACTATTCCTAAATTATATGTTCAAGTGATAATATTCTGTAACCTTATTGCCGGCTATAACTTGATTCCAACACCTGTGACCACATGATCCTAGTTCTAGTCGTTGAAGAAGATATTGAAATGCGTCTCCAACCGGGGTTCTGTCGAGGAAATCAAATACAATTAACATATTCTACGCTTCTGTCGTTGATTTTCATGTGGTTTAACTACCCCTATAGCTACCACCGTTGCAGTTAGTATCTAAACCCCGGCCGGCTTATGATGGGTCAGATGGAGATTTGTTATGTATATAAGAAAAGGATTATGAATCAGACTATTTTTCACAAAATAATTACTAGGAACTTAGATGACCACCCTGACTGATTCATACAGCCTCGTATATTTCTTTCGTCTCTCTCGAACTTCTATGAAAAAATACATTTCGAAACGATAAAATGGGCTTATTATATTAAACAGTCTATGAAATTCCCACACTACTGGTATTATATGTCACTTGATTATCTTCTTTCTCGAGTCCGACTCCTAGAAGTGATCCGTCCTATTCTAGCATGAGCAGCCGCTCGCATTAGAGTTGGGACCCCACCAACTGTTGACCTGCTGGGGGTTGGACTGGAAGCCCCGGCTGAGCTCAGCGTGACTCACTTGGCCAGACTAAACCAGGGTCTCTTGAGCCAGCATGATTCGCATCTCTTGCTTATTGCCAACTCAGACGCTCTCCAGAGCTACGAAACACGAGGGTATTGTAGGGTCTTTTAGTTTTGTATGGTGAATCAAGTTCAAATTATATTGTGAATCGGATTATTGTGATCCTAAACGTTTACTCGATCGAGTAGTGTACTGTTTATTCTGATTTGTGCGACATACCTTCTACGAAGAAGACTTCAATGTAGACAGAAGAAATGCAGTGCGAAAAATTACGGGCACAACTGCACAAGTAAATTTGCCTTTCTGTTTTTAACTTTTTATGCATGAGAAGGTTATGAAGTATATAATTTCAGCTGATGCAACATATAAGAAACTCGCGCCACGACACGATAACATATCGCGCAGCGACAGGATAATATATCGCTACGCGTCATTCTACTTTTACTAGTAGTCGTCAACTGTAAAATATGTTTGAGAGTTTCGAGTGATCCGATCTTTGAACAAATGAGGTAGTCCCTAGACACCCCTAGCTCATATATAGACACATTATTTGGCTTGAAGGCTGTCGTTGAATGTTCACTCACATTTATTATTATTATTATGAATATTATTCCCGGACAAAGCGCGTCTGCATCTAGGTCCCTGCGAGTTACAATGGGGTGCCCCCTTCCCCTCCAGCACCCAGCCCAAGGGTTCGACGCATTGTTAGGGTAGGTCCATGTGGCTAGATAACTACAAATCAGTGTACTGTATAATAGACGACTGGTGATTGTCGTGCGAGTAGCAGCATACCAACTAGAAACTGGCGTGACGACTTCAACAAGGTTTTACACGAACTCTAGTTGCTGTGAAGATATAAGTCGTAGCCCGAGGTTCAATGGAATCTTTCAAGAAATATGATTCAAGCCCATTCAGTAATTCGAATGTTGCGCCCCAGAAAACAGTATCCATGAATCAATTGGTTTGATCGTTTCTCAAGTTCGAAACCATTACAGCTACGTTAGTAAACAGTAGATGTAATAGACATTACAATTGAAGGCATGAAACGAGTACGTCGAAAATTTTGTCATTTGTCATGTAAAAAATTGTTTCTTGTACAAGAAAATTAGAGATAGTACAAATTAACAACCTTAATTTATCTCTTGAATTAAAGAATTGGTTGACGATAGCAGATAATAATGATGTGAATACGTATGCCAATAATTTCATGGCAATTTTTTTGAAGCATTATGGAAGTGCTTATCTATTATCAAAAGTTGAAAAACGAAAACTAAATATATAGGCCTATATATATATATACACACATATATATATTTATATATCTATGTACGATCTATTGGCGTCGGTGAATGATATATGAGATGATGGGTTGATGCGATGAAAGGTCATTTTATTAGGTGTTTTTTTAATAGTGGGAAGGAGTCGGTCGTGGCCTGTTGTTAAGGAACCATCCCAGTATTGACCTGAACGACAGAGGGAAATCACGAAAAACCTCTTGTCAGTACGGTCCATCATGGCGGGAATCGAACCCCAGTTCTCCTGCATGACGGTTCAGTGATTGATTGTTACCGGTCCATGGACCTTAAACAAGGCAAAACTCATCTTTTAGCTTGGGACTGCAGTTTTGCGTAGCAATCGGTTAGAAGCAATTCGACAAATTGATGTTGGTAATTTAAAAAAATACTAGAATAACATGGCGAAAGAAAAGTGAAAAAACGTTAATTCGCAAACATTAAAATATTGGGATGTTCTGAAATTATATTTGTTATCATATCTTTTGAATTTATTGATATTTGTAGTTTTTGCTTTGATCAGAAATGCAGCAATCTGTTCGGATGAATAGCAATAGCTAAATTGAATTCGAGGAATGCATGACGAACAAATTTGGCAAGTTATATAAAAACGGGTGATCGAGTCATCTTCAACATGTGTCGATTACTACTGCGTATCATGCGATGCCATGCAATGTAGGCCTATCATGCGTATTATTTGCCTAATGACCCCGACAGCTAGGTTAAATGAGGGTAGGAATGAGCGTTTGAGATGAACAGCCAGGCGAGGGTCATAGCATGGAGATTGCTCTATTCTTATCACCAACGATTACTGATGCTTACATCTCCAAATTTATAATTTTGAAAGTTTCGTAAAAAGTGCAGCCGTACAATGTTTCTAAAATGTTTGAACCCATAGATAATAATTTGCTCAAGTTTTCCCTCGCTGATCGGGCATATACACGGTCAGTTATTTGTAAGCTCACACATGTAGACCTATGTATAGCTGTAGATCGCTAACACCGCAAACTGCTGAGGAGTCAAAGTGAGCTTCCTCCCTCGACCAAGTAGGCCTACATCACGTGCTGCATTAGCTCAATAACTCAAATTATAATAAAATAATAAATTTCATACATTTCGGAAATTCGATCGTCACCACGAAAAGCTTTCAAACTTTCGAGAACATCCAGAAAGTTTCAAAATGGAGAGTTTCAGCCACAGCGGTACATTGTGTATATATATATATATATTATATATATATATATATATATATATATATATATATATATATATATATATATATATATATATAAATATATCCACAGTTTGACAATGACGCCTCCGAATCGAGAAGCACATGCTCGAATCGGTATTGATTGAACACGAGGCCGGAGGCACACGGCGTGTTATTATCAAAGAGCTGATGTTAACAATGAGTATTAGTCTATCATTACATGCCCGACTCCCAGTGCTCAAGTAAATTAGCGCGAGCTCACTCCAATCTCGCTCCAGCACACTATAGTAATTATCATCAGACTACATTAGCTGAAAATAACAGAAAGGGCCACACCCAGAACTATCTAGTCGGTAGCAAGCAGAATATATCACATTAAAATGATCATGACTTCCAATAGGTGGATGAAGGGAGACGGTGACAGGAAGACGAATGTTTTGGGAACTATATATAGTTTATGGGACAACTGATCGCTATAGCTCAGCATCTAATAGTGTGGGAAATTTGATCATTTGTTTAAATACTGCTTAACGACCCCACCAACAGCTAGGTTATACGGGGGTACGAATGAGCGGGTCTGATTTCTCGCTCACGTCTGCTGACGGCGCTGACGCGCGGCTCCGAGGGTTACTAGCGATAGTAGTGGAAAGTAAATTAATGGTTATAGCAAACGTATGGTGGTAATAATAACAGTAATAGTGCGAAAGTAAGTGAGTGTATTCAGTGAGTAGAACATGAGGGGAAGGGGCGGATGATACTGTCCTTGACGAGACGGCCGGCCGAGGTCAGTGCCAGGTCACGCGTTCGACGTAATTTTAGGCTCTAAGGTAGGTATTGCGTGTTTGTTTGTAACCAAGAGGACTGGGAGATGATTCGACACGGCAGATCGGCTATTTTTGAAACCAATACAACCAAGTGGGCAGACTCCAGTGGAGCTCATGTTTGAAAACATGTGGAGTGAGGCTAGTTACCATAGATTCCATTCACCAAAAATCAAATCTCACAAATATCAAATCTCATATCACATAATCACATATAGTCACAAATAGAATAAAACTGCATTTACCTTGTTCGCCTTCTCTTTCGACCGACTTCTGAGGAATCCAGGCATTTTAATACCACCAATCGGTATTTTCATTCTAATGCCTTGTTTTTCTTTCTCCTTCTCAGTTTCTTCCAGTACTTTCTTCATCTTCTCGACCTCCCCCTCCTGTTTCTTCTCAATCACCTCTCCTACTCCTTCCACTTTCTCGTTCAACTTCTCGTCGCCGCTCGGTTCATGGCTCTTATTCTCTTCATTCAACATCTTTTCTCGCTCCTCGTCGGCGATCTCCTTCTTGTCGTCGCTCTTCTTCTCTTCCAACTCGACACTTTCGACGCCGGAACTCATCGTTCAACTGGAAATAAACACACACAAAAGTACGTAAACAATATTGTAAGTCTATTTGTTGATTCAAGAGTTACAATGTCAGTGGGGAGAGAGAGTCTAAGGATGGCCAGTCTATACTGTACTTGGGATCGACTGGAATGTCTACGCAATGCAAAGATCACACGGTTTCATTGATTAGCATGCAACTTTTTCTTGGCCCACAGAATAGCTGAATTGCTGGGAATGGATGAGCGACAGCAAAGACTTCCATCCCACCCTTATGAAACTTTGAATGTTTTCTCTCATTCTCGTTTGTTTGTACTACACACGTCGGCCGTCGCACGGTTTGCCTAACCAACACGATATTTTTTTGAAGAAAATAATGCGTCGAATGCATAGACGCCTACTGTAGTTTGACACAAAACTATTGTGTAGTTTTCAAATGTAATTGATATAAAAACGTCGCTCATAATAGAACGCATGCTTCGTTCAGCTAGTACGGAAACATGAGAGTTGAGGTAAGATGGTTAGCCAGTTCCACCACCTCCTGTCTCACTGACTGCACATAGGCCTACTCGTCCAGTAGGCCTACCGGTAGAGAGACGATCCCTCTTCTATAGCATTCACGAGTGATAGTTTCAGTCTGAATCAAGTGTCAACCAAATTGGAGTTCGCCAAGTTTTTGTTCTGGAAGCAGCTAGGCTTGTGAGGTGATCTCATTTATCCCGGACGCGATAAACCATCTCCAGAAACAAAATGGGCCGTTCCCTCTTCCCTGTGCTTCCGGAAGTAGGGCAGGACGGTGTATTCTTACACTGCCTATACGCTACCTGTACACCTTTTCTGTCTCGCACTGCCTACGCTACCTGCACACCCCTTTTGTCTCACACTGCCCACGCTACCTGTAAGCCCTTTTGTCTCACACTGCCCACGCTACCTGTACACACCTTTAGTCTCACACTGACCACGCTACCTGTACACGCTTTTTGTCTCACATTGGCTACGCTACCTATACACCTTTTTTGTCAATTAAAATTTTCAACAAAACAAATTGTCATTGAAATTTATATGACTAATTAAGGACAACAATAAAATAGCTAACGTACAATGATAATTCGTCTAATTATTCTCACCTCGGTTGAATATGGAGTGATTTCTAATTAACTATTTTACAATCTGAATGCATAAATTCGATCGTTCATTTCGTCCCGCTAAAATCCAACTGATGATCCACCGGGTCCACGTGGCTCGTCTGTCGGGGTTGCCATGGCAACTCCGGCTCCAGTGCGCGAGAGGGTGTACAAGGACGCTGCGCAGATAATCCATACCGGGTGCGTGAGGGGGGGGGGGGGGGGGGGGGGGGGGGGGGGGGTTGAAAGTGGAAGAGGGATGCGTGTAGCGATGCATGAGATAGTTCGCCCGATTCAGCTTTTTTCAACTGAATATTTATTATTAGTATGGCTTTCGAAGTGTGGGTGGTAAACGAGAGGCATTAAAGAAGGTCAGAAGAGGTTTCGGATGCGACGAAGGGAGATAGTTGACTGAAACCATTCTCTCGGATGCAATGAATCATGAGTGTGATAAAACTGTATCGTGATATGCATGTAGTGAACCAACACAATTGTTGTTTGCATCTCATTTTACCTGGGAAATATTCACGTCATTCAATAACGAAACTCTTTAGAGCTTTATCTCCCTATCACAAACACAGAATTCATTTCGTTTCTTTGAAATTGTTGGAATTCCAGACCTATTTATGGTGTCAAATGTGAAAAAACATGCCCAATACTTTTGTACAATATCAGTGATTTTTCAAGTAACATAGACATTCCATTATATTTTCTAGCCTTATATATGCCTACATTATTTATATTAATGTTATACTACATGGTCTACTGGCTATAGATTATATAGTGAGTACAACCATACCGGTACGTCCATGACAACCATTGGAAAAAATCCACATTCATAAATAGCGCCTACATTACCAAATTAAGGCTATAAAAAACAGAATAAAATCAAATGATAGATTTCCTCCTAACTTAAAGTCAAGTTATTAAATATATCATATAGAAATGTACATTGATTATGGCATGCTATCAACTGTCTGTCAAACAACTCTCCCTCCAACCACACTGACCAACTTATACGGTCTCTAGAAATAACTGTATCTCAGAACAACTGTCTCTCAAAAAATTTGTCTTTCGTTCAAACTGAATTTCTCCGCAATTCCTCCACAGAGTGTACAAAATGGGGTGGGGGGTTAGCCCTACCGGCCTCCTAAAAGTCGTACTAATCATTTAAAAAATACAGGCATTTTCAAAGTCCCGGTTTTCTATGATATTCCTGTTTGTTTGGATCAAAAAATAAACTAATTTTGGTACTTTTCCGAGTCATTCAATATTGCTATAATGGAGATACAGATGTTTTGAGAGATAGGCCTAGTTGTTCTATGGATCAGATTTTAAGATTTCTTCGACTTTTTTCAAAAAAGAAGAAATCTTGAAAATATGATCCACAGAACAACTGTCTCGAAACAACTGTATCTCCATAATAGCAATGTTGAATGACTCGGAAAAAATCGAAGAAATCTTACAAATCAGATCCACAGAACAACTGCCTCTCAAAACAACTGTATGTCCATACGCCATCCAAACTACCAGCCCCATGTGGTAAAGAACCGAGCATGTTGTGAGTTGTGACGAGTCTATGTCAAGTGGCAGATGCGAGTAACCATGCAAGTTCCCACAACCACAACGATTCGCTAAATCATCAAATCGTATATCGATGGATGTCTTCGCTAGCGTTCATCCAACAATACCCGAAGAGAAACGAAAAGGGCTGCCTCGTTTCATCGGTCCATGTCCCCCATGAGAGCTAAACTTACCTAAACCAACAGAACTAACAACCTAAACTAAAACCTACTTCCGGTCCGAATTATTGTCACTTCCGGTTCAACGAATAGTCACTTCAAACGAATAGGTCTGCTCTGGCTGCTTCACTATCTACTCGCACACAGTAGAAACGGCATGTCCCAGCGAGCGTCTCCTATCCCACACCACTAGCGCGTGGGTGTTTCGAGCCACGAGCGAGCGTCTCCTACCCCCACAGCTCTAGCACGCGGGTGTTTCGAGCCACGAGCGAGCGTCTCTCCTATCCCACACCACTAGCGCGGGGGTGTTTCGAGCCACGAGCGAGCGTCTCTCCTATCCCACACCACTAGCACGCGGGTGTGTCGAGCCACGAGCCAGCGTCTCTCCTATCCCACACCACTAGCGCGTGGGTGTTTCGAGCCACGAGCGAGCGTCTCCTACCCCCACAGCTCTAGCACGCGGGTGTTTCGAGCCACGAGCGAGCGTCTCTCCTATCCCACACCACTAGCGCGGGGGTGTTTCGAGCCACGAGCGAGCGTCTCTCCTATCCCACACCACTAGCGCGTGGGTGTTTCGAGCCACGAGCCAGCGTCTCTCCTATCCCACACCACTAGCGCGCGGGTATTTCGAGCCACGAGCGAGCGTCTCTCCTATCCCACACCACTAGCGCGTGGGTGATTCGAGCCACGAGCGAGCGTCTCTCCTATCCCACACCACTAGCGCGTGGGTGTTTCGAGCCACGAGCGAGCGTCTCTCCTATCCCGCACCACAAGCGCGTGGGTGTTTCGAGCCACGAGCGAGCGTCTCTCCTATCCCACACCAGTAGCGCGTGGGTGTTTCGAGCCACGAGAGACGAAGGTTTCCGTTGGGACAGGTGTTGGATGGCTGGTGGTCACTGGAGCACATGCGCACGCAGGTAACTCGAGAGGTGATACAGGTTGGCTGGTGTTGCCTTGCACAAACAAACATCAAGCCAAAACGTTTTACACTGCTCACAAAAATAGAGAAATACATCTTTACTTTTTTTTTTCTATGTTCACGAACAAGTGTAATTGAATAATTAGTATATCAACAACAAGGTAATGTTATGCTCTTCAATTAATAAGTCATTCTATTTCTGTGAATCCAATCAGTTTCAAGATGATACGACAGTAAATTTTCATCACAATCTTGGTATTCATTCACGTATTATATCTTAAAACTATGCCTAATTGAATTCACAAAAATACAATGCCACATTAATTAAAGAGCATAAGATCATCTCGGGGTTGGTATACTTTTCATTCAATTACACTGGTTCAAGAAACATAGGAAATGATAGTAATGATGAATTTATCTATTATTATAAGTAGCCTGCATCCACCCCCTATTTTCTAAAGTAGGAAAACGGTATATAGGGCCAACCTGCAGAATTTACCGCCTCGATGGATGGACGGAGTTTTTGAGAGCGGAAAGTCAAGTTAAGTTGCTACCGGCTTGTGGCCCACGGTCTGTAAACCTAGTACCTACTGTCACCCTTCTCACCTATTCTCATACACCATACAATAAAAAGAGAGTAGCCATCCATAGATATACAGTCGTTGTAATACGGTGCACCAATCTAATGATAATGAGATATGAGATGATGGGGGGAAGAGATTATTTATAAGGTATTTTGGATAGTGCAGAACTAAAAATACCACGGACTTGCAGTAAAAGTATATATATATATTTATATATATATATATATATATATATATATATATATATTAGCCTATATAGAGTATGAATGAATAGCTCTGCTGAAACGTAGGCCTATTGTCAATTTTTCGTGATGGCCGTAGCCTACTCCAATTGAGATTTCCTGCACACGCCTATGCCGGGAAGTTACACAAAAGCCTCCCTCCGTTGCTCAGTCAGCTAAGGCATCGCTTTAGAAACTGAAGTCACCGTTGGGCGTCCGTTTCCCATTATCATTTCATCGTTTCATCATCACCCGCTCATTCGCACCCCCTTTTGACCTAGCTGTTGTTGGGTTTGTTAAGCAAACAATAATCACATTTGAATAATGAACGGTAATTTTGAGTGCCAAAATGCATAATACTCATAACATACCCGTCTATATATCTTTGAAATATTGCATCTAATGAAGCCTATCGGTATTTAATTTGAAGTATGCTCATGGCCAAATCCATTCCCACGAACGTTCGTGCGGGTCGTGCGCTCTTGCTCGTGCCTACATCTTCCAAAACTACTATTCCCATGAACCGTTCGATGGTGCCAGCAAAGCAAATATCCGTTTCTCAATACCCGTTTCGTCAGCTCGTGCCAATTACCACGAGCCAAACAACGGTTCGTGGCAATAGTACGTCTGTGGGTCGTGGGAATAGACGTAGCCACGTTGGACGGCAATTCCCACGAACCGAAAAACGATTCGTGGCAGTAGTACATACGTGGGTCGTGGGAATAGACACCCTGTAAACTTGGCCAAATTAGTAAAATTGGTCAGTGGAATGTAATGATGAAACTTTGTTCACTCGATTCGCACCAAAAGAATCATGGAAAATCCTCTCATTAGGAAATTCAATTAAAGTAATAAATGTTCACTTGAATTTCGTGAATAATGATACATGCACATATATCAACCTACTTTATACCCGTTCTATATCGTGCTATAGACCCACTACACAACCACTTGTACGAGTTCACAAATTTAATAGCTCTATACAAATTAAATCACATTGTTAAATATACCGGTACTAATCAAATAAAAATCCTGAACTCAATGAAAATTTGGTGAGTAATATAAAATGACAGACGGTGAAGTGAAACTAAGTCACACATGACTCATGAAGCAAAGTCAACCCAGAACCCGCATTTTTTTACGGAAGTAGGCTGTGTTAATCATACGTCAAAAGAATTTCACAAAGCGTCGCATGATAAGATCACTGAAGAGAAAAGACATTGAAAACATCATTTATATATTATTTATCGGGCAGATTGAATTAGGGAAGCAAGAGCACCCTAAGTCAATCCGATACGTATATGCCCTGTGTGTAGACCAATTGACGTCTACTTTCATTATTATATAAATATACGTGTAATACAGAGATATACATGCAGAACTAGTTGGGTCAAGATCTCTTCTTGAACAAAACTTGAGTGAAAATCGTGGTACCACATGAAACTTGGTATGCTAATTGCATGGACAATGCGAGGTTCATATTTCTATGACTCCAAGCTGATTTCCAATAATTTCTAGAGTTATTGATTAAATCGATCGATTACCTAATTGATTCAAATAAATCCAAGTTATTCAAAATGAAGATAAATTTATCTTGTAATGTAGGCCTATCTAACAGAAGCTATTTTTATGGGCAACATTGTAACATTTGAAATTACTCAGATTCATCAATAGTAGGCCCAATAACTAATAAGCAAAATAATCAATAAAAAAATTGAATAAATCAATCAACTTGTCAAGTCACCACGAAGAAATAAAATTGCGCAAAATGGTTGCAATGAGCACTAAAAAATTATCTAACTCGAAAACACTAATCAAGAGTCATAGGTCTATGATGTTAATTACTCGAAAAAATTAATATTTTGAAAAATATAAAAAAATGCATTAAATTGAACTATCACTGGAACCCCTCATTCGATGTACCGGTATCAATTTGCATGCTCTTATTCGTAAATGAAAGAGTGTCAATTTGTACATTCAATTGGGATTAATATTTTCGATTCTACGTACGTCAATGAGAAATCCCAGAAGTAGTGAGAAACCAATGGAATCGGTAGCCCTACCGCTTTTAAATCATGGACAAACGATACCGATTCTTGGGAATAAGTTCAAGAAAAAAGCACGGGTCAAGTGTTGTTTTAATTGAGAAGAGTCACTTGGTAAGCATTGGTATTTAATAAAAAATCGCATTTTATGAACATAACTCTCGAGTCCAGACATAATTCTAGAAAGTAGTCCTATTAGGAAATGTACGTTGCACATTTATGTATTAATATTTTCTATAATTTCTATAACGTGATAATTGTAACCTGCCTGACTGAGTGAGCGAAACTAGACATTGCAGTCCTAAAGTGCGTGATCTTTTTCTTCGTCCCAAACACATCCGACTAGAATAGTCTCTGGTTTGGAGTCCCCTAGCTCAGCAGACCATAGAATTTCAATGGTGTGCTCTGAACATGGGCTACGAAGCTACGACATGAAAAGAAATGATAGAAGAGGGTAAAGGGGGCATTCAATAACATAAGAAAATCAAACCGAAGAAAGAGAAGGAAAGAAGATGTGTTTTTGTTCTCAACATACCCATACCCCCGGCCAAGTTTAAATAATAGATTGAAGGACCTTGGGCGAAAAAAAACTGGTTCATTTTCTTCTTTACATTCTCTCTCGGTCGTTCCCTAACAACGTGGATTTATTATATGATTAGGCTACTAGACTAGGCTAGTATCATTTCAGACGCACAAATCAGGAGATAGATATTTTGTCAATTTCTAATCAAAGAAAAAGACCAGGTAGTTTTGCACCCGAGCTCGTAACATAGTTATTTATGCATGATTGAAAACGTTATCTGTGAAGCGAACATACTGGTCACACGATTCATGATATTCTTCCATGTATATGTTGGCTGCTTCAATGAAAGCCTGCAAAATATGTACTCACAAAAGTTAAAAGTAAGTTCTAAGAAATACATGGTACAATTTTAATCTCAAGAGATCCAATAGATCCATTCTCAAAATTGTAAAATCCCAACTTACTCGTTTTCCCGCTGCCACTAAAAGTCTCTGGCACCACTGCGCCAGTACTAACATTATCGTCATATGCATATAACCACTATTGTTATTGTATCCTCAGTTACATTCAGGCCCTCGAATTGATCACGATTCAAGTCGGCCTTTATTTTTTATTTTGATTTAATCGTTTAACAGAATGATGGCAATAGGCCCATGTATTAGGTTGTTAGATGAGCGTCAGCGAAGCCTTCCACTCATTCTTATGGAGCTTTAAATGTGTTTTTTTTTCTGTTTTTTTGTAAGCACTGCACAGGTCGCACGGTTTGACTGATCGACATGAAACTTTCTCGGTACGCGTAGACTTATCCAACTTCGAACTGTATAGTTTTTTTGGAGAAATACCATCTCTAGATTTTAAAAAACCTCATTGTATTGGACTGGGCAAAAAAATTGGAAAAATAAAATAAATCCAAAAATATTGATATTTCCATTGAATGCAAACACATGATTAATACACATCATTACGAATCTGTGTGCAATTCGGACCAGCCATTTTGAACAAAATAATGTTATAGGCCCTACATATTTTTTATAATAATTTATCAACTAGATAGAAATAATAGCAGAAAAATGTTACAGAGATTGATAGTAACCGAATGAAGTAGGCCTATATTTTATATGAGTCAAGGTGTATAGAGTTTTCGATTAAACTCTATTTAGATATCTCGCTCATCTTACAACACATATTCTGCGTTAGCGTTAGCGAAGATTTCCATTCTACTCTTTTTTATGTGTTTTTTTTCTGTTTATTTGTAAGCGCTGAACAAGTCGCAGGGTTTGACTGATCGACATGAAACTTTTCTGTACACGCCGACTTATCCAACTTGGAACTGTACGCCATATTGTATAAATGAATTTTATCCTGTAAAATAACAGAAGTTTTCTCTCATTGTAAATGATGAAACATAACATACTAAATGTATATACTGAGAATAGATTATTATTATTATTATTATTATAGTTTTCGAGTTAAATCGGTATGACCATTTTTGAGAAATACCATCTCAAAGTTTCGAAAACACCATAAGATTAGACTGGGAAAGAAAATGTGGGAAATAAAATCGCTCAAAATAATTTCACCGAATGTGAAAACATAAATATACACATTAGGCCTATTACGATTTTGTATGCAATTCGGACAAGCCGTTTCGTAGAAAATAATTTATAAACGTGTTTTAATTAATCAAATAGATAGAAATAATAGCACAAAAATGGTGAAGAGATGGATTCACGGCTCCCTAGATTCGATAGTAAATGAATGAAGTATATTTTATTTGAGTCAAACTGTGTCGAGTTTTCGATTATACTTTATATACTCTTCGATCTTCCATCTCTTTCTTTACATCTTACAACGCATATGCTGCGTATGGCTAGTTGATATAAAAAAAAGCAATCAAAAGATAGTATAGCAGCTTGTAAGACATTTGTTCCTAGTTGAGGTTATTAACGACCCACCAACAGCAAAGGTCATATAGAGGTACGAATGAGCAGGTGATAATGACACTATGTGAAAGGACGTTTACAAAAACTTACACCTTATATGCGGGACTCGAACCCACGCCCAACGTGACTTCTGTTTCTAAAGCGGTGTCTTAGCCGACTGAACTACGGAGGGCGATTAGGGGAGTGCATACTGAATCTAAGAACGAGAGCGTTCGCTGCAATGATGTGATGCTGAGTGATGGAGGGCGCGGCAATGGAACCGACGCTCTTGCTCAACGACAACGACGCATTGGTTAAACCCAACCCTGTTGCCGGCGGTACAGTAAACCACTACTAGGGTAGACTATCGATTTCTCAATTTCCTATTGGACTCTCAAGTTATACAGATCCACATCCGACACGCTTGCTTTCAGATACCGGTATATACCATTTGGAATTAAAATATATTGAAAACAAAAGTTGAATTCGAGCAAACTACTGATCCTTTAATGTTTCTTGTAATACACATATTTTCGTAGTCACGAGGTCCTCTATGACAAAGTCTGAAATAAACGAACGCTCAGAATATACACTCTACAATATAGAGCCGCAATATTATTGTATGTTTGTAATTGTATGTTTGCCGGGAAGCTGGTGTATATAATGCCTATTAAGCCCTTATAGCAGGCAGTTTCTATATATCATGAGCTTACAATCACAATGGCCTAAACCGTATACCACTTTCAGTCATTTCGTTCATGGCAAAAGTAACAAGTTTTTGAAATCGCAATTTGGCGATTGACTCGTTGCCAAAGCCCGCCGAAACAACGATTCAAATCAAATGACTCCCACATCGAAAAATCTCGAGCCGTGTTTAGTACCGATGCACATTGACTAAAATAATTGAATTAATTACCGTTTTGATGTGATACTCCTTGAGTGCGTTCCGTTATTGAGATCTACTGGAATCAGATAATTCTACTGGCAAGTACTGTACTTACTACAAGTAAGGCCAGTCCAGTAGGTTTCGGAATGGACCCCGAGAAAGACGTCGTTTATCTGTCACAACAATGAGACGAATACGTTATAAACAACGTACATGCGTAATACACACGCAAACAGAACACGCACACCACACAAAACCAAATTCACTCAAAAATGTAATAAGTGTGGACCATTATTTTTTGGTCCCCATATGACAAGTCACTGTTTCAAATCACTGAAACTATAGTAGGCACTTTTCGGAAAGTTTTTGTTCGTTTTTTTACAGAACGTTTTAATATTTGTACCGGTATTCTCTGGTCTGTATTTGATTGAAGCAACGGCTACCTACGAAACAACCGCTTAGCGAACGCTACGCTACTGAAGCCAGTACAGGTAATAATAGCGGGCTAGCGGCTGAGCCGAACGAGCGAATGGAGCGATCTTTGGTTGTTATTCGCCTTTGTTGTCGGTTCTCCCTCCCTTCTCTTAGAGACTCACGCATGTTCCTCTGCGCACGCGTACTACGCTGTTTTGGCGTCGTGTGGAAGGTATCGCCAAATTTGACAGTGCACAAATGTTTTTGAATAAACGAGGTGACCGAAAAGATAACTTCATTCGTTTTTAGTTCTAGATATTATAACATACTCGTATTGATCACTTTTGAGAATGATCTGATGGAATATTTCGAAATACCTATGAGAAAAACAATAAGGTTTCAAGAATTGGAAAAATTGCAAGCTTTACAAAGCTCACCCTTGACTCACAGCTGTACGCACTAGACTAATGCCTAGGGCGACCAGACGTTTTCCGGGATTGTCCTTGTTTTGATTTTCCTGTCCCGGCGTCCCGAGAAATGTTCTCGTAACCAACAAAGGTCCCCGTGTTTCAGTAACAGAAGAGATATAAATAACTGGGTATTTTTCATACTCTAAAATACATCGTCTAATAAAATAATCCATGTTTCAAATTGAAAACACAGCTAATTTTGGTTCAATCAATTTTCAATTGCACATCAAATTCAAATAACTGTTTTTCTATCATTAACATGTGTGAGCTACATCCTCAGATCCCAGAGTATAAAGTTGTACGCAATTAAGATAGAAAAAAATATATTCTCGATTTTATATGACTAGAAAATCCACCCAAAATATTTCTAGGAGACTACAAATTCCAAAAATACACATGTTCATCAATTCAAGTCAATTGACCCGAGCATTTGTAATTTAAAATATAATAATATACTTAATTGACTATATATAGATCTAGACGATAGTATGTATAGATGTTCAATAAGTACAAAAATAAATGGTAGAATATTATGTGAATGAGCAAAATAATCAAGAAAAACAAATACAGTAAGAGAAAAAGCATTGCAACAAAAAACCAAACGCTCTCTTCAAGTCATTCAACAATGGTCAGTATAAGTATCGGAAACCGGGTGTTAGCTGTGAATGACAAGAATGTATTTTAAATTCTTCTGCAAAATAATATTTTAAAATGACTTGATATTTATACAACAAAGGAACTGGAAATAGACTACAATACCGATAAATTTATTTTCGTACTTACTGAACATCTACATACTATCTTCTAGATCTATGTAGTCAATTACATAGATTATTTTATTTTAAATTACAAATACTCAAGTCAATTGACTTGAATTGATAAATATGTGTAGGCCTTCACGAATAGGACAGTTTATAATGTTCCGAGTTGAAAACTCACAGTTAAACCCTTATGGTGCTTAGTGGAAATTATGAAGTGAATGTCACCGTATGTGTTTAATTATTGAAGAAATAAATAATAATAGAAAAAATCTTTATTATTATTATTATTATTATTCAAGTTGACGCCACCGAAAATAAAATTGGATAATTTCAAATACCTTGAAACATTATATCGTTACACCTATATCGTTACACAATATCGTTACACATGGCGTTACGATGGCGGTACCGCCGTCGACGATGCCGCCGTCGACGATGCCGCCATCGCCGATGCCGCTGTCGACGATGCCGCCGTCGACGATGCTGCCGTCGAGGAAACCGCCGTCGACGATACCACCGTCGACGATGCTGCCGTCGACGAAACCGTCGTCGCCGATGCTGCCGTCGACGATGCCGCCGTCGACGAAACCGCCGTCGACGAGCACAGCTCGGGGTCATCAATATCACTTCTCGAAGAAATATCCAAACAGAAAATGAGCAGTAACAGTTCGAGAGAACAGGACCTCAAAGTGTCCTCCGTCTGACTCAGGACTAGAGACTGCGAGACCGGCGAGCACGTTGCAAAGAATGTCTTTCCAGTGAACTACAAAGTAGCAGTGACATCACTCCACATGCTGAGTGTTTCAAAATGTACCACGCTATGCAAGTGTCAAAAATGTATATGAACAAACATAGGCCTATAAGTTAGGTTTACCTGTTGGAAAACAGTGCCTATCATTATCAATATACCTAATCACAAAATGTTCATCCACCTTCCCATTGGGCTTCTGGTAGGACACCCGATATTGACGAAACTAATCTGAAAATAAAAAAATCTCAATTTTTTTTCATCATTGGTACATCTGGGTTATATAACATAAAACTACATTCATTCAACATTTCCATATCAAGTCTTTCTTAAAAATTAGTGTCATTTAAAGTATCGGTACCCGCATTACGATATTCTCAATACATGACCTAAGACGATGGAACGAGCGCTACACATTTGTCAAATTATTATATACACAACAACTTTTGGTGAAAAAAAATTCAGGAATAATTTGGAAAATCACGTATAGTTTAGTTCCACTTAGTTGACCCTGTTTTATTTCCTTCTTAATTTGTCAAATTCTAGTTCATTTTATTCAATTCTTCTCCGTATTCCAGATACAACGTAGGTGGAAGAGCAGATGCTCATTCATCTTAATCTTATCGTCGTTTTATTTTTGTTTTACATTATCGTCTCATTGTTGAATTCTAATGTTAACTGTATTTTCTGTATATAGGCCTATTATGTAACACACTGTACACAAAAATACATCAAATCTAATAATAATTATTATAGGCCTAATAATCACAATCAGTCTCAATAATTTCAATCAATTCCCGTCTTGGTCACAGTGGTTACTCGATCCACTGTTCTAGCTATTTGCCAAAGAAGTTATTCGTCCTGGAAACGCTGACTTGTATTATATTCTCTTCTCACTGCAATGTCAAAGTTCGCTGATAGCAACTTGTCCACCACGATTACTTCTTTGATAACCAACACAATTTCAATACAAAACGACTTTCTCTCAATGCTGTGATAAGTGAGGTACATTGCATATACAGGAGGATTCATATTGAAATACTTGATAGATTAATATAATAGGAAACACAAGAAAACTCAAAACTGACCAAAAACATTGACTCCTTATAACTTTCGATTTATTCGTCATTTGGTTCGTATTAATGATATTTCATTACCGCACTCTGCCAGAGTCGAAGAATTACGACTGCCAGAGTCGAAGAACTACGAGTGCCAGAGTCGAAGAACTAAGACTGCCAGAGTTGAAGAACTACGACTGCCAGAGTCGAAGAACTACGAGTGCCAGAGTTGAAGAACTAAGACTGCCAGAGTTGAAGAACTACGACTGTCAGAGTTAAATAACTGAGACTGCCAGAGTTAAACAACTAAGACTGCCAGAGTTTAAGAACTACGACTGCCAGAGTTGAACAACTGAGACTGCCAGAGTTAAACAACTAAGACTGCCAGAGTTGAAGAACTACGAGTGCCAGAGTTGAAGAACCAAGTCTGCCAGAGTTGAAGAAATGAGACTGTCAGAGTTAAACAACTGAGACTGCCAGAGTTAAACAACTAAGACTGCCAGAGTTTAAGAACTACGACTGCCAGAGTTGAACAACTGAGACTGCCAGAGTTAAACAACTACGAGTGCCAGAGTTGAAGAACTACGAGTGCCAGAGTTGAAGAACCAAGTCTGCCAGAGTTGAAGAACTAAGACTGCCAGAGTTGACGAACTAAGACTGCCAGAGTTGACGAACTAAGACTGCCAGAGTTGAAGAACTAACACTGCCAGAGTTGAAGAACTACGACTGCCAGAGGTGAAGAACTACGACTGCCAGAGTTGAACAACTAAGACTGCCAGATTTGAAGGAAGTATGAGTGCCAGAGTGAATGGTAGATGGGAGTTCTAAAGCACTGCCTGAAGTGTTGAAGTCAAATGGCCAGCAACTTTGAGCAATTCATGTTTGAGCAGTACTGCGTTAGCCGTTAGTCACTACAATTCACCTCCATCCCCTTTGTCTGCTCCATACAGCATCTCGTGTACATATGACGGTTCTCCTTCCCTGAACTTCTTCAGATCCACCCTGTAGATATTTCTACCCATTCCGTAATACGTTCGAAGAAAAGGCCGGGTATGGCCATAGCACGGCTATAACCAAAATGGCTATTCGCCGAACCGGAATTGGGCTTTAAATTAGTTTTAGCAAGGTTTTAGTTAGGATTAGATCAGTTCAGGATGTGTGTTTGGTCAAGTTGGTTGGTTTCGGTTAGTGTGGATGGGTTAGGTTCAATAAGTTGGTTTTATTGGGAAGATGCGTGCAACAAAAACAACCTCCGCATGTTGTGACAAAGCTGCCGGCTAAACAATATTCTGATTTCAATAGACACTTCGAATCGATGGTAAAATATGAATGAAATACACAAACACAGATCGATTATCTATGACACAAACGGACATTCAGTAATCATTTGAGTTGTTTCAGATGAGAAGTGATCTAAACATTGAAAATCTACTATCGTAGAATCTAGAAAATGTTTTCAATTCGATTTTATCAAGTAAAGGTACAATTGCGGTCACATACAATGCTATTTACCTAAATTCAAATGAAATCTGTGCACATTTCCGCGCTAATTTCATCGACTAGGCGTTGAGGGCATGTGCTCCCTGTCTTCTAGTTTCAGCACACTTCCTTTGACTCTGGTTTAAAAAAAACAGGGGTTTTAGTGGGGATCATGTTGAGTATATTTTTTTCCTTCAGGATGCATTTGAAGGAGCTGGATCAAACACTTGCTGCAATCGTAGGCCTACATACATTCCATCATTTCTGTGAATAAATGCATGTAATGCTGAAAATGATATTCCTATTATTCACTCTAGTAATGCAATGATATTTATTTTTAGTATTATTATCTTGCAGAATAACCTCGCTGTCGACGCGCCTTTAAAGTTTAAACCCCAAAACTAACAAACTCCATTTCTCCGCTACTCACTGGTCACCCCTTTGTGCCCTGTAATAATTGTAGCGGAAGCTAGTCGTGCAGGAAGGTACACCGGGGCCAAGGGAGGGTACAAAGAAGGGGCGAGGGAGGGAGGGGAGGGACTCTCCATACCCACGTGTCCGGAACCATGCGAGAAGACTTATATCGTTGTTACGAACTGTTTCTTTGACCACTCGCACCGCGATCATCCGGCCAACTGGGCTTGCCTCCGATTCTCAATAAGGAAACAAATAATGTTTTTTCACACGATTAATGTGAATATATATATATATATATATATATATATATATATATATATATATATATGTATATATATATATATATATATATATATGTATATATGGTATATATATATATATATATATATATATATATATATATAGTATATATATATATATATATATATATATATATATATATATATATATATATATATATATATAAATGAGCTAACGAGAGCGATATTTTCCAATGATATTAATGTGTATTTAATGGTACAGATGGAGGTTGAGGGGTAGAGATATGTTCAGCTACCAATACAGTGACCATGTGATGCACTTGGGCATTCACGACCAATTATACTGATCCCCCGGATTAACCCCGGATTAACCTTATAGGAGTAGGCAGGGCTTGATTTGCAAATAAAAAGGAACTGGAACGCACCACAAAGTGAAGTATCTCCCCCCCCCCCCCCACCCCAACATCAGCAGTGAAAAATATACTGAAAAAAAATGAAGAAAGCTTTCTGAGAATATTAAATAATTATTCATCTGTAAAAACTATAGTGCATGGCAAAAGCATTGATAAATGAATAAAAAAAAAGGAACCTGAACGCCGTTCGGTGCCAGGCCTCGGAGGACGGCGAATTTCACAATTGTTCGGGGTTGGCGGGGGTGGCAATTGGGGGGAGGGGGGTTCTTTGATCCTTAATTCAGGCCTATATTGGCGGCGTCGTAAGCGAAAACTTTGGAATTCATATTGTCATAGGGATTTTCAAAAATCTCAAACATTTTCCCGGAATAACCGTAAAACCGATGTTGCTCGATGACGATCCAAACCTATGCCATGCCTATGGTGGTGAAAGTTTCAAGTCAATCGGTTACTTTGCCTGATCCCTAAAGATTGAGTCCCTTTTTCCAATCTTCAAACTTATAGATTGTTAAGTTGAATATTGAAGAACGGGAATCGCACTGCTGATCTGATCTAACGTGGCGTAACCTGACTGCTTGGGTTGGGCTATTAGCCTATGGTTAGGGTTATCGATGTCAGGTTAGTACCGACTCGGACCTGACCTGACCTGATCTAACGTGTATATGTCTTGCTGAGCGACGAGACATTCGATTTGATAATTGACACGAAAGGATTTCCATTCAGTTTTGTTTGCACTTTTCGATTAATTCAATACGAGAAGCAATTAATAGAAAATAAAAAAAAGCTTCAATATTCGGAGATCAATAAAAAGGATTATCTTGCAAATCGAAGTATTGGATTATTCCCCCCCCCCCCCCCTCCAACCCCCCCTTCACAATCTTCACCTCACGTCCAGTGCTTATGTTGGCCTACTAATTAGTAACTATGATGCTTTAAAAAAAATCAGACTCCATTGCGATTCGATTTCAATCGATTTATATTGATTGAATAAGATTTCCACATGACAGAAAACTGCTTATAATCAATCATTGTTAGAGAAAATATTAGATTGATAACTAAACAAATGGACTTTAGCCTGACTAGTTTATTCTTGAAATTTGAATAGTTTGTTTGATGATTTCAGCTTCAGTATCTCTTGAAACGTGATACTTGTTACTATTACCAGCCCTAATCAGTGTTATTGCCACGAGCGTGAAGCCAACTTGCCTGTTGCTGTGAGGGCTTCTAGGTCATCCCCAACCCCTACCCACTACCCCCCTACCCCCTACCCAACTGGCTGACGATACGTCTGGAGTAGCAGATTTATGACAGGGTGTGGCGAGTCTATACAGACTAGATGGCTCACCTGGGTCAATGAGAAATTAAAACAGAAGCCATGTTCCAGTTAAAAGAGTAATAGAATGTTAGATCTTTTTTATGCTTTTTCATTTCATTGTAGTTCAGCTGTTGTGTTGTCTCATGTCTCATCTCTTCAATTCACAACCATTGGCAATATTTCTTTCAAAATTGATTATAATTTCACTACTAATTGCTCATTTGTACCCCTAATTAACCTAGTCATTGGTGGGGTCATTATAAGAACTGTTTTAAATAAAAAAATATGTAACCACATAATAGCGCGACCAGTGGCGAAACGTGACAATCCAATAGGGTAGACACAAAAGAGTGTATTAGTAAAGCTAGATAAAGTATATAGTAAAGCTTAAGAATAATAAACCTCAGTAAAGCCATAGTAGTGTACACAGAGTCAAAATGCATATATCAACAAATTTTTCAGACTCTTGATTGGCTATTAGCTCATTTTTCAGGATGTTGATTGGTTAGGACCAGTACAATAAAATATATATAAATTCCCGCGAAAAAAATTAGGAATAACAGTAAAGCTAAGAAATACACTTCAAAAATAACAAAAGTAGAAAATTGGCCGAAGAGTTTGGGTAGTTTAGAAATTCAAGAGTTGAATGCAAAGTTTATGTAACTTTTGACTTGAGTGATGGACATTTTTAAAGTGACGAATTGTGTTTCCGATCTTACGTCATATTTCTTCTATTTATTACTCACTTGAAGAATTACATTCCAACCTTCTCGAAATGAAAATTAACTACATTTTAGAACAATAAATAAAATAACAATACATTGATATATATATATATATATATATATATATATATATATATATATATATATACAATAGGCAAAGGGTTTATTTGGACCAATATTTCATCTGCGACTTGACGTAATACATGAAAGCCTGTTCAAAAAACACTTGGAAGAGACGTGTCTCATTTCTCTGTTTAATTGTCATACGTGGCGCGAAATCCGAGCATGCTCACAACTCGATTACACGTATAATAGGGGCTCGGGAAGAGACGACTGTCCACAGTGTCTCATAAGCATAGCAGCGAAAGCATCCGAGATAGCCAGGGCACAGAAACATACACACGCACCGCACACAGCGTGTGATGGTGTTTAAGGCAAAATATCGTCTCCTGGAGAAATTTGAAATCAATTTAGAAATAAAAATAGAGATATACAATGTTTTCCTTTCCATTTTTTTCGTTTGTTAGACACTGTCTCAATGTTTACCCCGACGCTTCGCTACTCCATGAAACGTACTTCGCCAAGTTGATGTGGACCAAATAATATAATTGGGATTGGGATAGTTGGGATAGCGCTGTGAATTCAACAAATGGTCCGTAGGGGGGATTGAATGAGCGTGCCAGTGGCTTTTGTACCATCAACATACCAGGCGTATTATGTGTTTTGCCATGTATGAACCATACCAAGGCGCCTTTCAAATTGAAATTGATCATATCTGGCCCATGCGTCTGTGCTACCTCGGGGTGCACTAACTCTAAAACTATGCAGTGTTAGAGCACTAATTATAAAGTAAGTTTTGGCCAAGTTTCATCATCACTGAGGGAGGGGGGGGGGGGGGGGGGTAACCTTGACCCTCCCCACTTTCAAACGCTAATGTCTCGGGAAGTTATAGAGCACTAATTCTAATACTTTGCACAAGTGTAACACTAATTGAGCACTAAATCCTGGCCACGTTTCAGAATCAGTGCTCAAGTGGGGGGAGGGGAGAGTGTGAACTTGACCCCCCTAACAAACGCCATTATCTCAAGAGCTATCAGAGCACTAATTCTAATATTTGGCAAAACGATGGCACTAATTCAGCACTAAATCCTGGCCAAGTTTCATAATTAATGCTCAAGTGGTTTGGGGGGGGGGGGGTAGGTTCAGGGACCTTTATAAATAGGTTTAGTGGGACGCCCTTATACTATAGGCTTCAAGTTTATAATTAGCAGAGAATGACCAACTGTATCGGCAGCATCTGCCATATAAAGGAATATAGCAACAGTTTTCGGAAATATATCCAATTTGTAAGCTATTTCATTTGTAAGTTCGTGAATTGAATCCTATCGAATCGAATACATAAGCTTGTTCGAAAGCCAAATTGCCTTCGCGATATTATATTATGTTCATCATGAATCAATACATCTAGATTTGATGTATTTTCAGGTAATCAGAAAAAAGAATTTGAAACTGATATCAGTCTATAGTTTTGAGAGATGTTTTTTCTTTTGCTTCAGAAATAGATTTAATGATGGCAATTTTAAAGACAGACGCACTAAACACGACCTAAATGTGTGGATACGTGGACAACAATACGGTGGTTGATTAATTCAATTGTCGATACTTGGAATCAATCAATCCCACATGAAGTATTTCATTTCAGTTATGAAATATGTTTTCAAATGTCATAACTCATTATAGGCCAGAAGAAAATACTGGATCTGAAGTTAAGATTATAAATATATTTTGATAGAATTTGCAAACTCTCCACCCAGGTTCTTGAAGTAATCAATAAAGGAGTTTGCAATTGATGTTGGTTTGTCAGACGAATTAGTGAGAATATTCTTAACCAGGATGTCTATATCTTGCATGTCATGTGTAGTGTTGGTAGATTTGGAACTTCCAGATATTTCATTTATACTTTCCCACATTTATTTGGGATCATCATTTGCTAAAATACTTTACTTCTGTGAAAGTTATTTTTAGTTTTCTTGATCAACGTATTCCAAAAATGTATATATGTACTTGAATTTGTTGAAGGAAGGTTATTTAATTTACACAATTTGCTGTCTTCGTTATGCCCTTATTCATTGCGTCACATTTACGAGTTAATATTATCAAGCCATTTCCATAATCTGTAATTCTGGCTCATCGCAATTGGTTATACCAATCCAGTTCATTTTCAGCATCTCACTTAGGAGCAAATCGTAATTGATTTTCATGGAATAGAAATTTCGAACAGAATTTCTAGAAGTGTCTGTGTCGACAAATTATTGATTTGGTCGTGCGAATTTGTATCAACGTATTGCCAGGAAAATATAATCGCAAAAATGATCAGTGATGCTGGATCCTAGGCACAAGGTCATGTGTCAGAATCTCTTCATGAAATCAAATGAATATGATCGATATATTTGCTTGAATCCAGTGTTATCCATCCTAGTGGGAATATTAATGCAGAAAATGAATCCATTTACAGCATATAGTCCGTATGGAATGTGTTAATAATCTTGTCTTCAAGAATGTTGATGTTGACAACACGTTTCAAACATTTATGCTGAGCTCTCAACATTTTTATAAAAATATCAATGTAATTAATAAATGCTGCTGTATTAGTTGAAGGCAACCTGACCGATATAATGATACCATTTCACAAGATTCATCTCTAAATATATAAGTCAGTAATGCTGCATCTGCCAATTGTATACAGGGAATGTAATGACAGTTTACATTATTAATACTATCATTATTGGTATAGATTAGAATACCATCTGTTTTAATTATTTTTTGGATTGAAAATATAAATTATAACCATTACTAGGCCTAACACCTTGAATATGTCTCAGTGAGAATAATGACGTCACATCTGACTGACATATCACTCAACAGAACAAGGACTACTTCGAAATGTTTATTTATCCTAATATAAAAATGAAATATTTCTATATGGTTGTTATTTGTGTACATTTGGTTTCCGAACATATGTTCGTTTTGATTGTTATCCCTGATTCCGTAGAAGGACACACCAGGAATACGGATGAGTTGTTTACATTGTTCGGAATGTCCAAAGCCTTGTTACTCTTGACAACGGTGACTTTACATCCTTGGGCATGGAAATCTTTCCAGTTTTTGTGCATACGTATTTCTAGCCAATATTCTTGGTGTTCCGAGCTACAAACGTTGAATACTATGGCAAAGAACACACACAAGAAGAAAAGCACAAAATTACCTCGCTGTCGACGAGCCTTCATCAGTTGAACAACACACAACTCTCACCTGCCTCGCATCTATCCTGCGTATCGTCTATCAAATCTCTGGTGCCGACGACAGCAGCTTACAAGTGACACTGATTCTCTAGTGCCTTCCTTCTAACTGTCATTTCACACACACACACCCTATTCACGTCAAAAAGTACGCTAGAAAAGCACAATAGCAATGCGTAAAAAGTGATTTTTTCATGTTTGAAAGTTGTCATTTTCTTCTTTACTGAAGAATTCACGAGTATAAGTTAGTAACTGGTAAACTTAGTAACACGAGTAGTAACTTAGTAAAACTTAGTAACTTAGTAACACGAGTAACTGACCTCTACTCTTATCATCTTTCCTTTCAAGTAGTCTATTATCTTTATCTTTATCTAGATACTATTGAATTTCATCTAACAGCACTTGTAGGCTAGGGTGACCAGACGTCTCGGATCACCCGGGATTGTCCTTGTTTTAAGCTTTCTGTCCCGGCGTCCCGAGAAATGTTCTCGGTACCAACAAATGTCCCGTTTTTTTAAACAAAAGAGACATAAATAGCTAGGTATCTTTCAGCTATGAAATTCATTTTCTCGAAATTCACTCTTGTTTTAAATTAAAAAAACTGCTGATATTTGTTGAATCAGTTTTTCAATTGCAAATCAAATTTGAATATCTGTCTTTCTATCATTCACATGTGTGGGCTACATCGTCGGAGTATGAAGTTGTGCGCAATTACTATACATAAAAAAAAAATCTTGACTTGATACGACTAGAAAAAACACGAAAAATATTACTCGAAGACTACCAGTTCCTAAAAAAATCCCTGGGATGCTCAGCAGCCTCCCAGGGATCCCTAATGCAATTTGGGAGGAATGATTTTGGCTACGCAGGTCTTGCCATTGTCCCAGATTTTCTCTTTTTGAATATGGTCACCCTATTGTAGGCCCTCAAGATGAAAACAATTCATCAAAGTTTCCCCAAACCAAAACCTATCAAGTCAGTTGGGATAAGGAATCAACATCAGCTAGTTGCCCTAAGAATGATATGTGAGATGACTGTGAATTCTTCAATGCATGGACACAAACTCAAGTAGAAGTTTGTGAAAATAATCTTTTATCCACACGAAATTATATAAATACCTCTTACTTTGTATCGCCATCTCTCACATCAGCCATCACAAAAACATTTTCTTTAAATACTGAATGGTATTCTCATATTTTATCAATTTTTCTTCTGTCTTATCTAGATGAAAAAACTACCGTAATTCATATTTACTCTCAACTGGATGAAAATACAATGATCTAGTCACAACACAGAGCTTTGCCTTGAGCTTACAGTTTCTATTATATAAGCAGCTGTTTCGACTTACACATAGCAAACACGTTTTTCGATCATTTACTACTACGAATAACCAGAAGTTGAAAACAAAAGTCATGCAAATGAAACTAGGCGCTTTTATCAAATATTTATTTCCACTTTTGAAGATACCGTATTTCCATATGGTACAAGATATGAGTTGCGACGTGATGTTATTACGAGTACGGTACACCAACGTAAACGATGTCTCCCGTTTTCACTTGACCAGGAGTATGTAGTCCCATGTATAGTCCCATGACAGGAGACGTTCCATCCAGCTTGACTGCTCCCGGCTCCTTCAGTTGACGATACCTGTAAGGGTGAACAAACTGAAGCGTTACATTTAATACAAGTTTAAATCAAAGTTTATGAGCTTAAATTTAGACCCAGTGTCCTGAATGGCCTAATACAGAAAAACTCCATTTATATTAAAGGAATGAGGATTTTTAATAGGATTCCTACACAAATTAGAGATACCAGGACAATTGCAGAATTTAGAAGAGAGTGTACTAAAATGATCATAGGCATGCGCAGCCCAAATCATTAGATACGGCCTCTTATTGTGAGGGTATAAACATATATATACCGGTATATATATATATATATATATATATATATATATATATATATATATATATATATATATATATATATATATATATATATATATATATATATATATATATATTCGGAGGGGGTTTGGGGGGCTAGACCCCAATGTCAGTTGCACAGGGAATTTTTTTGATTTACTTGATTTTGAAACAGTTTCGTAGGATCTAGAAGTAACTCCAGGGCCGGCTCGTGATGTTTTTGCGCCCTGGGCGACATATGAGTAGATTTTATAAATTCGAGGGCGAAGCTTGAGACGATACGCGATCCTAGTTTGCCGATCGCGTTAAGAGAATTGGACACTTATAATGCTCGACATCGAAAGTAAAGCCTATTCAACTGTTGTATTTACGAACGACAAATATATAATAATGTAAAATTAACAGAATGTGTGAACAAAAACAGTATAAAGACCGTACCTAATGCATCACCGCCTCCAGGCCTACCCGGCGTACCCTGTGTGCACGCCTATGAAAATGATAAGAAATGGGCAACTTGCTCCCAATAGACAAGAACAAAAATTGAATTACTGGGATATTCCAGAAGTTTATTAAAATTATGAATATCAAATATAGATAATTGTGTACAATTTTGTAATGAATGTATCGGGATGTGAAAAAATTATGTCTTACAGATATATAGGCCTACTAGGGCTGTACTAGTAGTTAGAAGTTTAATTACAAGTTAATTAGTTTGAATTTTAGTATAAGTCTATTGTCTCAAATGGCCTGATAGCTAGAAGTTCAAATTAGAGTGAATTAGTTTAAATTTAGATTAGGCCTGACGATCAAATACATTTCTATTAAAGCTGGAAGCTCAAATTTAGCCTTGCAGGAATGTTATTTGAAATAATACAAGATACAAGTAGTAAAATATTGCCTTGACTCTGAAATGAGACGAGTACTGTATTATGACACCCATCAATTTCCCTCCATACCCTCATGAAAATCAGAGTTGAAACAGATTAAAGAGACTAGGATTTCAAGTTGTTCTTAGTCTGAATTGAAAAATCCAACTTCATTACAAACCTTACTTGGTTTTACTATATGTTTTAGTTGGTTTTGGGTATATTTAGTCCGTGTAGGTATGTTTTACCACTTTTAAGTCTGAAATCAAATCAACATTTTTAAAATATAGCTTCAAGTTTGATGTACAGTAGGCTTAGTATGTTTTAGACTGTTCAAGTACGTTTTAATTTACTCTTTAATCTGAAATCAATTCTACGTGTTTTTACGTAGTTTCACACGTTTTTAGTCGTTTTGTAATGTTATAGTGACTTTTAGTCTATTTAATCTTTTCATGTATGTTTTACTACTTTTTAGCGTGAAATTATTTCTCCACATTTTTACGTTGTCTTACATGTTTTCATTCGTTTTTAGTCGGTTTACTCTGTTTTAGTAAGTTTTAGGTTACTCGTTTTTAATAGGTTCAAGTTTGATTTAGTACGTTTTAGACTGTTTAAGTACGTTTAAATATTTTTACTAAAGGGAGTAAAACCCACTAAGAGAGACTAAAACCAACTGGAGCATTTTCAAACTCTAAAACAGCCTAAAACAAAGTAAAAACAACTAATGAGGTGTATAGCCAAGTTTTAAACAGAGTACAGAGTAGTATAAATTATACTAGTTTCAGCACTATACTGGATGCTTTAGATTAAAACAAACTAGAATCAACTGAAACAAACTTGAACAGAGTAAAGACAACTAAAACGGAGTTGAAATAGAGGATTAAAACCAACTTGAACGTGGCCAAATCACTACTTGAACACACTTAAAAGATCAGACTCAAACACAGCAAAAACCACTAGGAATTTTAATTCTGTTTTTTTAAATTTGTTCTACTCTGATTCTCATGAGGGTATATAGGCCTATATTTACCAATTTGCAAATATTGACCAAATGAATACTCACAATAAAGACGTAGTAGGCTACTATAAAGAAGTACAAATTGTAAATTGTTTGTTGTCATTAAGCTTAAACTGTGTCACATTGTATTTTGTGGGTTATTTCATATTAGTTTATAATTAGTATTCACGTTCATTTATTTTTCTTATAGGTGAGATTAGGTGAAAGAGCAGTCAGCTGAACCTCACGCTTATGGCTGCACTAACGTTGTTGTACATTATTAATTAAGACTTTCTATCAAGTTGTAAACATCTTACAAACATTCCTGTATAATTAGCTCCTCTATTATCAATACACCAAGTTTATAAGGGACAACAAAATGCATTAAGAGAGTTTTAAATTATTATAGTTGTATAAAGAAACAAAAATATTATGCACAGTTCTGTTTCACATGTACGATTAATAGCTCAACGCTTGCACATCATTACCGTCAAAACAATTGAACAGTTATAAAATGCACAGGCAAGACCATCAGACTATAGTATATAAACTGAGCCAAAAGCTTATCCACCCCACCTTGATCAATCTTTGCTGAATTGTCAGCTTTACGGTTCCTATACTCACTTTTTCAGTGTTTTCAACGGTTCTTTGTGTTCCATATCTTTGATGCCAGTTTCTGGATCAATTGTTGTGAATGTACATCTAGAAGTGTTTAAAAAATACAAGAATGAATGCTAAAAATAATGAATAATTATTGTTAACAACACAAAAAATGAAATCAACTGTTCACTTTCACATAAGGGAAAAAATCGAGATTCGCTCGTGTTATTTCATTTGTTCATTCTCAACAGCCACAAGGAAAAATACACTACATTCCAATGAACCATTTTGAAGGGAAAAATTAGTTGAATGCCTACAGTATATGACTTCACAACGAATTGCATTACATCAGTTCCTGTATATTTCATATGGTATTTCATACTTTTCTACAAATATATTCTCATTTCCAATGTGAACACAGGATATGTTTATCTCCACTGACCTTGTGCATGGTTTGACAGCTCTGAAGATGGCTTGGTCTCCTATCTTGATCCAATCCCAATCATCCTCCGCGTATGCGCTACTCCCACTAACAAGAATATTCGGTCTGAAATTACCAGCGGAAACCGGTTTCACACCGTCGGGCAAACGAGTATTCAAATCAGCCACCGAACTTGTACCAAGGAGCATGAAGCTTGTCATATCAGAATAGATACCCTAGAAAGAACTCAATCCATTATTTATATTATATTATATCGATTTTCATCTACCCGATTAATCAATTGAATTGATCCGGTGGGAAAAAAATGGAATCGATTTAGTGAATCGATTCTTCATTGAAAAACGCCCATCTCTAATTCTGGCCCTACCCATTCCTTCTCTCTCCGTCCAATTTATGATATTTTCTTTGTTGATTAAACAGCAAATGGCTATAATATGTGGTTTTGCTTTACAATTATGTGATGTGTGCCGAGTGATAATATCGTCAAAGTGACTGTCCGGTGAGGGAACTTCATTGGATGATTGGACAACGCAAAATAGGCCTACAGGCGACGTTCAGCAACGATCTTGGTATAATAGGACGGCCATAAGTGCCGCGAAAACAATGATTCGTGATCAAAACTATACATACGGTACACTCTAATAGGAAACATGGAACATGGTAGTTCAGAAAACAATAATATAATGACATGGCATATTTCAAAGAATTGTATAAACAGTTCCAACATTGAAAATTATAATTTCTTTGATTAGCCTGGACTATCTAGAATTCCAGAAATTTAATTAATTCATACAAGGGCCCCTATACGTGGCCCACTTGGCCCATCCGGTAGTTACGAGTAGTTACTCTATATACTGGAGTTGACCAGTATATAAAAAGGACACAAGTATATAAGTAGGACATGTACATGATGCATAGTATTACAAATTTGTATGTAATTCGGACCACTCATTTTGAAGAGAGTAATTCAATATTTTTTAAAATTCATCGAATAGATAGAAATAATAGCAGAAGAACGTTGCAGAACGATTCGATAGTAACTGGATGAAGTATATTTTATATGAATCGAGGTATGCAGAAATTAGATTATACTTTATGAAGATATCTCGCTCATCTCACATGGCATTTGTTGCGTTTGCCTTGTGACATCGTTTGAAGGAAACCAGATTAAAAAACTTGCCTTATTTCACAAATTTATCACATCAATCAGTATCAGTATTATTTGATAGAGAAACTGCTGTTACTTCTGCTCAAATATAACTCGAGATCTTTCATTTGTATGGATAACGAACATAATAATCACTTACATAATCATCGTTCCGAAGATTCGTGTAATATTGTTTGAAATCTGACCAAGGAAGAACCTCCACATTTTTTTCGGGTTTGTCTCCTACATGATATCCAAGACGAACACCGTCTTGCTTGCCCAGGAGATATTCCGACATCCACGCGGCCGCTTCGTCGCCACAATCAACAGTCGACACCGTCTCTTTCAACCAGTTACTGCACAACGGTGTGTTTATCAATGGATGAGAAGAGAAAGACATTGTAGCGGTACATAACACGTACAACTCTACTCCAGTTTCATTTGATACCAACAGCCAATTTTGTTCTCTTCTATTAGCTTTTTTTGCTGACGTTGGGTTGGATCATTAGTTATCTAGTATTTGATAAGCAATGAAATGTATGTTCTATTAGTAGCACCGAGAAAGGTCAATCTGACATTAAAAATGAATTATTTGATATTCAAGTGAATTAAGCATTCAGGAACACATTTCTTTTGGTTGCTGAATAGAAATACACGTACAATCAAATGAACTAACATACTAACATGAACAAACAATTTGAGGGGAGATGAAAAAAAGATGAAAGTGCCTGATGCACCTGATTTGTGGCTGTACATGGTAACAAATACAGATGTGTAGTTATAATAACCAAAAATGAGTGGATAGAAAATAGAAAAAATTTGCTTATTTCAACAGAAGAGTGGAAAAGAATGAAAAACCAATATCAAATGCATTTTTCAAAAATCGTGAAATATCAGCAATAAATATTTGGTAACAACACATGGTGAATAACCCATTGAAATGATAACATTATTCTCCATTCAATGTTCAGTGCCAGTTTGTACAGGTACGCTGCTATCATGCACACTACATGACTGTTATTACCTGCAAACGAAGGAGGACTTCTTGTCCGAGTCAGGGACCGTGAACTGCAGATCGTTACTCATTCCTGGAGCACTGAATCTCACTCGGTTATCACTTTCTCCCGTTACAGCGATGAGAACCATTTTCGAGTGTTGTAGAGCGGTTTTATACGTCTTATTGACTGCATTATAAGCAATGAAGACCCTGAGACAACAAATTCACAAGATATCAAGACATTCAAAATATGAGGTGAATACCGGTATTTGAGAAAGCAAATGCAAAAACAGATCCGTTATTTCAATTCAATTATGTGTGTGTATATTTAGGTATATTTATTTACGTATATTCACTGATAGTGCAATTGAATAGAATATGAATACCGAACGTATTTGTTTGTGGTACGCGGACTTCTCACACTAATTCAATTACCTATATAAATCGTCTAGATATAAGTTACTCACAATATAAAATCCGTTATTATGAATTGGGCCCACTTCACAGTTCCTTTTATCACTACTACACTAGATAGGATCGGTATGTCTAAACATTTGGCCGGTAAATTGGTACATATTTTCAACATGGGAGGTAAAGGGAGTTAATACCCCATATGAGACCGGCAATCCTATACTTTTTCTACTGGCCCGCCAACCGAATGAAAAATTCTTGGAATTTCCACAATATATCGAAATAATTTTACAGAGAATTGTTTCATTATTTCTGCCAGTGTTGAGTAATAAATTTTTCCAATGAACGCGTTCGCGCGAACATGTTCGTATTTTCTGACCTTTTCAATGAACGCGTTACATTCACAGTCGCGGCTGTAACCAGCATCTACATCCCACATATCTTGATATCGCATCGTATCCAAGAAGTTTAATGATCACATTATTCCTCATACCTAGGTAGAGGTAGAAGACGGTACACAAGGACCGGTGGTAACGTATAATCGTTACATCTTGGGTGAATCTAAGCATTCTATATTCTAGCCCCAGGAAGTGTAGTCACTTTAAGTACAGCAATGATATAAGAGTAATATCTCGGTAGCTTAGTGAGAGAGCAGCTGATCAGGAATGAGAAGATCCCGGGTTCGTGTGCTGGTCGAGACGTATCTTTTATGAGAAATATATATATATATAATTATATTACCTGTCCTGTAATTTCAGAACATTGTTCTCTGCGGTCGTTGACAGCCCAGCTGAAGTACACTCAGCTACATCAGTTTGATTTCCGAGTCCTGATTTCAAGGGATACAAAATGAGCTGAAAAAGACAAACACTAGAGATTTATCAATCACAAAAATTCAATCACTACATAAATTATCTGTTCTAGTTGTATGTTGGAAGTAATGTGAAGACGATGTTTCTTTCTTTCTTTGAAAGAACTCAAAAAACTTCTTCAAGTCCGTAAAAAGTCGCTATATTGTTCGTAAAAGTCTCTATATTGTCTGTGGAAATTCTGTAGATTATACGTGTTTGTCCCTTGGAGACAGATTTTCTTCTTTATATTGTCCGTAAAAAGTCGCTATATTGTCCGTAAAAAGTCTCTACATTGTTCGTGAAAAGTCTATAATCACCCGTGTTTTGTCCCTTGGGGGGATAGAAATTCGGTCGCTTTATTGTCTGTGAAAGGGCCTCAGATCGGCTGCATTTTGGCCGTGTTTCACCCCTATTCTAGCCGTTCAATATCATCCAGTTTTCGCCGGTGTTTTGGTCGTGATTTGGCTCTATTTGGGCGCGTTCAATTGCATCTTTCTCCAGTCTGTTTGCCTATCTATGGATGGCCGTGTTTTGTCACTTAAAACTCAATTGCCCCAGTTTTGGCTGCGTTATTTCAGTAAGGGTATGCAATCATAGAATATGAGGCCCATTAAGTGATAGTTAAAATGTCGTGAAACCAAAATACAGAGCTTTGTATCAGTATCGATCGAATCCAAAAAGCATCAATTTTCAGGAAAGAATCACTTAGTTTCTTTCAATTGTGGTAGGACATAATCCTAGTCTGTGCATACAACTCAAGTTCATTTTTCCTTGAGAATAAAACCCATCAATTCCATCAAATGCAAGTTGAAAATGAAGAGATGCATTAAAAAGAAACTAACTGAATCAATCTCGCCTGCAGGCCGCCACTGAGTTGGTATCATGTCGACCTTTAGTTTCTTACGACGATTTTCCATCCACCATGTGACACTTTTTGCTAACAGTGAAAATAAGCAAATTGTAGCTGTACTCCACAGTACTACTTTTCTATCGAAGTTGTTATTTATTCCCGCCATAGCGAACGAAGCTGCAAAGTAAAGAGTTTGATGGATAAAATGTATAATTTATTGGAAATCGGGGATAAAAAAGTGCATTTTGTGTGAATGTATTGCAATTGGCAAATGCATGCATTCCTATTTTATTATCTGGAAGTCTATGTGGATTTCTAATTCATGAGCTTACCACACACAGCCAAACCATTGATTTTGCCAAACCCCTGTGTATTTGGACAGCAGCTAACAGCTCATAATTCAGTTTGTAGTGTTCTTAATTGGCAGTTTGGCACAACAATGTAGTGATACCAACTGATTTTATCACAATACAAAGGTGTACCGACTCACGTCTTCCAATTAGAGCATTCCCGCGGTCATAGAGGTCCCATATTTGTCAGTCCCATTATGTCAGTTTGACAAACAAAGATCGTATTAACAAGGTGAAAACATCAACTAGGCCCCAGTCATCAATTTTGGCACCGCTGCTAAATAGCGACATGCAAATGGCCGAAATGGGACCTTTGGCCACTGCTTTGGCTCTGAGTTGACCGTAAGAAAACACCATCAGGCTCTCGTGTTATTATCATGGAGTCGGCACAGCATTATGATAACATCAGTTGGTATCACACCAACCTTTGGCACTAGCCATTCTAGGCCTTGACAGTGTCTTCAAAATGTTTTATTAAACTGCATAGACTTTATCAGCGTGTCAGGTAAATTACCTACAGCATTTACACGATGCAATGTATGAACATCAAATCACTCAATTTATAGTGTGTTGTAAATAAACTCACCTGTTGATATTGTTTACAAGTTATCCGCTATGGTCTTGCCTTATCCCTAGCTGGCAGAGGCCGAATAGGCTTACTGTGAATCAGTGTTGCCACTGCTAGTACTTGACTAGATCTAGAACCTACAAATTCAATGCTAGTACTAAGATAAGATAAGTGTATTGTCATTGATCGACATTATACAGTAAGAACAGGATTTATACAGACATGTGTATAACTATTGTGCACATACCACATTAACAATGTTGAAATATTGTCAATATTGTTCTAGTGAAATATTAATAACTATAGCCTCACCCCTCATGTTTTCAAATATGAGGTCCCACTGGAGTCTGCCCACTTAGTTGTACTAGTTTCACAAATAGCCAACCTGCCGTGTCGAATCATCTCCCAATACTCTTGGTTACAAACAAACACGCTAGTTGTATTAGTTTCACAAATAGCCAATCTGCCGTGTCGAATCATCTCCCAGTACTCTTGGTTCCAAAGAAAGACGCAATACCCAACTACTGTAGTACTTTGAATTACGTCGGACGCGTTTACCTCGGCCGGCCATCTCCTCAGAAAGGAAAACAAACCAACGTCGGTGTTGTAACGACGGAGATATAGCTTGAATGAATGGTCTTTTCTACTCAAATTGCCTGCTTTATCAGTGTAGTTCGAGATATCGCTCCAAACGGGTACACCTGAGAGAACATAATACATATATCTCAGGGAAGCCCGAGCCCTTCTGGTTTCAAGGTCTTCCCAGTCCAGATTTTTCATTATATTCCAAATACTAATTTCTGTTTCCTCAATATCGAATTCCAACTTGTATGGTTGTTTGTGACGTGGCGTGCAGCCTTTTTTGGAACTTTGTTCATTTCCTCATTGAATAATGCGGTATGAGGGTCCCAGACACTAGAGCAATACTCTAGTGTTGGTCGAATTAGGATAAGCATGTGTAAGCATGGACTCTGGTTTTCTTAGTGGCACCTTTCAAATTACGCATAATGACATACACTTTTTTTTGGACTCAGGCTTCTTGTCATTTCAGAGATGTGTGGCTTCCAGTTCAAGTTGGATGATAATGTTACCTCTAGATATTTACAGGTATTTTGTTTTGTAAAAGATATTCCACTTAGACAGTAGGCGGTTTCCAAACATTTTTTCTTACTGTAACTTATCAGTGTCCTTTTACTGACATTCAACGTCATCCCATTTGTATCAACCCACTTTTCTATGATGTTCAAGTTTTCCTGAAGTAATTCATCGTCATTTATGGAATCAATTATTCTATAGATTATGCAACAATCAGCAAAGAGCCTAATGTTCGATTGAATTCCACATACAATGTCGTTTATGAAACCACGATAAAGTGTCGGACCAAGCACTGACCCCTGAGGCACGCCAAACTCTACATTAATCATTGTGGATGTTGCTTCGCCTACTTGTACCGACTGTGTTCGCTCTAACAAGTACTTTTCCAGCCATATTGGACAACGCCAGCATGAAGATTCATCTTCAAGAATTTATCCAATAGGAGATTTTGGGGAACAACGTTAAAGGCTTTGGATAAATCTATTAGAATAGCGTCAACTTGGCCACCCTTATCAACATGTTCTGAAATTTCCTGGGTGAAGCTACTCAATTCTATTTATCTGGCTAATTCGGATTTTATCATTTACTTCTAATCATCTTATTTTATCTAGTTCCTATATACATTTCTACAGATCTAGTTATTTCTACTCATTCCTAATTACGTCCAGTTATATCCTAGTCACCTGTCAAATCTTCGAATATATACTGTAATTCTAATACGCTGATTATATATTGTTAGAACTAATAATATCTTGTCATCAAAGATGACTAGAAATGTGGTATAAACCAGACATTTCTAATAATATCTAAAGCACAAATTCTAATAATGTCCAGTCAAACTTTGACTATACACAGGGTTGGACTGGCCAACCGTGGAACCCCCCGCGAAGCCTCGACCCTTTTGGAGGCCTCTGATCCCATAATAATAGGTCTACAAGATTAGGGCCTAATCTGCAAATACAAGATTTTGAAAATTCTTTCAGAAATCTGAAAACAATAATGGAAAAATGAGCATTCGCGAACGCTACGATTCACCATACCCGAGAATGCTGCGGAGACTGACGAAGAGGAGGGAAATTACATCTAGCAATGTGAGTTACGAATTTTAGCCTTGCATTCTCTTTATTACATCATTTACATCATAACATCATTTAATCATTTATTCTACATGTTAGTTGTGTATCTTGAAACAATGTTTTTTATATCCTATGCCTTTTAGAGAAAACCACATTTAGGTAAAGCAATCCATTCAAGAGACATCGTTGTT
Source organism: Brachyptera putata (assembly GCA_907164805.1). Taxonomy (NCBI): domain Eukaryota; kingdom Metazoa; phylum Arthropoda; class Insecta; order Plecoptera; family Taeniopterygidae; genus Brachyptera; species Brachyptera putata. The sequence goes on from OU015463.1 coordinate 45,054,588, forward strand.
AATGCACCGTCGCGACGCACTCGACATATATTGTTGCATGTTAAAAAAGTGATGTGAAAGTACGAAAATGCTCGTAATTACTTCCAATGTTTCGTGAAGTGAGCCGTTCGAAAGGAATCGTTTAATTAGTGAATGCGTCGTCGGGACGCTCTCGACGCTGATTGAATCACGATAAGTAGTACTGATGTAAGAGCAGTAAAATGTTCGCCCATCCGTTATCAACAATAATTGTTTCATGGAATTTTCTGTGACTTGAACCGTTCAGAAGATATCATCAAATTAGCGATAAAAAGCCGTCGCGACGCTCTCAACGCTGATTAAATAGTGATGAAGAGTAATGTGAGAGGACTAAATTGTTTTCCCATTCATTATCTACAATTATTAACAAAACTTTTCTGTGGAGTTGGCCGTTCGAAAGTTATAGGGGTGGTTAGAGTTCAAAGTGCGTGAAAGCGTATCGACGCCACTGACGCTCCCTGCAGCATCTGACGAAGTTCCAGGAAGTGGGTAAATACTCGTATGGTATAGGGTCCATCTGAATAGAATCCTGTTTACTGCTGCCGGTATACTCTTTCACGAAAATCCTACGGGAGATAAAAACAGGCAGTTTGCTCCTCTACTATATGATAAAGAAGGGAAATATATTACTGAGTGCAAGACAGAAAGAAATCTTGTGCTGATGAAGAAATAACATTATTCTAATCGAAACAAATCCGACTTCTCTACGACAGTGAGTGTGAATTGGAAATTATTGTACCACTTCGGAACAAGTGAAACAGAAATCAGAAATCTGAAACAGAACTGAAACAGCAATCGCGTCCATAGTGCTTTCAGTCCAGACCTTGATCTTTTCATTGGTCGGACTGGAAAATACAATTCCCACAACATCAAACCTATCAGCCTATACCAGGAAAGATCTGTGTGAGTAGTGTGGCTTATGGCAAGAGTCACTTTCAGTTAAATCATTCTACAAAATGAATCGAGGTTGAAATTTGGACCATCCTAAAATGAGACTGACCTAGGAAAAATCGAAAATATTGACGTAAGAGAATGATGTTTTCATTGAATTGATCATGGTCATGTTTCTGTTCTGATCCTCTTGGTTGTCAACGCAAATAAATAAATGAACGAAGTCTAACAAATATTTAAATATAAATATACTGAGTTCAAGAATAACATTTGGTTGTGAATATTTTTAAGAAGATTCAATTCAGTCATTTCAATCGTTTACTAGTGAAAATAAATTGTGACATTTTTACACCCGAACGTACACCTCATAATCACAACGAACAAATCAAATATGTATTGATCAAGTCTGCTTGGAGGGGGCAGAATCTTCCAGCGGCAGAATATATTAATTAGACGAGCGATAGCGAAGACTCCCATCCCACTCTTATGAAGATTTGTCTGTGTGTTTCTCCTGGTTGTTTGTACTTATTGTACAGGTCGCAGGGTTCGACTGATCGACCTGAAACTCTTTCTGTATACACGCAGACTTATCCAACTTGGAACTAAGAAGTTTTTGGATCAAATCAGTTGCATAACTTTTGAAAAATATCATCTAAAAGTTTTTAAAATTCCTGTATGATTAGGCTGAACGGGAAAATTCGAAAAATAAAATCTCTCCAAAATATTCACTGAATGTGAACACATAGGCCTATGTTATAGACCTACACATCTCATATACTCATATAACTCATATACTGCATCATATTTTACGACATTTTGAATCTTCACACCACCGAGAACACCATGAATAATTATTATATTTCTCAAAGTGTGCAATAAACCTATTCTATTCTATTCTATTCTATCATAACGAATTCGTATTTAATTTGAACCAGTCGTTACGAAGAAAATAATTGTAGGCCTATAAATGTTTTTCATTCATCAAATAGATCGAATTAGCTAGTAGAAAAAAAATACTACCGAGATTCACGGCTTTCTCGATTCGATAGTAACCGAATGTAGTGGGCCTATATCTTATATGAGTCAAGGTGTGAAGCGTATTCGATTAATATTTATATAGGTATAGGCCTACGCTCGCTCATCCTACAACGCATATGCTGCGTTTGCCTAGTAATTATGTCGCATTCCTGATATTTTGGTATTCCTGTATTATATTGTAGTTTCGTAGGGCTACAATTTTAAAATAGCTTATTCCTTTCGAAATACCATCTCCAATAATTGACATGTGTATTTTTATTATCAGATCATATTCTGATATGACTTGTAAAATAAGTTGGTGAAATCCTGTAACCATGTATTTGATGAGTCTCCCATGAGAACCAATTAGGCCGCTGATGATCCATGCCAGAGGCCTGGAGAGAGCCTAGATACCATAGAGAGAGATGTGAGTAACCACGCATGGCGCCTACGAACTGTCTTATGGGGGGATGGTTACACGAGGGAACATATAAATTTTATATACTATAATTGGTGGAAGGGTGGGAAGGGAGGAGGGGGGAGGGGGACGAAAGAAAGCCAGGCAGCAGGGATAACTTCTATGTTTTGAATGTCTTTATGTCTCTCGTTCTTGACTGAATATCTTGGACAATCAGTTGTTCGGTTACTTAATTGTAATTGCAAGCAGCAACTGTGCAGCAAACGTTCACTTTGTTCATCTACTTGTAAATGAAAATCAAGATAATATTAGGAACGGAACCTTTTACCGGTCGAGTATTTTGTGACTACTCAAACCTTATGTTGAAGAACAATAGTGAATTTCTTCTAAGGGAATGCTTAATCCTATTTCCCTTTATGGGAGGATAGTGGAAGTGACAAATTCCCTGCAGGAGTACTCATCCCCGCTCATCCCCTCCCTCTTCACATATCTCGACCACTAATTGTTTCACATAATAAGATGTCTATTTGAGGAAACACTATGGTGGTGATTATTATTCGCTTATGGTGGGGGGGAGGGAGGGTGGGGGGGGGGGGGGGGGGTAGGAAAGACATGTTAAATGATCAATTATTAGGTACACTTTTCTCGTAGTTCTTTCAAGTCAGAGTATAACGACACTCTCTGAGTGACTACAAACATACTTAAAAATGTTCCGAGTTTCGATATTTTTCAGAAACAACCAAATTAAAACGAACAGTTTTTGTTTATATCTCAATGAGGACGATAAAACAATATTTCATGTTCTGGAAATATGTCAAATGAAATATACTCATCATTATAATATGTTGCAAATTCCAGTTCTCCAACACAAAAATTGCAGAACGTAGGCCTACATGTAGGCCACCCGGACATGTAAAATTATAGTTTCGAGGAATTAAATTTTGAACAATTGTTATCAAATAGTGAATATGTAAAATAAAGACAATGTATGATGAATGGTGACCATTTCCTTCTCACATGAGGACAACAGTCTACCAATTTGTTGGGAATAAATATTCCCCATTCTTTGCTGAATCCAGAAACACCAACGCAAGATCTGTATCATATATCACAGTTTCCATAGTTAGTTAATAAAATATGGAAATTTGGAAATAGATGCAGCAAAATGAACACTTTGAGAACCAAAAACGGGAGAGTGGATCAGGGAATAATTAATTTATGGAAATGTATAGGCCTACCAGATAATTATTTTGAACCAATATTATTTGTAATCATGAATCTTCAACGAATTCAATTATGAAATGAAAAAATATTTTTCATTCTTGGAAAAAACGCTTTCTTGTTGACGACCCCACCAACAACTAGGTGATTTGGGGGTACGAGTGAGCGATGTTGTAGAAAGCAGTGCCTCAGCTGCAGAGCTAAGAGGAAGTCCTCTCTTCGGCACAAATGGATCTTTCTCTGTTTGTTTGCTGGTTGTTCTATGCGCTCTATACACACCGGTAAGAACGATACACAACAATATTATCGAGGCAATAATCAATTTCTTCTAATGTACAACTGTTTGTTGGTAAAAATCCGTCGAATGTATTTTGCGAGATTGATGATTATCGATTTGGAAATAACGAAAATGGAAGTAGAAAATATTTTCATTCGGAAAATTGAGAATGATAGATGTAAGAACAACAATAGTGCACATGTTTGATACGCATCATGAAAATAGGGTGATGAGTTTCAAAGAAAAAAGGAAATATCAGTCATTTTTCCTCATTTTCGAACTCATCTTTCGAAACGAACAATCCATAGTTTCTCATGGTTTTGTACAATTTTCCATCTTTCCATCTTTACAGAAGTTTACAGTATGATGAAATCTGATGGGATACTATCAACTCTTCGGGGGGAAAATCGATGAAAGTGTTCGAGTAAAATCTGTTATTTAACCAATCATAAAACCAGTGATTGTGATAATGAATAATAGGTGGACATTCGATTTGTACTATTTCACTGATCTAACAAATCCATCCAAGATGTTTTAGCGAGACTGTATATGGAGTGAGGTATCTATAGATCTATGTATAACACTCAACCAATTGGGGTCCAGCACTTCTGTTGGTCTGACCAAAAACCATGAATCTAATCATTATTTTATGAACCATCATTTATCACAAGGAGACTTCTTCCTCAAGTTACAGCTAGCCAGAATGAAGATAGCTGGCACTTAGAAATGATTTTAGCAACCAAAGGTAGACGAGTAATCCAATTTTTGCTTCCCTCTTAACCTATTAAGGTTGTCGGCACAATGTGCTGGAAAAACAAGTAAAAGCATGGTTATACGACTCGCATATTTTCCGGATCAACTCCTCGAAAGTCTTACTAGATTTAATTCAATATCTGCTATAGTGTTAAATAATTTCAATTCTTGAACTATTTGAAATGATTTATTTCCAAATTATAAGATATTATTACTAAAAATGGAAATGTTTATACTGTTACTGAATCAGTGGAAGCACAGAAAAGCACACAGTTTGAACAGTTTATCTTAACATTGGCGAAACTAAATATCTCCGTAGTGAGTTGATTTAGCAGAACATCATTTTTTGTGCCAACTTTCGAATGGTATGAAACTGTGTGCTTTTCTGTGCTTCCACTCATTCAGTAGCAGTAATATCATATAATTTGGAAATAAATCAATTCAAATAGTTTAAGAATTGAAATTATTTATCACTATATTCCAATACGGGAGAAATATATCAATTTTTAATAACATCAACATTGGTATAAGTAGAACTATTCATCTTATATCGCATAATAATAATGTATCAAACGTGTATACAGTTGAAAAATGTACTCTTCTCAGCTGTATAGGCCTCAAAATGGATGACCCGATCAAGCTGAAAATTCCCAGAAATGTGTATCAATATGTAATTCAACTTCACGCAAAATTTCCTTTTTCCGGGAAATAAAAATATTTTCTTTTTTTTCCGCCATGTTATTCTAATGGGTATTTTTGAAAGTTCTAAAATTCATAAAAAAAACGTTACCACCCGATAATGCCACAAAACTATACAGATCTAAGTTAGATGAGGAACCATACTGAAAAAAAGTTTTAAGTTGATAGCTGTAGCCGTTTGACCTGTGGAGAACCGACAATAAAACATAACGAACACCAATTTTTTTCAGTATGTCGAAAAAAAAAACATAAAAACGAACACCATTTTTTTTCAGTACCGGTATGTCAAATTGAATCCTCACTAAAGCTCGTCTGAAAAAATGTATGAATTTCCCCCGTATTATAGTTTTGTTATCTCATACCTTTCGAAAGTTATATCAAAGAACTCATTTCTCGCTGAATCGACTCCCATGTACACTTAATCAATTTGGTTTTCAATTACAAGACATCAGTTTTTAGTTTGAATTTATTTTCATTTATTAAGTGTGATAGACCTCAGCGTTAACTTTGCATGACCGGTGAACCAATATTGCCATCGAAATGATCGTTGTGTATTTGAGCCATGACATTATACATGGAAGCTGATGTAGAAATATAGGATATATAAATGTGACATTCTAGAATTCAATTTTGTAATTTAATATCCATTTTATATATGTAGCTCCACTAATCCACTTTTGATACGGTAGCTGGTAACAAAGATAGATGCTGCCTTCTTAGAAGTACCTCGAAGACTTTTCAGACTGGATGATTGAATCATGCATACATCATGTGCTCTTATTGGAGCTCGCAGCTCGTGATGCCCGTTATAACGGTACGTAGACTAACGGTTGACTAACGGTAGATCGTGACCCAGTTCACCAATTTATATATATATATATATATATATATATATATATATATATATATATAATATATATATTTAATATATATATATATATATATATATATATATATATATAATATATATATTTAATATATATATATATATATATATATATATATATATATATATAGGCCTATATATATTGTCATTTGTTTCTCATCTCATCAAATCAAATTTTTATTCATTCACTTCTATGTTCATTTATCTATTCACATATATTTATATTTCACATGAATACATATAGGGTCCAGGGGTAAACTACTAAAATAATCAGGTGTAGGCCCCTACACTTAAAGAAAAATCAGTAAAAACGAAAAAAATCACGGAAGATGAAAAGAATCGAGAAAAATCAGGAAGATGAAAAATCAGAGAAGAATCATGAAAAGAAAATGAAAATATAAAAATCGAGAAAAAAATAAAAATCACTAGAAATAAAAAAATCACAAAAATCACAAAATCACCGAAAAGCACGGAAAAGTCACAAAAATTGAAAAATACGCGAAAAATGAAAAACTGAAGAACAAAAAAATCACAAAAATCACAAAAAATCAAAAGAATCTGTGTCAAATAGGTAACCTTTGTGAAGGCAGAGACTGATTTTGTCGTAATAAAGAAAATATATCTTGCCTATGGTTGAACGGCATGGGCGTCCCACGTGGCTTATTCAGTTCAGGCACTGCCTTAATTGGACGTGGGTTCGAGTCCCACAAGGGGCATGCGTTCCAACGCACACTCGTACCCCCGTATAACCTAGCCAAGGTGGATGGGAACGTTGAGCAACAATAATCATCGTCATCAAAGTCGTGTGCAAAATCAATCTCGAGAAATATTTGTTTCTTATTTCACTGTTCATCATTTTAATGGAAATGTTATCTATCTATTCTATAAACTAATCCAAAATAAACTTTCAAAAAATTTCAAAATAAACTGTCGGACTTTTGTAAGTTTTTTCACAACAATGAATGAATTAATTGTGTTTGCAATAATGTTTATCATTGTAGAGTTCAGATTCAGTTAAATATTTCCGAATATTCTTTCCCCAATCATTTCCCACCATCGTCATTTTTCTAGGGTTTTTCAAAATTGTCAATTAATTTTTTACAAGACTGGTCCAATCGATTTCCCCCATAAAATATACTATGGAATGCTCTGTTTTATGGAAAAGCTTGAGTACTAAAATGCAGAAGTTCATTGGTTTTACCGTTCGCACTGCATAGCCCCACGGGAAAATAGCACGGGAAAATGAAGTAAAAAGGAATACGCATACACGAAGTGTCTTTCTCAAGTTACTAGATATACAATCTTTTTTTATCGCTTGACTAATAAAACAATATAATATGCTCTGTTGTTAATTCGATCGCTATTTAAAATAATGCGAAACTGAATCTAAATTCACTTAGAACCGTGTTCAGAACAGTTCAGACTGAACCGTTCTTGCGATGTATCCGGACATTACCAGCATTGGTACTGAGAGTAAACCAAACACAAACATTTGTAAATGTGAACCAAGTTTATTAAGCAATAGTCACTTCTTCACATTAACAGCAGATATAAAGTTCATCATTATACAAAGAGAAAACAATGAATGATGGGTCTAAATTGGGATAATTAGGCCATCACTCTACTGATTACGGGTCATGGCCAGATAGTACTCCATCCAAGCACTTTTCAAGGTCAAGGACTGTGGGAGACCATGAAAAACTACATCAGAATGGATAATTTTTTTGTTTGTTTGACTTGAATTTTATATTTCCTTCTTTTTTAAAAACTTCCTCTCTCGCGCTTTTCTTTTCTTGAAATGTTGGGTTTTCTTGAAATTTGTATTGGTCTCGAATTGGACACTCCCACGATTCAAGACTTCTTCTCTTGAAACCTTGATAGATGTGATGCCATGCATGCAAGAGCCACCAAGTGGCAGTGAAATGCCTTGTTCCTCCAAAGCCCTCTTGACGTTGATGGCATCCTGATGGCCGCGCACAAAATGTTTATTCCAAACTTTCTGTGGTGGTCTGTGATACTTTTGGGACCGAAGTATGACTTGAAACTCATGAATATTAAAAAAGTGCTTTCATACATCTATTCTGAAATACAATTAAATTTTGTCATCAACATCGGAAATTTGCCACCAAGTGACATGGATGCCAGGGTGTTGTTCGGACGGCACACAATGGCAATCATTTATGCTGCAGAAGAAATAAGTGATTACTGTTCCAGTGGATGAATCGAACTCAATTAATAAACAGCACATTATAGGGCATAATGAGTTTATGGAAAAATGCAGTTATTTGTATTGAGGATAACGAATTTTCTCACTTCATAATGGTATGTTTATAGCTTATGTCTTCTTCTTAGATCTCATTTCTTTTCTGTCCATCAAAATCTTACTTCCATTCTTTTTACACATAATTTGTCGTCCTCATTCTTTCGAATATCATTTATCCGTTTCATTTTATGCAATAATCTTCATTCAATCATTCAGTCATAGCCTGACTTTAAAATAATTGATTACATGAATTGATCTCAATAATAAGTTAACACGATCAATTTTTATTTCGAAAATATAACAGTCCTACATAAAAATATCAATACAAATTCAAACTGTTGAAAATAAATTTTGTTAGAATATTTTTCCACTTTATTATTCTCGCGGGTTTTTCTTAAAAATTGAACATATACTAAAATTATTCTAATGCAGGTTAATTGTTGGGGGAAATGTTGCTGCAGTTCACTGGCATGTTCATTCACTCGCACAACAAAAACAAACAGAAAGCAAACAATCTTTTCCAATATCAAAATCGAATCTCATAAATACTCTTTATTTATCAACAATATATATTAATTTGCAGTAATCTGTTAGCCATGAAAATGAGTGGTGGCAAGTTTGTTGCAAGTGTGTGGGTGGTTTTGAGCGGACGCCCCTATTGGCCGCGGTAATGCACAAGCGCTCTGGTGCTATGCGTAGGCTACGCCACCTCTATATAGGGGTAGGACACCACCGCCGGCGTCAGTAGGCCACCAGTTCTCTACAGACACACCTCAGTTCGCACCTTGGTCAACACTTGACACTCATTCTCGTCGAACCACCTGTTGACCATACAATTATTACATCACATTTTACTCACTGATTGGTTCTTTCAAGTTGACATATTTTTGGAATTTTTGATAATAATTGATTAGATTTGGAAACCCAAGCCGATTTATTTATTCGATTCAACAATGAGAACGTGCTTTTTGGCGTTAACATGCGCTTTGTTGGTCCTTGGCTCGCTCGTGCTGTCGGCTCATGCCGGACCGTACCTCGAGGAGGGAGGTAAGTCCGTTCTCTCTCTGCTTGTTTGTTATTGTATCACGTCATTTAGAGCCTACTGAGCACGTGCAAATGACTTGAATAAGGCGACGCTACGAGCAACTAGACAAACGCAAAACATATGCGTTGTAAGATGAGCGAGATAATTGGTGTGGTCTACGCGAAAACTACAGATCTTGGTGAAAAATAAATTTCAACTATTCAAAGCCGTGAATCACCGTGCGCAAGATACTGAATAAAGAATAATCACTATTTCTATCTATTTAATTAATTAATCGCATAATTATTTCTTCCAAAATTCTGGTCCGATACCAGTGAAAATTCGTAATAGCCCCTAATGTGTGAATCAAATATGTATTTACGTTCAGTGAATCTTTCATTTTTCTGAAGAGAATTTTCTGTCAATATTTTATCGCCCGGCTTAATCTTCCTTAAAAAAAAATTGTTGTGGTATTTCTCAAAAATGGTTCAACCGATTTGGCCTTCTAAGTACGATAGTAGTGCGTGTTCCGAAAAAGTGTCATTTCGATCAGTCGAACCGTGCGACCTGTGCGCACACACATACAAAAAACAGAGCTTCATGAGAATGAGATGGAAGTCTTCGTTTTCGCTCATCCAAAAAACTATTCTCTGTAGAACTGGAGTAAAGTATTAATTCTTATGCAGGCTACATCCAACGGATTTCATTCATAGAACTATATATTGTTTGTAGTGGCAAAATTAATGTCCAAATTAAAACTGATAAATATTGATGTTCAATTCTTCATTTTAACTCTCATTTCCTAAGAATTATGGAATTGAAGGAGCTAAAAAGCTCCAACAAATGTATCAGGTGGTTTCTGAACTTTTGTGATTGAGAATCTCATCAGGTTTGAGGCAGGTATGCCCATTTATGCATCTTCCATTTTTAATTTATTCTTACATTTTCAACACACAATTAATTTATCATCATTTTATGAACTTGAAATGTATTGGCTGATTCATGATACTTACTGATGATTCCTCATTCTCCAATTCGAATTCCTAATTCTCATTCCATGATTCCGAAATGCTCATTTTCAATTCAAAATGTGTAGGCCTGATGTAGGCCTATAATTTTCAAATTCATAATTTTCGATTACATAATTTTATGATTATGATCTATCTATGGTCCACGATTCGTTCTTATTTTTTCTGATTTATAATTTGTTATTAATATTTAGACTATGATGATTGTTTGCTTAACGACCCCGCCAACAGCTAGGTTATATGGGGGTATGAGCAGGTGATTATGAAACTATGGAGTAATGATAAGGACGTTTACAAAAACCCACGCCTCATGCGGGACTCGAACCCACGCCCCACGGTGACTTCAGTTTCTGGAGCGATGCCTCAGCTGACTGAGCCTGGAGCTTGGACTGAGACTGAGCTTGGAACTCTTGAACTCTTGGAAAATACCATATTGCTTTTGTGAATATAGGCCTATGTATACTTATATATATACACTTGCGGTCACATGAATCGTTGATCAAATCACATTAGAATGCATCCTGAAGACAATTCGCATACGCACTTCACGTTCCATGGCAAAGTTAGCGGTCAAATGTTCGAAGATTTCATATAAACTTTGATTACGGTAAATTGATTTCACGTGAACGGAAGTGTACGTACGTACTTTATTGGACAGGGTATAACCATTCGAACCCAATTCATTCACAAACTCCAACAAACTTGTTCTTCATCAAAAGTTTGATCAGAACGAAGTTCAACTGTTGTCTCTGTTTTTTTGTGAAAGAAATATAGGCTGCCTGCAGGCAGTTGGCTGATTGGAGATAAGGGATTGTTGCAAGAGTCGCTTGGATGAAAGTTGTACAGAGGGCGTGGGTTCAAGCCGCGTCAGACTTGACTGGGTTCACACCAGTCATGAGACATACTACATATTAGACAAGGACAAGGATAATAGTTATGTTGACCCTAACTAATACAATTTTCCGAAATAATTACCTAAATTACTCAATACCACGCAAAGTAGATTTTAGTTTTGTGACTTCCTCGTTTTTGTTATTGTTTGTAATATGACTGATACTGTAGTAATACAATTCAACTTAAATGACTATAGATAATTGTTGAAAATAAACTCCATTCGTAGTGAAAATAGTGATTTTCCCAAGTGCGCATGACGTGACAAACTCATTTGAATAATGTGCCCATTGGTCTCAGCAGTAACAATCGTACCTGTGCACGATGCCACGCCACTGGAGGCGACCACTGATCAGTACACGCAACGCGTACTAGGCTTGCTACATGACTACAAGGCCTTCAGGATAGGTTCAGGATACGGGACCTAGAAACAATTCAAAATAACTGACAAATGAAAAGGACGCAAATGAGTTGCGTATGGGAAGAAGTTATTCGGAGATTGGAACGTTATATACACCATTTTGGCTTTTCTAATAACTGTGATTATGATTTCTTTTAGAGTACCGTACCGTATTATCGAGACCAATTGATGAAACATTAATGAAAGCCCAACTGAAATTATTCAAATTGAAGCTACGTAGCTGAGTAACCCATACTGTTTGTAATTATTGGTAATAAGGATTGAAAAAAAACTCGCAGGTTGGATGGTGATTATCTTGGACCAAACTCATGTGGGAGTGAGACTTATTTTCACTTCGGTTAAATAAAATAGTGAACTGCAGTGTTTTCACTAGAATTGAGTTTGGAATCGGAACATATGAGTTACAAACATTATTGTACACGCATGTGTAACACGTGTGATGTACGCGTGATATATGTTTGTCTGTTCTGCGAAAACCCAGTAGGAGTGATTGTAAGATGAGCGAGATATTTAGATGATATCTACACATCCTGGTAACCCCTCACTCGAGTTTCTTCAAACTTGTCAAACATGTCCGTCATTCTTGTCCTCAAAATACAACATTCATGTTTCCAGTTGGAAATATTTTCACTTTTTTCTCGTCATCTATTCTAAGAGAATCTTCACAAATCATCACAATTCTCCAAATATCAAAATGTACTCGATCAAATTTCACCAAAAATATTTGCATACAAGTTGGGATACTGTTAGTTATTTGGAGAAGTGACGTGTGAATCGGTTCAGCCTTGCAACTTGTGGAGCGCGTACAGAATAGACATCGAGAATGCCCCCATTTCGACCTAATGGATGTCTCCGCTATCCCACCTAGCTGAAACCTATTGGGAGGTCTCAAATGGCAGTCTCAAATGCTGGTTCAACTCTTGCTCAGTGTGGTACTATTAAATGCAGCCTGTTGGTATTTTCAGCCTGACAGTCAATCAATTGAATGGTGCTATTGCGTTTTCTTCGTCATTTATCATCTGATTATTGTGAAAATCACTAACAATGTGTATGATTGTTGTTTTTACATCAAGTACAAAGGTTTTCAGGTTTTGAATAATTTTTTGTTACCAAATATTTTCTCTCTGGGTTATTCTTATGGGGATTTTGCTAATTGAACGTATTTTTTTCCGGAAATACCGTCTAACCGATTTGGCTCGATAACAATCCCAGTCTATTCTGGTGTGACACCAATGTCCGAAATGAGTTCCAAGTCGAGAAGTTATACTCTGTCGGGCCGTTTGCCGCTTACAAGAACAACAAACGTAAAAACGGAGCTCGATTTTGTCCGGTATGTGGAATGTAAGTCTCAGCTTTGCTCATATGAATATACATCGAAAAGAGAATTTGACAGTTAATCGGTGTAATATATTGTCAATTTTTTCTCAGAACCTGAATTAAATCGTATGATTTTTTTCAATTCTATCGAGACATTATCAATAAAATCACGTAAGCCTGTCGCTATATATCACATAGGATACGTTTCCATCACTTTCAACACACAGAGTTGAACAATTGGTAATTTATTGATATTCATTTAATTCGACGTGATCCATTTACCACATGTGGTGATTAATAATGCTCGGAAGCATTGAAACAATATGTGCTATCGATATGTAGCTGAAACGGATTATACATGACACAGTCGAGTAGTTTGATGTTTCAGTGTTGTCGACGGTGTTCTTTAGTTCATGAAATAGCCTTCATATTATAATCTGGATTGAAAACATAAATATACTGATTTTTAGCCAAATTACCACTGACTGATTACAGTACGGTACCTTGTCGTTTTACTGCTGTTCTTCAATACATGTGTTGGGAAACATCCAAACAATTCCTTCTCTATGCACAAAAAACAAACTCTAGAATATATATATATATATATATATATATATATATATATATATATATATATATATATATACATATATTTATATATACACATTGTTGCCATAGGGTGTAAAGACATGCTTGCAATATAGCAATATTATGTACCATCCTATAGGCATGATAGCATTTTTGTATTTCAAATTTCAATTGAAGTTTGTGTTTTGATATGATCGTGTACTCATATGTATCATTATAGTTGATCTTCTAACATAAAACGTGAATGCCTTGTTTCACACAGAACACTTTTGGGCCGGTTGTATGAGGGTTGCTAAGCAAGTGTGAACGCTGTCATACATCTGGGTTCGAACATTTCCACCTTCGGGACTATAATAGACGGTTGATACAATTGGGAATGAAACTTCGACAAAAACACGTGGTAAATATTCGAACGGTGTGGGAAATGACATTAAGTTGTTGGGAGGGGGAGGGGGAGGAGGGTCAGTCCAAGATTGTGCTGATTCAAAACAGCAATTTGAAAATGAAACATCCTCGTAGCACATTCTTTGCGGTTATTAATAACTTACACTTTGTTAAATTTATAGCTATACATTTTCATTTTGTTCGTTGCTAGGCTCCAACTTATTACATAGTGCATAATAATTATATTCAACAGACTTTTCCCTCAAAGTAGAAATTTCAAAGGAAAAGTATGTATACAGAAGCCATGAATTCAAGTAAGTCTTATTCAATGGCAATATTGGATCACAGCAATAAGAAGCAATAGACAGCATCAACTATAGTTGGTGTATTCTTATAACACCTATTCTCATAACACCTACACCATCTGTTTACTCTTTTCTTCTCATAACGCATACAAACTTGTTTCCCCTCCACCCCTACCATGCTTCTGTTTCCAGTTTAGTCTATAGTTATATTGCCGTAATAGTTACTATTACGGGGAATTGGTTTAGGGCACAGATAGAAGCCATGGTTAGGCTGAGCGGTTAGGTGGGTTTGGTTTGTGTCTTCTTGAATCTTTCTCTCGTGTATTTTGCTCAGGTTTAGTTAATCAGATATTGGGCTTCATATTACTATTTACAAGTTCAGTTATAAATTAATGTTATGAGAATAAAAAGAGGTGGCTGACAGCATACGAGAAGCATGGTGGGGGATGGAGGGGGAACAAGTTTCTAGGCGTTATGAGAAGAAAAAGGTAAGCAGATAGTGTAGGTTCGTTCAAGGTGTATATTTCTCTGGTTTTTTGTTTGTAGGGGCTATACGCTCCACAGATGTCACTGTTAGTTTGCTCAATGTAACATGTTCTGAGAACACGCATACATCAACTTGGAACTGTACAAATGTTATAAGTCTATGTAGAATGATCAAGAACACATACTTTTTCAAACGCCTGTTCCAATCATTGTAAAACTTTGTGATGGAGTGTATCAACGTTGTGTCAACATTCAGTGAGAATTCAGTGTTTTTACGATCTTCTCCAATTATTCAAAACTATATTTTTATAAAATGTGGTTGAACCGATCAAGATCAAAACCTGAACAAATTTGATTCGTGTGAGCGCACGATCACAAAGAAGTCCAGATTGATCGAACGAACCATCTGACCTGAGAAGTGCATTTAGTCCCATTTCCATCCCAAAACAGTCGAAAATTCATTTCTTCTTTGAAAACTGCAAACCCGATAACTCCTCAGGATTTGTATGTGTGTCTAAAAATCAAATGATATTGATCAAACAAACATTCCGACTTGTAGAGCGCAGACAATACAAACAAATGAACATAAGAGAAATATACATCTTGGACAGGGTGGAAGTCCCCACTTACGCTTAGCCAATGAAATGAATGACATTAAGTAATAGGCTTGGTGAAATTATTATATATTCGTATTGGATCCCAATTGAAAATAGATCTAGCCAGTGCTTGCCAATTTTGCAGCTCTTCCTTCAATGCTTCAACGCTAGGGAAATGTGTAGCGTTTTCCTAGTCAAGAAACTAGGTCACTTATGTGATGCACACGAAGGATGAAAATAATTTTCATGTTGTTCTTTTCATCAAAAAGCCAAAAAAAGTCCATCCGAACAAAGCCAATAGCGTCCGACGTTGGTGGTTCAAGGGCTATCATGGCGCTATCACTTCCTAGATCGTCGCTAGACAAGATGTCTTCACTCATCTTTTATCAGCGACGCTTCCATTGCTAGTTTAACAACTATTTCTCTTGAATACAACCAGAAAGCATTGTTTCTTGCTTTCTCTTGGAAAATGGAAAGAACAAAACTGGTGATGCTGACAAAAGAATGGTAATCCTAATAAAGTGGTCTAAGCATTCATCGTTCTTCTCTCTTGTCTAAGTTTTGTTGAGAAGAATAAGCTGATCCCACGCAAGAAGTCAGATTTGCGACCAGAAGGATGTTATGAGATTACTCTCGATTGACGCATTATGTATACTGTGTTTTAAAAACATAAAAAACAACGTCATTTCATCTCAGCTCCCCTTTATTACACGCAGCTTCTCTTGGGTAGGATCGTGCGATCTTCTGATGTTAAACAGTGTGGTATAGGCATTTCGTAGAAAGTCTGTGACAGAGGGGATTCAATCAGACGGTGGCCGGTAATTTGTCAGAATTATGATTATAGAAAGTATACGCACTTGAAGAGAGTAGTAGCAATGTTTAATCAATCAATAATAAAAGGTGAATCAATGAGATAACTGAATCCCTTAGCTGGCAAATGCGCGGTGTAGAAACGGACGTAAGAGGAAATACAATTAATAATTGCTGTATAGTCACATTCAAAATGGGGTGGTAGAGTTTGAATTGGTAACTCTTCGAAAATATGCAGATTGATGAAATTTATCAAATTAATTGATGAAAAAATCGAATACAAAGTTTCCCTTTATCAAACGAGTTTGTAATTAGTTCTGAAAATATCAATCCAAAAGTAAAGTCTGTTCGATTTATTTTTCCTAAACCGATACGTTTTTCAGAGAAGTTGATTCATTGAAAGGGATTTCATAATTCCAGTGTGACAGTTTGACAGCTTGTATATGGTAACGTGTGTAATTAAAACACGACAGAACTTTTAATTTCTTGTCAGCTGATCTAACGGCACAATGGTACTCAAACATTCATCAGAGACAAGTTGAAACAAAGTTGAGAGTTTATACTCCAATGACTACCACCGAATTGACAATTGGAGTGTTTGAAATACGATATTATCACAAACTAGTGAGTTGAGTCACCACATCTTAGCCCGGTCGGAATGCAAAAATAGATATTCAAATTTAAAGCACATGGTCAATACGTTTCTGAATCTACTCTATACGTACACACGTACACCATTTGAATTTATAACCAATCAAGTTGTTCCTTCGAATTAGGTGATAAATCGGAACTATAATGAAGCTGGATAACTTTATATTTGTTGTCAAAGCGACAATTCCTCGAGCATTTTCATTAAGAGAGACAAAAGTTTATTGTGTCAACAAACCTAAGCGAAAATGATATGCCATTAATAATATCTGACGCTATGCAGTTCCGGCTACCATTATCCCTTTCAATAGCTTGGCTCTGATGATTTCTATACCATTTATTACATGTCAAGTCATTTTATATTATATTGGTGTTGGTAAAGATGAAAGTAATATCAGGAATTTTCCATTCCATGCTCACAGTCTTTCGTTATCTCCTGGGATGGCTGACTTTTGTAGCTTTGCAACGAGTTACAGCAAATTAGATCGTGCCGCGTGGAACGACGTGGGAAGGTGGCGGGAGGCGACGAGTGAGCTTACAGGGACATAAACCTGCGTCGATGGGAGTTGCCATATGAGGCTTATTACCACCATGAGATACGTTAGCTTCATATTACCATCAGGACAGATCTGAGGGAGATGATGGCCTCTTTTCACATGTTTCATGCCGAACTGAAACATGTTACACACACAGATACACACGTACACACAACAATAATTGCTGATACTGATTCAAAAATGGAAAACCACGTACAGATATGAGAATATGAAACTCATTTTGTTGGTTTCATGAATTATGACGAAACTCAATGTATGTATGAATCAATTTCCAATATTTAAATTGAATGCGATGAAAAATGATGCAGTCTTTCATTTTTTTCCCTGCTGAGTTATTATCGTTGTGGGTTTTCCTAAATTTCGAAATACTTCACTCATTAGTGTTAAACAGATGACGAATAAATGTATTCTGTCATGGTTTGTTTTGAAATGTTCAACCATCTCTGTTAGCTCTGTGGAGAACGCCATGGGAACATCATTGAAACGTCCACACGTTTCCTTCCATGTCACATTCAGATTCATGCTGCTTGCACAATGTCCGCACAGTCAATACTGTTTTGATTTTGATACAGTGTGTACCTTGGGAGTTTGGAAAAACGTAATCGAAAGATGAATGTAGTGTTAATTTATTCGTCAATTAAATTTAATGTTAATTTGAAAATTAACAG
This sequence comes from Brachyptera putata, assembly GCA_907164805.1. Taxonomy (NCBI): domain Eukaryota; kingdom Metazoa; phylum Arthropoda; class Insecta; order Plecoptera; family Taeniopterygidae; genus Brachyptera; species Brachyptera putata. The sequence goes on from OU015463.1 coordinate 45,072,754, forward strand.
CAATTAGAATTTAAAAATCCTCAGTTGTAAAATATCAGATTTATCTGTAATTTCTAGCCACCTTCTAAATGGCTTTTTGAAAGAGTAGGCCCATAGTGTACCGCATTTTCTAATATATGAAGGTAATCTATTGTATGCGTAAGGATCAAGGTAATGTGTGCCTGTTTCTGGCATATGAGTTCATTTATTGTAGGTATATCTAAGGTAAATGGAAAAGTGTAAACGTTATTTGTTCTGGTAATGTGGGCGGGTGATTTGTTTCTTATTATATATTTGTCACAATGTTTATAAGTATGGATATAGATTAATTTCAGAAAAATTTGTTTCATGTCCAGTATCTCACATTTTTTGAAAATACATTTATTGGAGAACTGTTTGTATCTCGAATCGGATGTTTGAAAAGCTAATTCTGTAAATGTCGTACGAGCTAAGAAGCTATATGTATGTATCGATTGAATAACAAGCTGAATTGAAGTCAGGTTTTACTCCGAAGTGCAGCACTTGAAGTGTTGTCAAAGTTTTCTACTCAAGAGATCGGTACTGCCTCCACCCGAGCTCACCAGAATTTCCAAGAGACGATCCTCAAAGTAAATGATTTATTGGTGGAAGGGCTGTACTTCAAACCGGCACTTCCACCAAAATAGCTTTTCAATGTCGGATATTTCACAGGCTCACTAATTATGGTCGTCTGCAGGTTTGATGTATATTATTAATAATAATCCCATGATTTCATTATTGTAAACCAACAATCACGCATGTGCACATTAATTTAAAAAAAATCTGTATACGAGTATTGAAATTCCTCAATGTGTTATATAGAATTTACATAAGTTTACACTACTAATTTACATTAAATAAAATCTTGGAGGTTTTATCATTTTATGATAGTAATACAGCTTGGTTAAAATATCAGCTTTTGAATAATTAGTCAATGTTATAAAATGCGTGGGCTACTAAAAAGCATTGTTGGATTCTCCTTAAGTTACACACACAAAATAACGCGTAACATATTGAAAGTAAAACGGATAATACACAAAGGAACCCAGAAAATAACCATTCATTCCAATTCATTTAGAAAATCACACATAATTGTCTAATTGGTATGAAATATGTGTGACCTGTAGACCCTACATGTATTTGTTCGCTGAGAACTCTCACTTTGTTTCCAGTGAGTTTCAAAATGGAACATTGTTTCTTATTTCCCCATGCAGAAACTTATACGCAGGCTGCTCGTACTTCCAAGCTGCCAATCGCAACTCGATTGTTCAATTTATCGACGATAGCTTTTCAATACACAAACGGACCGATATATAGAAACGCTGAAGTTGAAATATCACAGCGTGAACATCTAGAAGCATATCTTCTCTCTCTGATTGATATAAAGGTTTCATCTTCTATTACAAAAAACAAGATCCATTGAAAGCTGTCAGTAAATTCGAATTCGTCACTTCTATTTCCATGCTGGCAAACTTTCTGCTGGTATCAACATATGAAATATGATATGAATGGAGATGACGTGGATTAAAGGCAAACATCAGCTTGTTGAGTTCCGTCAGTATCACTTTTCTCTCTCTCGACTCTCACTCTAATGAATGTTCGCTGATCGATTCCGGCGCCAAGACGTTGGCGGCTGTCACAGTGTTGTGGAGCAACCCTCGCAACGTGGGCGCAACTACTGAGAATGTCCCTTTCTTCTTTTGATTTCGAGTTTGACGTATTTTAAACTAAAAAAAATGAAACCAAAATAAGATGGGAGGTAAAATATTACATTTTATTGTGACTATGGCGTTGAGTATTATAAATTCCTTCATCAGAAAAACATTCCAAGTCTAAGTTTTCATTAAAATCTGTATTCTATATTCAAGAATAATGACATTTATATTCTCTTCACACTTGTTGATTTGTATTGCTGTTTATAATGCATGATGATAATATTGTGATAGTCTGATTTGAGTGCGAGAAATGTCCTGAAACCATTCCATTATCTGCAATTCCTCTTCACCAGAATGGTTTGCGATTTCTGTGCTTGACATTTCAGTGTGTTTTAATGACTTTGGTTTGCGTTAGATTACCACTCATGATTGGAAAACACTGTCACTCCGTTATGCATAGAGATGGGGAAAAACTAATTAGTTTCAGGTATCAGCTTCCAAACATTAATGAATCTTGTAAGATCGAGTTTTGGGAGTGAATTCCTTTGAGCATCGAATGACGTTTTACTGTGAGTTGTTGAGGGCTTTCGCGACCCGATCGAGGTATTGGGTGATTTCGTCGCGTCAAAAGAGATGAAATAGCAATCCTCAGCGTTCAGATCTCCATCTTGACACAGCATCCAAACTAACCCAATCTAATTCTAAATATTATTCAATTGATTCAACAATGTGTATAGTAGGCCTATGGATACATTTAGACATGTACGTCATACCGTAACTTATTACCATTGACTCTAAAGGTATAAACAAGCAGCCAAGGTATAGTAAGTACTTTGGTAGGCAGGTAGGCAGGTAGTTAGTAAGCCAAGTTTGTTGAATAAGTTACTTGATTTAAAAATTTATGCACCAATTAGTTCTTGAATGAACCTTCCGATATTCCTTTCGATGTATCCCACCTTTCCATCATTAGCCTTGATTGGGGAACACTGACTTTTCGTTAACGTCATTGATAACAACAAACATTTATTTTACATAACTTACATAATATGTAAAAACTGTTTGATCGAGTAACCTAGTGTTCGTATCCCGTCAAGTGTACTCGAGTGTACGTGATATTATGTGGTGTCAGTCATTATATTGAAACATGAATAATGTGTTCAGGCGACGATGTGGGAACGCTTGCGGCACAGAAGGAAAGCGCTATTGCCTTAGCTGTTGGAATCGCATCTGGCTGGAAACTCTTGGGACACGCCTTTCTTTCCTTTAACTTCGAGGAAAAATGTGTTTTTAAAGGTTCATCAAGATAACTATACCTATCCCAATAATGTTATTAAGAAGATCCCACCCATAAGAATATATCAAATCTACTGTTGTTTATTGGATGTATCAATGTTAAAATAGTAGGTATAAATGTAAAATATAAAAAAATGAAAAATCCGAGAAAATTTGGTAAAATCCAGATAAGAAAATACGGTAAACCGTCACAAACAACTAAACTAGTAGATAGTTAGCATGAAGATAATGAATGATACTTTCGTTGAATAACCTTCCTCTATCAGATGAACTAAATTCCATCAGCATACCTATAACCGTTTTGTTCAAAAAATAATTTCTGTTACTTTTCTTTACACGAAAAATGGCGTGACTTTCCCTGGTCTTGAACGCCAAGCACATACGCTTGAACGTATATTTATTTTCAGTCTAGCCCTAAGGCTAAATACAGGCTTTACAAACACATCGATACCACACACGATGAAATATATCAAGAAGTAATCAAATTGTGTATGTAACGCGAGTAGTGGCGTGCAGAGGCGTGAAAAGCACATGCGCAAGACATTTATACTGGGGGTGGGTATCCCACAGTGAAAGGTATGCATGTATATATATAATACTCTTTTTTTCAAACGTTTGAACGCGAGATGCATGTTTTGAGACCAGTTTCAGTTTCAACTGGAGCATAAACAATCGTAGTGGCTTTCCAGATGAACGAATTTTTGTGAAACTGCTTCACACCGTGCAGAGAAGTATCTTCTTAAATATTATCTGTCTATAATAAACATTCACAGTATTTTCACCTATAATCACCCTGGTGGGAACTTTATGCCCTATAAAGACTGGCGACGCCATCCAAACAAACATCATTATTATACACTCAATTCCAATGCGAAAGCGTGGCCCGCAGAAGGGTTTGACTGACTACGTGCTCGAGCTGCTGACTCAGTGTGCCAAGCTGTCTCGAGCTGATCCAAGCTGTTTCAAGCCGTTTCAAGCTTGAAACGTGTCGGATGGGTCAAGCCTTTCACCGGAGACGACTCTCGCCATCTGGGCACAACATTCAAACATATTTTTCTCACCGGAAGTGTCTTTACCGATTAGACAGAACATTTAGGCCTACCTATAAGCATATAAATATTCAATATAATGTCTGAATTCTGTGAATATTTCTATTGCCAACAAGATTATTCAACGGTGGGAAAGTATAATGGAACCTGCGACTTTGTCTGCGACGTTCTTCCAAAATGGTAATCTCACTCTTTTTCTGTCTTTTTTCAAAATAAGATTCTACCCACATAATATATTATTCACAATTTACAATTATGTACAATTTGTCATGCAAGACAGGTTGGAAAGTGAATCGCCTGGTCACGTTTGATAGCATCCAACTGAGATAACGTCGATGAATGACAGGAGAGAACTTTGAGTAAAACATTGGACATTGATCAGATAATTGGATGATGAGCGTTAGCGGACACTTCCATTCTACTCTTAAGAAGCTGTGTGTGTTTTTGTTTGTTTGTTTGTTTGTTTGTTTGTAAGCATTGTACAGGTCGCACGGTTTGACTGATCGACGAGACGGCAGACTTCAAGCTCCGAAAACCCCAGAAGATTAGGTTGGGCGAGAAAGTTTGAAAAATGAAATCTCTCTAAAAACATATTTACATTTTACTGGAGAACTTTTACTTTTTCGTGAGTGAATACATGGAAGTGTTGGAAATAGAAGCCGTAATTCACGGCTTTCTAGATCCGCAGTTGCCGAACGTAGTATATTTTATTTGAGTCAAGGCTTGTGGAGGTTTCGATTATACGCCATGCAAATAGGCCTATCTCGCTCATCTTTCAACGCATGTATTGCGTTTGCCTTGTTACTGAAAATTGAGTGCAATATGAGAAAGGTGGTCTGCAATAGTAGTTTATATGGGCTAACATTCATAAGATAAAAACGAACGACAATTTTTTCCGAATGTAATGTTATTTACAGTTTCATTCGAAGGGTAGCAAACAATTGTGCTCAGAGAAAACTTGACAGATCCATTAATTTAATTGATGAAGGACGAGAAAAGTTTGAGCTCGAACAAAATTAATGACACAAACGATACCCCATTCTTGCCGTTAGTGGATTCGAATCCTTGCTCAAGAGGTTCATCCTAGACAGCCAGTCTTAGAGCCAGTTTCAATTATGTTCTGCTCATCAAACTTGAATCAATTTAGTATAATTTACGACAAACTGATGGCGCGGTTTCTCCTCAGGTTTCTCATTATAAACCAATAACTCTTCTGTTCTTGATTAAAAATATGACTTTGGAACAAATACAATTCCTAGATGTTCGAATAATTTGTGTCTATCGTGTATAATTTCACTATTCACATCTAATCATTCGCAAGTATTCATCATGAAACTTATTTGCCGCTCCATCTGTTGATTGTTCTGTTTGCTGTGCTCACTGTTGACCACAAATGATCAAGCCAGTCTGGTGGATCTCCGCGGAGATGTGATGTGTCCGAGTCGTTGCCTCGCACTCAGTTCTCATCGCTCACACCACTTCCAGCTTCCAAGCCGAAAACTCAGACTAACATAGAGCTTAGGACATAAGATAGAGCTTACCGGAAAATGACCGTAAAATTCTCTCACAACCATTTTTCATTTATATTGATTCGAGAATAACATAATTGTATTTTATCACATCTCAATATCAGCTGTTGTATACGCTTTCGGGACGAACACAGTGTTAGCGGTTTTTCTTCATTTTATCATTCCTCTGGCAGCGAGTCTTGGTGATGTTAGTTCATCAATATTCTCATTTGATTAGATCCTATCCATCATGATTATCAGCGGCCCCGCACTGCGAGCCTGTCGAGAGAAACGTTGCGTTGACACGTTGTGACGTACGGCATGGCAGGAACCAGTCAACAGTTGTGTCACGATCAGTCAAATTGGTTGCCGAAGGGTTTCTTCTCACATAACACGATCTGAGAGAGCGACAAGTGATAAAGATGCCATACATTTACAGCCTCATTCCGCCTTAAAAATGGCAAATCAATTGAACTTTTCCCGCTCTCAAAGCGTGCAAACTTGATCCATTTATAATAATGTTATTCCAGTTGGTTTCATCTGCGACAGGAAGTTGCTGGCGGAGAAATTAAATTAACTCCGAGGATGAAAATATCCCCGTTCACAGTAAATTGATATTTAATTGAAAAACCTCGCTTAAAGCGAAAGTTATTCGTATTTTTGAGAGAGAAAATTCTAATTTCAGTTTGAGCGAATCGTCTCGATCAGAAATAGAGACTGTTTAAAACTGAACAACTTTCAACAAAACAGACAGCTGTGACATGAGCAGTTCAGACAAAAGTGTGAAAATGGACAATGTTATTGGCATTAAAAAAAAGCTAAGAATGTTGTAACACAATTCAGTGCAGTGCAGTTTCAATTCAGTGCAGTTAAGAGTCCGTGGAAGTCGATTTAGCGGAGTACATCAGTTTTTTGGTGATAACTTTTGAACGATTTGATACATCGACATTCTAATGAAGAGGAACTGAGTCTTTGGAGGAAACACAGCTATTTTGAATATCTTCAAAATGTTATAAATAATGACTACTTAGGCCTATATCAATCGCATAATTGTCATCGTAAAGGCCTACGGTGAAAAAAGTTTTTTTTAGCCGTATACGAGTGACCATCATACGATATGAGATGAGTGTTTATTATTTATATCTTCTCGAAGGTATTGAGAATATCTGTGTTTCCTTTTTATCAGAATATCGATATCTCATACCGTTCAGGAGTGATCACCGAAAAACTGATTTCCCGCTAAATCGAGGCCCATGGACTGTGCATGGATCGTCAACTGAAGTACAAATCCAGGAGAAACGAAACAGAAAATCAGACTGAATCAGAAGTCGATGTTTGATGAGATGCAACATGCATGCATAGGCCTACATGATCATTAAAATGCTAGCAAGGTTCTGTGATCCTACTGAACCACAGAGGATAGCAACGTGTGGAAACGAACATTAGTGCCACGCTAGAATCAGTGGCGTAGCCAGGGGAGGGGGAGAGCACGAGCGTGCCCCCTGGCAGAGCGTGCCCCTGGCAAATCCCGAATCACGGCCCTTCCACTCGTACATTCTACCAACCTGGCCCTTCCATGTACCATCCATTCTCGTACCCCTTGGCACCTCAGTGGTGACCACGAACGAATTCCAGGGATGAGTTCAGATTTTCGACGGTATCTAGGTAGATGAGGACAATTGTGCATGCCAAGTTTCAATTGAATTTGAATTTTCGTTAAACCTGTGGCAGCGCAAACCAAAAAAAAAAAAAAAAAGAAAAAAAACATGTACTCCCTTTTTTGAGTTATGTGGAATTGAGTCTCCGCTTTGCTCATCCAATTACTTACCCCTGTAAGTGTTGTTACCATCGACGCATCGCACAAAAAAACGCATTAGCCTACAAACGAGATATTCCAGACAGATCCCAGTTAGTTCCCTGACAAAATTACCTCCCGCCATCTCTGTAAAGGACATCACTACCCTGAAAATAGATTTCAAGGAGTGATGACGGTATTTATTTTTCTCATTATAGAGAAAACTAGAAATCATCATCTCAAATCAGAAATTATAATCAATTCGATTTATCCACCAGGACGCAACACTTTTTCCTGGTCGTGACGTAGATATTACTCAATTCTGTTTATGTTTTCATACAACATCGGTAATGCCCACGTCACGACTGATATACCATCTCTCATCTCACCTTTTAGATATTCTTATGACTCATGCATTGATGATTGACTCTTGCAGATGAAGGCGCTAGCAGCTACACCGAGGATGACATAGAACGGCTTGTGGAAAATGCAGCTCAAAAGTGAGTCACACAATTCAATCAATGTTATACATTCATGGCACTTTCTATATATCATTATTGAAATGTAATTCGTTCAGAAATAAATATAGTATGAGAGAGGGATTAGTTAAACGGTTATGCGTTCATTTTCATTGTGTCGTTTGTTTGATTTTATATACAAGAAAATAAGTGATGATGCAGTTTTTATTTCTAATATAGAGATGCTTCAGATCACATTTTATTAAACTGATACATACATATACCTTTATATATATATATATATATATATATATATATATATATATATGAAAACTTTCAAACTTCCACGACTCATTCTATGATAATAATATATTTTACAGGAAAATTATAGTCGTGTATATATTGTGAAATCTTTATTTTCTCTATTTAATTTTTTTAAAGATTTCACAATATATACACGACTATAATTTTCCTGTAAAATATATTATTATCATATATATATATATATATATATATATATATATATATATATATATATATATATATATATATATATATATATATATATATATATTTTTTTTTTTCATATATGTATATAGGATAGAACAGTCCAGTGATAAAAGTTTCGTCTCGACCGGGATCCGAATATGGCATTTTTTATTCGCCTTTTGAATGCACTCCCAATTGAGTTACCGACACAACGTTATTAATGCGTGTAAAAAGGCCCTATCATTCATTTTATTCATACTAGGTTGGGTATTCACTTTTTCACTTCTTTTGTCACTCCGATATGGAATTATACGAATATCAAGTATTCCAATTCAATATCGTATCGAAGTCCAAAAACATCGAATCGTTCGAAAATTCAGAATCGAACGGCAACCCTATTATGTATATAATTATATATATATATACACGAATAATTCATAACATTATTTTGCATTTCAATTTTGTATTTGAAGTATGAGAAGCATATTTTTCAAGATATCCTCATTTCAATATCTATGCGTTACGACGCAATTCTCTTGAGTGGATACTGTATGGTTGGATTCTAGACGCATTTCAAGTTCAGAAAACGCGAACGAAGTTCATTTCACTAGAAACTAGACGTTATTTGGTGAGTGCTCTTAGCCAAATCGATTTTGTATTTGGTTAATATGTATTTCAGTTTAGCTGTTGGCGAGCCGAAAATACACTGATCTTTTTTCTTTACGATTCTCTCACAGTTTTGAGAATAATCTCACTGGGTGGCATTAATATACTGTTTTGTGGAATATATATATAATATGAAGGCCTATATAAATATATATATATATATATATAATATGTGAAATATTAGATTTCATGGTCTGCCACTTACTTGGTTACGCAGTCGCCTCTCCCTGGGTTTGGGACATTGTCTCGCGACGTTTCAAGAAGGTTTATCCAACTGCTATGTATGGTCGAGTGGGTAGCAAACTCATTCAGGAGATCGGGGTTCGATACCCGTCTGAGTCGACCATTTCTACCATTTCGTGGTTTCCTCTTTCCCTCGAGTTTACTGCTATATAGTTGATTAACAAAATGTCACGACCAAGCGGACCAACTCCTCCCAACTATCCGACACACTGGATGAAATAACCTTCTGATAAACTACTGCCGCATCGTGGCTCAGTCAACTATCGCTTCAAAAAACTTCGAAAACTTCAAAATTGTGCACCCTATCAAATATGGGCGTTGTATGTTGTTTTTTTATATTCCATTGATGTAGCAGTTGATACAACACATGGTTTTTTCTTACATGTTTTCGATGATATGTGTAGGAATTATTTGTGACCAATCATTCGGCCGCCCCGGTGGCTAAGTCAATTATCGCTAGCGGTAGTAACTGATGTCACCGTTAGGCGTGGGCTCGAGTCCCGCATAAGGCATGGGTTTTTGTAAGCGTCCTTTCACCTATCATCTCTTCATCATTTCACTATCACCCGCTCATTCGTACCCCCGTATAACCTAGCTGTTGGTGGGGTCGTTAAGCAGCATAAGAAAAAAAAAATTGTTCAACTTTGGTAATCAGTAGAATTATCGTTGTGATATATCCATGGCCGGAACAGGGCGCTGAAATATGTTCCCAATTACTCATACCTGTCAATGTATATGATTATACTACAGCGATCAGCATTCGTCCATGTTGATTGCTGATAACAACATAGTAGGCATCACTTTCAAGTCCATTTCGAGTTTTTGAAATTAAAACTCAAATATTTCAATTTCAACTTGACAAAATTAGTGAAAAAGAAGTACCCGTTTGTTTGTTGTTTTTGTTGTATTCGTTTTGTTTTGCCTTGTTTGTTTTCCTTTGAAGTGTATCATATATCACGGCCTTCTTCATTGAATAGAGTGGTAGTGAGACGTCGAGCTCCAGCTGCTGTGAATCGTGCACGCCCAAGGAGGCTGGAATCCGGCGTTCTTCAAATAAGACACATTATAGCGACAATTTCCGCAACAAATGAAACTGGAGTGAAATTGAAGAGAACGAATCGGGAAATTAATTAGTGAATTCAGAAGATGTGAACTCGTCTTAAACGGGTCAGCCACACACGTCCATCACAATATTGTGCCCTAATTGTGAGACGCAATTTCCACCATCCGTGGATTCAGGGTTCTCAAATCAATTTGCGCAATGCAAGAAGACGCAATCAGTTACAACGCGCATTTCAATTCTGTGTTGGATTTTACGGAAGAGATAAGACATCGCGCTCCAAGTGCTCCGAGTGCTCCAAGTGCACATCCACAGCAACATGGGAAAGAGGAAGAATTTACTTCGAATGCCAATGAATCGTCTGACCGGTAAGCGACTTCCAATCAGAAACCAACTATTTCACCAAGGAAGAGACATTCCTTGATACTGACCTAGCTTAATGGCTCAATCAATCGCACTCTGAGGGGCATCCCAAGGATACTAATTCAATCGCATGTATTCAATCCTCATTGCGCAAAACACTTCCAAACGTGATCGGGAAAAAAGAAGAGAGAAATCTATATGCCGAGAATATAATATTTCCATTACAACCTTAGAAAGGAAACAGTTGATGCAGTATTAAATAAGAAGGAATGATCAATACTGCATAAATTATGACACATTACACGAAGCATTATGCCTTATGCGGGACTCGAACCCACGCATGAGCGTGTTCAAACATCAGCGTACGTGAAAACTATCATTCTGAACTTACAACTGATGAAAGAATTGGCATCGATGACTCTTTCTCAGGAATGATTCCAACCGAAACATCTACGACGAAGTGAGGTCAATTGAAATAGACACTGCTCCCGGTCCTGATGAAGTTCTGATAAGAATTGTTCAAAAAAGCAATATCAAGGCTTGATAACTCACTACGAGACGACGGTGGTTAACACATGATTGCTCCCCGATTGTTTCGAACAAGTACGGACAATGATGATTATGATGAAGAATGAATGATGAATGATGAAGATGGTGCTTAAGATTATCCAAATAATTGGAGGCACATTACCATTTGTTCAGTGTAGCGACGTGAAATAGAACGGGTAATGGACAACATTCCAAGAAACCGTGCAACAAAAATCAAAAGAACACAACCTTAACACAAACATCAAGTATTTGGCAATGTTCCAAGTGATGAAGCAATTCTAGACAAAGCAATGAAAATGCTACACTAATCTTTTCAGACATCACAAAATCAATCGACAACATCGGAAACGACCATTTGGTATTGTCACCCTCCGTAGCTCAGTCAGCTAAATGTCCGCTTTAGAAACTGAGGGTGGATTGCAAGAACGAAGTTTAAACCCCGGCCTACTTTAGACGCCGTCTAAGTACAAAATAGCATTGCAGAGGCAATGCTATTTTGTACTTAGACGGCGTCTAAAGTATACCTAGGTTAAACTTCGTTCTTGCAATCCACCCTGAAGGTACCGTCGGACGAGGGTTCGAGTCCCTCATAATGCATGTATTTCTGTGAATGTCCCTTCATCTATCATCATTTCATCGTTTCACTATCATCCACTTATGTACCTCCAAATAACCTAGCTATTGGTAGAGTCGTCGAGCAAATAATAATCATCGATCATCACCAATTGATGTCAACATTAGAAACTTCTGAATCATCACTCGATATGCAGAACTCAATTTCTGATGTTCGAAAAGGAAATACTTCTAGGCTTGAAGCAAATCATTTAATCGATCGAGAAACAATCTTATTCAATAGAGGAGTGATGCAAGGAGCCAACTTCCAGCATCCCTCTGCAACATGGCCACTTATCACATATTAGGGAGCTAACAAAGCATGACATATTCAAGGAATACTGCTTCATCTGGTAAACTGTTGATGGTCCAGCCAATCTTACGGATTCGGGATTTTCTGATGACACAGTGGTGATTGGAAGAGATAATCGCTATGCTGAAATTTTGGTCAGAATGGTTAAAACTCGACAGGAAGTACTGAGTCTACAGCCTAATGTTAAGAAGTATGTGTCAATAGTCATTGAGATTCCAGAAAACTGCCTTCAAAATTGGCGACAGTATGATGGTAGAAACTATCAAGAAAGAAGAAATAATTAGATTTTCGGGGGTGAACTGCTGTCAGTAATGTGTTCGACACAGAGAAGATGATCAAAAGTTTCGAGGATCAACTTAAAAAAATTACAACATTACCATTATTGATGACTGATAAATAAAACTGAATAGACTATTTCAATACACATGAACAAGCTTGATCTATCCCCTGCAAAACGCTCGTTGCCACAGCTTCGTATGCCGTGCCTTTATAATAGAGACAAATTAATTAGAAGCGTGGTAAAAGAATTGTGTCTTCACCAGTCGACACACCTAATACTAGGCTGAATACGGCTAGAGAAATGAAAAGACTAGGCACTTTCCGCGCTTCTTGGGAAGCGGCCATTCAATTTGATAGTATTATGTATTGTATTAGTGAGAGGTAATAATCCATGCATCAAGGAAAGAAGGAAAACCACTGAAGAAAACCAAATGTGCTCGGGTGAACTAGGAGTGGTAGAAGATCTACAGAAGTAGCGAAGATCAAATAACACAGGGGACCAGGAAGTTAGAAATTGGTGGACATTTCCTCAGAAGGTAAAGGATGTAATTCTCTTTAAGGATCACCACCCATTCAATAAATGGATTGACAACAATAGAGGTATCTCATCTTCAGAGTGGATCGATGCTCTCAAGCTAACTGCCTGTGATTCTCCGGTCTGAGTTCTTCATGGCAGATCCCGGGACGGTAACTCGGTGACCCTTCCACACGTCCTATGGATGCCAAGCCTGAGTGTAGACTGGACTTGAAGTCCATGAGGGAGTCCACTGTTGAGGTGAGAATGTCACTGACCGTGGACTTGACATAATTGCAATCGACAGGACGAGACACGGCTTTATACTCGATCCGACTGGGCGATTCGAATCTGAAGTCGATCAACAAAGAAGAGTATGAGGAGTGGAAAGCCATTCATCAACCTGAAACAGCATGTTATTCGCGGAGTGTATATAACCTGGATGTCATCGAATTTCAACCAGATATCCGGCAGATTATTGTGAGACGTTCAGGAATTCATAGAGTTAATAATTATGTTTACTTGCCTTGAAAGGTTCAATTTTGATTGTGCGAATCATTTGTACGAAAACTAGTTTCACGATTTCCGCTGCTATACTCACATATTTATGCTATCGGTGAATGATTTCATTTGATTTCAATAACGCACGTTTGTCTTTTATAGTTGTAGTTTCACCAAAAGTTATCCACGGTACGGTATGTTATTTCATCGTTTAATAAATCCAGAGCTACCTATATAGGCCCCACGTTTTCTTATGTCATGTTATTCCGCATAATATGGTGACCTATCATGAAAAAGCAGGACCTTCTTTCTATTAACAATGTATGAAAAATTAGATTTAGTTCTAATGATGTGTCAATGTAGAGTATCATATCTTCAGAAATATTGAATGAAACAATAAGTAAAGTCCAAGTGTTTCAGAATTAATGAGTAAATATCGAACAGATAAGAACGTTGTACAAACCTGTTTAGAGCTTTCATCCATTCTAGTTCTTCTTTCCGTACTCAATTAATGCCTTCAAGTCAAAGAAATGGAAAAAAATCAACAGTTATCATTTTCCAAATCTGTCATCAAACAAAAACAAATTGCACAACAAATTGTTAGTTACAAAACTACTGTCAGATCATCGCGGCTCGAAGTGAGCTTATTGTCTCCATCCAATCTTGTTCGATCTTTATTCTTCGCCTTTTCTATATTTCTCTTTTTCGATTATATGATTTTAATCTGTTTGCAGACGATCCTCTTCACTTATTTACCTTTTCAGACGCTCTTGCGTTCGCCGAGGGGGCAACTGCGACCACCGACCCAAGGATTGTTGTTACAATAGTTCCTGCCGCTGCAATCTTTGGGGCGCAAATTGTCGTTGTCAGCGCATGGGACTGTTTCAAAAGTGGGGCTAAGTATTGACGGACTTGCGTTCTATCAAACCCCCTTTCCTGGCCCTTTCCCACTCTCTCACTCTCTCTCTCTCTCTCTCTCTCTCTCTCTCTCTCTCTCTCTCTCTCTCTCTCTCTCTCTCTCTCTCGCTCTCTCTATCTCTCTCCCTTCAGATGCCGTCAGCATTTAGAAACATGCCATCAGGAACTGTTTGGAACCTATATAACTATGTCTAACACATGTACGTCAATATACTCATTGTATTTCTTCACATACTCTGTTTTTGACAACTTGAAATAAAAGTGATGTTAAAATTGTATTATTCACCTGTTACGTGGGAATCCAGTAATCAATTGAGTGAACATGTTACTATTACATGATGTGTCTCAAAATGAATTCCTGAACTTAAATTATTTTTAAGGAAGAATGAAATTATGCTCTGTATATATGAGAAAATGCAAACACAACTACGTACATGCTGTATACAATTATGTACCTTCTATTATGATTGTACAATGACATCTTCTGGGTCATAACAATAAAAAACAATTACAAACCTGATATATTGACTGAATTGTATACTGAGAACCGGTGGTATTTATTCTCTCCATACGTTTACACTTGAAACTGTGTAGAGACTTCAGTTGCAAACTGTTTGCAACAAATGAAGGTGAACTCGACTATTCTCATGATGCAAACTCATGATTCAGCATTAATAGAGTGTAGTTTGCTCAAGCTACACAATTTCATTGACAATGTTTCGAACTTTCAATTAATTCAAGAACCAACTGAGAGAGAGAAAAGTCGTTATTTGTTGAAACGTCATGAGTTTATTATCGTGAAATATAATTAAAAAATCGACTCTGCTTTCTGGTTGATGGATTACCAATTACAAGCTACACTTGCTGAATAGAAGGCCTAAGCTAGATTGTCTTTGTAGCAAATTGGAAGCATTTTTTAATAAGATTTTTGTGTTGAAAATTTTAGTCACGAAAGTGTTGAATAAATGTGAGGTAAAATCTTTCAGAAGAGATGTAATAAATGAAAATGCGTATTTTGAATTGTTAATATTTTGTGAATTGACAAATACTCGAAAATCAATGAAATAATATATACATTTGAGTTCATATGTATATATATATATATATATATATATATATATATATATATATATATATATATATATATATATATATATATATATATATATATATATATATATATATATATATATATATATATATATATATATATATATATATATATATCGTCAATTTGACTTTTAGACTGAATGCGTAATGAAATGATCATCTATGTAATTCCTCTCACCATGAAATCCTGTCAATATTTCAACTGATACATTCCGAGGAAAATTAAAATCCCAATTACGATTCGTGTTCAACTTTTGATTCACATGTGGATAATTATGTTTAATTCAGTTAATTCAGTTAGGACTGAATGTAGAGCTCTTCGAATCCAGCTCAATCAATCACATGGCCAAGATGAATCGCATCTTTATTCCTCATCACATATTGCCATTGATTCAATTCTAATACATATTCATCATGTAGTAGGCCTATAGTAAATCATTTCACGTATTATGCATTCTGTGTACAGTGTACTTGAATATTATTCACAATAGAACGATATTGAACATTTTCAACAAAATCATCTAAATCCAATCAAGATTGTGTCTGTATTAAATGAACAATATCGCTAGAGAGAAAACTCACTTTTATTCATAAAATTTCGGTGGAAGTGCCGTTCCCAAATCAAGGCACTTCCATCTATTATCCCGAATATAATTTTACCACCAAGTTAATGGAGCTATGAAATAGTAACTAGAAATGTGAACTTTCCAAGCCCTCTGGAGGTATTTCGGAAGAACAAATAGAATCACAATCATTGTGTATGAGGCCTACATTCAGCATTTGGAAGAGTTTGATTGTTATTTGTTCACACGTACGACTCTTCAGCAGACTCTTCAGCAGACTCTTCAGCAGTGTCATGACGAGATTACTCTCATTCAAACAGAGATTAAGGTACAGCAGTTTTTTTGGAAAGTTAGTAGGCCTATGAAAGATTTGGTCGAGATAGAAAATAATGATTGCCGGAACATAATTATCCAGACACGTTTTTATGGATGGGAGGTTAAATTCCCCATATCTAATAACTGAGTATGTGTAACCCCTCACTGCACAGATTGTGTTCAGAGACACCAGCGATGTTACCTGGATTCCAACTGAATTGTCATTATTAGTATTCCCATGAGAATTCGCTGGAAAAAAATTATCTTCAAAAGCGAACGATAGGCCTAATTATCTAGATAAGTGATATTAGACAGCATTATTATTATCTACATAAAGAAGAAGATTATATATTGAAAATCATCAAGTTATAATGAATATATGCAATAAAACTGTATAATTATCTAGGAAATTCAATCCAGATAAGTCGCAGAATTGGTATTTAGTGAAAGGTTGCCAAATGCTGATAGTGTAGTCACTTTAATAGAGGTACTAGTATAAGATTTGACCACTAAGCATCCCAGATCCCTTAATATGTCATCAACATTTCAATCTTCATTACATTCATTCAATCTTCATTACAATAATCACATACAAATAGGATATTCAATGTAGCTCACTTTGGCTCAATTTGCAGAAAGTTGCGTAGCAGACTGGACACACTCGATAACCGTTTCCACCGAGTTGATACCAAGTAGGCCTACACAAGTGTCGGTATACCATGCTGGCCTCTAGTTCAGCGTGCGTTGTTCTCAAATAATCATCGCCATAATATATCACACCCTGAAATATAACTGCATGTATGCATACGCAACTCATGCTAATTCCCATGCATACTCTCTACAGAGCTGAGAAACATTCGATCTTCTTGTTTTGTATGATGAATTAAATTGATATTATATTGTGAATCGGAGTATTGTTATTCTCGAAGTTCTCTTGATCAATCAATGTGCCGTTTTCACCGATTTGTGCGAGGTATGTTCTAGAGAGAAGACTTGAATGTAGGCAAGAGAAATGTTGCGCGTAAGATTACTTGTACTAGTACGGTTGCTTCTCTGTTATCATGCATGAAAAGGTTTTAAAATAGGGTCTATAGGCCTTCAATTTCAACTATACGTTGAATGCGTAGTACAATATAGAAGAGAGTAGTTTAGTTTGTACCGTGGTGGTGACAGCACATTTTTGGTTTTCAATCTAAATATCAGGCTTGAGTACTCTGCTATGGAATGCTGTTGCCAATCCATCGGTACGATAGCTATAATCCAACATCACAGGTAAACCAATCAACTTATACCCTCATTAAATCAGACCTTAATTTATAACATTAAAACACATGCATAGCAGCAACCTTTCAACAAATTGCAACTATGAACAGAACGAAAAGGCATCGTAGTTCCATTGGTGCTAGCTGAGGACCCAGATACTGGTTAGTTGTGGCATCAACCCCAACAATCTTGTCAGCACCGTGATGACTGTGTGATTTGCTGTCAGTTTCTTGAGACAGCTACGGCCTGTCTGGACGTTTATTTGGTCCATGTGTTATTGTTCGGCTCACAGTTGCAATCTGTAGAAAGTGTTGTATTATATATGTATCTGATAATGTTAAGGGATGGATGGTTATATAAGAAGCACATTAAAGAAATGATGTTTTATAAGACAGTCGCATGTTATTTGCAATTTGTCTTGAACCGGACAGTTGTTCATGACGTCACGTGGCAAGCATGCCACATCTCCACGCTGTGCAGAAACCTGTTCGCTCCTTGCTCCACAGCACGAGGTAAGTCACAACTCGTTCAAGATGGTCGCTGAGTCAACAACTCAATTGGTTACTTCGATACAAATGACGAAGAAGAGCCACATTTACGTATCAGTGATCATTATTAGTGATAACAACAACAGTTCAACCTATAGGCAATCGAGAAATTTTTGGGGGATGAGTAAAGCATACACTCAATTTCACCGTAGTCGAGATTTGTTTTTTCATTTTTTTGTGTTTTTGTTCACGCTCCACAGGTCAAACGAAAGTACAAATACAGTTGTAACTTGGCATACACAAGTTTCATCATTTCATTCGAAACTGTGTAGTTTTTAGGCGCAATCGATTGCATCACTTCTGAGAAAACCAGTGCGAAATTTCTAAAACCCCCAAAAGAATAACTAGGAGGAGAAAATTTGGGAAACATATTCCCTTCGAATGAATTCGAATATTCACAGAATTTCAATATGATAACGATACACAATATTCTAATGATCACATGATTCGGATCAGCCGTTTTGATAGAAAAGATGCAAATGTAACTTTTCTATATGAATCAAGATATAAAAGAAACCCATTAAGTATATAAGCAACAAGTTTAACCAATTACATTTGAGAACGATTGAAGGTGAAGAATAGACCTAAAACAGGAAGGCAGCAACATATAATTGTTTTGAACTCGAGGTGCCTATATAGTTTCTATTGTTTGCTTAACGACCCCTGCACCAAAGTTAGGTTATACGGGGGTACGAATGAGCAGATGATTATGAAACTATGAAGTGATGATAAATGAAAGTCGTTCACAAAATTCCATGCCTTACGCGGGACTCGAACCCACACCCAACGGTGACTTCAGTTTCTGAAGCAGTGCCTCAGCTACCTGAGCTACCGAGGGCGGCAAATGGCTTTCATTACATTTTATATTAGAAAATACGCCTATATTGCTCATCCAACAATGCATATGCTGCGTTTTCCTAGTGTAGCTTTAAGGGGCACCTGTCTGCAGTGTAAGAATTTCAGCGCCAATGTGATATTATTATGAATAATCACTGCAGCCACTTTTCTTCAGATTGTATTGTGGTTAATTTGATTGGCACCATTCAGAGAATAATCTTCTAAAATATTGTTGAATAATGATGCGTTAGGATACATGTGATGTGTGGATTGTGATCGGTGTTGACCCAGCTGAATAATATAATTATGAAATAAATCGCTCTTTATTGCATTAACACTTGATAGTTCCACACAATATGTTACTTCAACGATTTACATTTTCGTTCATTATATTATCAGCATGTTATGGCACATTTCTTCTAGTATCTTGCACGTCGTTCAAAGATCATTCACAATAATTTGTAGAATGGGAAACCTTTCTATAGCATGCAGATAAAAATGTTTTGATTGAATGTAATATAGCACACGATAAAGTGTGGGTGGATGCTCGGCTAATATAGCACGGCATAACGGCTGTTTACAGAACGGAATTACATTCGCGGACACATTTCATCCCATCGTGTCAAACGCTCTTAGGCCTGGTTACATGACTAATATCTATCCATTTATATGCATTTCGCTTTCTCAAGTGTTTACTTGCCGAAAATTTCTCAGCACTAAATTCTATAAGCCAAAGTGTTAGCAAGAATCGACTCCTCCTTTTCCACACCTTTTGTTTTTGACTGGGTAGTAAATGATATTGGTCGTTAAAAGAGACCATATAGAACTCAATGGTAAACTATTGATTATATATTAAGAATTGATCACTATTGATCAAAAACACTATTGATGATAAACTATTGACTGGGCCTACATTTCAACGACCAATATCATTTAATAGACAGCAAAAAAAAGTGTGTAAAAAGAAAAGTTGTATTCTTGATATTTGCTAACACTGGCTTGTAGAATTTAGTGCTAAGAAAGTTTCGGCAAGTGAACACTTGAGAGAGCGAAATCCATATAAGTGCATATATATATATATATATATATATAGGAATATAACCAAGCCTAAGAGCGTTTGATACGATGGGATGCAATGTGTACGCAAATGTAATTCGGTTCTGTATAAACAGCTGTTATGCCGTGTTATATTTGCCGAGCATGTCAAACCTCCCATACGCTTCATGGGTGTGCTTTTTTTAAATAGAAAGAACGACGACTATGCTCTGCTACCATGAAGCGTATATGAGGTTTGAAAAAGTCAGGCAAAACACACTCAGACTATAGTTACAACTTATTTATTACGAAATTCAAACTCTGTATCCATACAAATCAAGAGGTATAGGTCTTTACTCGACCGAGTCCTGAGTTCAACTCCCTACTCCGCCTCCGGTCCACACCACCATATCCTCTCCATGTGTCACCACCTATACAGTCAGGCAACCTCACTAACCAAAACATTAATGTTCCAATAGTGTGATGGTCAGATATCTATACCCCCATTGACGTCACGGAGGGTACCGAGCAGGTCATGTTTCCTTGATACAGGCCGCGTTCAGAAAGATCAGCTCTACCAAGTTGTGTCCGATTGACTCCACATCTGTTGTAGTACATACTACTATTAATCGAACGCATCCCATGTATAAAGGGTGGATTCAAAAAATTCCTCAGTAGGAATCCTTAGTAGGGAGGAAACTTTTAATAGAATAACCCATATAATTTGCTACATTATTTTTCATCGTCCATTGTCTGAATGATCTTCAATGTGGTTATCTTATCTCAGATAAAAATTCATTTTCACTCATAGCACTTATGTGGATGATTATTTTGAAAATTATCTCATATTCCTCTTCAGGTAAATATCCAGAAACCAAAACAGATTTTGAAAGTTTCGAAGCTAGGAATTTGCATCTTGTAATCACCCATTTAGTTTATGATGATCGTCGCTCCCATCCGCTCTTATCTTGGCTTCAGTCATCTCTCCTTTGAGACAGACCATTTACATGAACAGTCAAACTCCATTTCATAGATATAAGTATCAAAGTAGTGATGCATACATTGATTGGAGTAATGAAGGATGAAACGAGTGATAGTTTTTTGAGAAAACCCCTCGTTAAAATCTCCTGATATCGAACAAAAGTACTAGTTTTATTGAGTTGTCTCCTATTCGATGAACTCATAACTGACGGTGGCGTCGAACTGAACAGATCTGATTGCTTTAGTGGACTATATTGCTCTAGACATCGGAGGCTGAGGTCTTCTTATAGTATATATTGTGAAGACAAAGAATACACACCTGTGAGAAGCGAGATCAACTGGACACATAATGCATGCTGTCACAGCAGACATAGCTCCATGTCGGGCAAATCATTTCAATAATAGGCCAGCAATAACAGGTAAGAAATATTAATATAGGCTCACATGATTTCAGTATTGGGGAAATTTGACCTCGTTTAGCTCAGTTGAAATGTATGCACGATGTAATTCGAGCGCGGTGAGAATATGGTGGAAGTGCCTCAATAACTTGGCACCTCCACAAAATTTATTCGAAATAAAAGGTTGCATTTGTGTGGATCAAGTATAATTTTGAAATAATTCCTATTGCTCTAATATGTATACTCATTCCTCAATATATACATACAGATACACACACACACGAGATCTCGTCGGGGTAGGACGTGTTTTTCGTTCGTTCCCACTTACCGTGTTATTCTGCTATAACTTATACTGGTTTTACCTGTATCAATATAGACGACAGGTAATATCTACACTATTGTATACAGTGTCCCCGTCTCATCCATATTCCGAAGTTGGATTAATTAATTTATTGTATTGATATACACATTTCTTCGATTCTTCGATTTCTTCGACAAAATGGAGACTTTTCAGGGACGTAATGTGCCGTATGATTTCAGTTGGGGATGACATACATTTATTGTGAAATGTGAACAAAAAAGAATATTACGGACAGTTTGATGAATAGCGAATGGGAAGCCATGACAACAGTTACATGACATGAATCAGGTGATCACGGAAGAAAAGACCATTCACTTTTCTGACTGATTTCTTAAGAACGGGTTATTTGTGTTTTCCCCGAGTTGAAAAGTGTGTGTACCACCGTATTGAACAAACACCAACGATCAAAAACATACTTCATCATGTGCGACTTTCCGACGGTTGTTTTTCCTCAATAACTATACCGTCTACAGTTGAAAAAAAAGTTAGGTTAGTGCATACAAACAGAACCCTCATGCCTATTGGTCAAGTGTCGGAATAACCGAATGCTTGTTTTCAATGTTGTACACCCTTGTGTAATAATGTCAGTCTATCTTGTTTTAGATAGAGCCAGCGGTCGCAGTGACTGTCACAAGAGCCGGGAGTAATTGATACGTGCACAGAATACCACGCGCTCCGTAATACCAGACCCATCCAACTTATTTGGAGATTAGCGAACTTCTCGAATACACACGGACGATAATGTAATTCTTTATGTTTGTGTGTGTGTGTTTGTTTTTAATTTATTTCCTCACGTCCTTGTGCCGTGGACGATATAACTCATGTCACGCTGCAAACCGACGTTTGACGACCGCACGGTGGAACCGACCCAAGCCACATAATGAGTGAACATGCAAACTTGTTCACAATTTAATTAAACAATTAAAATGCTTTAAACGATTATTGATTATCCATTATAAGTTTAGGTCTGGTTGTTTGTAATTTCAGTCTGCTATATATTAAACATAGTAATTTAACTGTTATTAGTGAGTTGGGGAGGGGGGGAGGGGATGTGGGGAGGGGGGATTAGTGATATAGAGGGGTTGAAGTTGATTGAAGAGATTAAATCTATCATCTTTCGATGCCATAGTTATGCGTTATTATACAGCGTCGTTATACAAGATAACAACTTTGCATTTTATATTCAGGAGTGATATTAAACAACGTTGGGGTTAATTGATATTCTGTGACACGTTCTAACATATCTATTTGAACAGATATTTGTAATTCTAATATTTCCTTTTGATACCTGGACACTTTTCAATCCTTCTGATATGAAAACATCACTTTTATTCTCATAGACTATCGTTATGGATATTCGTTTTCGGCAATTCTTTTCCAAATCCAGTCAACTCGTATCAAGACCTCGTATCAACACCTCGTATCAAGACCTCGCATCAGGACCTTGTATCAAGATCTCGTATCAAGACTTGCAGATTTTCAATCATATCGGACGAATGTGAGGGACTTTTAGTTTTCTCAGGCTGGCAGTGACAGTTGTAGCCCTGACGTCACCGTCTCACCCGACCACCTCACCTGAATGATGAGAAAATAATGATGGGGGATCAAATTTTCCGAAGGTACTGAATTTAGTGATTTAAACCATTTTTAGCGGCAAATTTCAGGGGGCCAATCTAAATTGAGGTTCCAGCTACACGACATAACCCCCAAAATGCCAATAGTTCGTGCTCGTTCGTGCACGGAACTGAATCGTTTCGCTCAACTCGCTTGGGTGCTAGGGCAATTTCAAATTTGTGAACACTATTTTCAGCCAGTTTTTGATAGGTACCGATTTTGACCGGTGTAACGATGCCAAACGTTTGTGGTCAACTCGTTGAAGCGCTGAATATTGATCAGTGGGGGATCTGCCCCAATTCTCTATGGGGTCACCACAAATGTATGGTGTACATGAATAATAGCTCTGCCCTCAAATAAATACCAATTGAAAAACTTATACCAGAAAAAAGAGACTTTGTTCGCACAAAGTTTAAATTAAGGAAAGGATGATAACTGATTAACTGTCTATACGAGGTTATATATCTATATCGATATCTATACGAGGTTTGACATCAATCAGTTTAACCGTTTGCTCTCCAAAAAGGGAAAAGTGACGATTTTTCGATTCATCAGTAATTTCAAAATAGAGTTTTTGCTTGATTTTCGTGCATTTCATGTTGCTCTACGTTCATCTGACAATTGAAGCTTATATGACGCTGTCCTAGTTGACCTTCAGTAGTGTACCTGATTATTGATTTAATTCACAATTGTGATAGTCTACTAATCCCACTGAACGTCATCAGCAGTCAGAAGAGTACAGACCTATACTGTTCACTGGAGTAAGCAATAATATGCGCAACGAGTGGGCCTACAGCCGGACATAGGTCTACACACACAAAGTAAACTGACGTTTCAATTCTACTCTGTCCTTCAATTTATTATCTCCCAGAAGTTTCAAACCAGGCAAAAACATGTCTTAGAACTGCATTAACAAGCCGTGATATGATTTTAAAACATAAAACTTCAGCTTTCGTGCGATCCTATTCTTTCCAGGAGGTTCACGATAACTTTAATAATTCTATCAGAATGTATGAAAGGTTTTCCGCGAAACTTCAATGGATTCACGATAAGTGAGTTTTACTAATTTGACAAGTGTTGTGTTAGCTACATTCAATTGGCCATGCTACAATGTTAAACAGGCAACTCCTCGAATATCCTAGAAACAGGATGTAATTGCAAAAGTGTAATTCAAGTTAAGCAAGTCGTAAATCTGTATTTGTGGAATTACTTTAGTGTATTAGCATTAAGTTGAAATACCAACTGAAATTTGAATACAATTACAGCATTCAGAATCATGAAAAACCAAGCAACGTTTACAATGGTGATTAATGCACAATATATAATAGTCATATGTATTACATTGCGTAATTAGCGCAATAATGCACCAAATGATAGAATGATGGTACCTCATACAAGTCAAGGGGCTAAGTCCAATCACCTCATAGTGCCAGGATATAATCGAGTGGTCCGATTTCAAGTAACTAAAGCCACCAAGCAAAAGAAACCGTTTTCGGAGCAATTGTCAGTGATTTCGAATTCCAAGAGAAAATGTGTAGGTCTATTGACCTGACCTTAACAGGTTGTATTGTTTCTGTGTCACTCGATCTTCATGCAGTTTCTACTCAGTACTCCTTACTCCTTACTGGTCTTAACATTCAGTGCTATTATTGTTTGCATCTTATTTAATAATCCGATAAAACCGTTTCCATACTTTATTCTTGTCATCATTCGTTACGTCTCAGTATTATAAGTTTGCTCTACTCCTTGAATAAAAGGATACTAGATATACATAACATTCTAGTTCCATAATCATGGAGGAAAATAATATACGTTCACAACTTTCAACTTTCAAATGGTTTGCTTTCCTATAGAGAATGTTCCATGGGAAATTATTTATTCGAGTATGTATTCAATGATTTCCAATTTGACGAAACAATTCGAACGAACCAATAATACGTTAATGTTTTTGTATCATCCTTTCCTGTTTATACTGTGTGCTTACTTTCACATCACATACATCCAGGCTTGCAGCTGCATCCATGTTTACAACAGTGAGTCAGATATATTATTATCTTCGCCTTAATTCTATAACAATTATTGTTCGATACGTGTTTTTTGTGAGTATTTATCAAGGTCTTCATCATTCACTGAGAATAATCATAAATTCTATTATCAGCTATTTCCAAAGTCACCTGCTGTATAACGTTTTTCAAACATGAATTTGTGTGGTGGTGTAGGCTAAAATTGATCCCAATAAAAACTCAATGTTGAAATCATTGATGGTCAGTTATGCTGGTACAGCAAGGCGGGTGAGCCGAAAATTTGAAACAAATTCTTGAAACTGTGGGATTTACCTTATTGGAAGTTGATTAGTTTACACCCAGCTTCTTATACTACCCAATTAGGGTTTTTAAGTCGCTCTATTTATAATAATTAGTAGGCCTACGTGTTTTCAAGATTGACTGTTCTCACAGAGTCTCAGGTCGGTGAAACGGATGAATTTAACTGAAGAATAATTCATTTGAGAACCCATCTTGAAAAAAACGAAACACTAGGATTTCATGAAAATAAATTACAGTGGAAACATTTTATCCACTATCCATCATGTTATCTTATATGCCTATCATCACGTCTAGATAGTCAAAATCAGATTCACTACGTCTGCTTCATTTGGTTTTCATCTGGAACATTCTAGTGATCTGTATGTCATTTCATGTAGTTCTCGAGTAATGATCGAGAAAACAGTGAGTTCTCTAAGAAGTCAAGAAATTAGTATTTATTCTTTAAACAATCATTCTCACTCTGTTAACTTCTTCAAAGAATACCTACATCAAAGTTGGAACATTTATAAATTAAAAAACTTATGCCTATACCGCAAACTTTTTTTTTTTAATGCTGTCTAACGACCCCACCAACAGCTAGGTTATACGGGGGAGCGAAAGAGCGGGTGATAATGAGACGAAGAAGTGATGATGGGTTAAAGGACGTTTCCAAAAATCCACGCCTTATGCGGGACTCGAACCTACGCCCAACGGTGACTTCAGTTACTATCGCAAGCGATAATTGACTAGGCCACCGGGGCGGCAAACTTTGTAATAAAGAGTCGAGATAATGCGTGAATTGTATCTCCCGTACGACAATGCTATGCTCTAGCCCTGAACTCTTCAAGAGATTAACTGGATCAAGTGAGGATCAATGATACTCATGGCTTGGGAGGCTGTGCAGATCCCGAGCTCCACTATACGAAAACAAGATTTGTAACTATTACGGCACAGCCAACGTTCCATAAGCTTTTCTGCGTTGGCGGATAATACACGTGCGATGAATAGCTAGGTCTCCATCTTGTGTTTTCGGAGCACAACATCAAACCAGACCAGAACTCTTCTGTCCGAAACGATTACGTCAGTTCTCACAATTTCTGTAAGAAGTCAGTAGACCTTGTCAGTAGTAGATCAGCTCTTCCAGTACCGTCTGAATACGTTCAGAATTATAGAAGTGGGTGTTTTACAATAATCTTCACAAATGTTAAATCAACGTCAGGTAGTTTACTTACAAGACTTGAAGATGACCGCATCCATTTTTGTTCTAATGAGTGACAAACTCACACAGTAATGAGGTGCAACTATGAATACTGTATTCAGATCTTACATATATAGATGAATTTATTTCTCGTGACTGTCTTATACACACCTTGATCCAAAGGGTTAACAACTCGACGTTATAGTGTACACCTGATATTTGATATATTTTTTTATAATTTTATTTAATTTCATTTTTCTTCAATTTTTCGACTTTTTGTGTTCTTTTTTTATTTTCCGTGATTTTTTATCTATTTTTTTCTTTTTGTTTTATTTCTCGTGATTTTTTTCCCTCATGCTACGCACTTTACCACCACTGCCACTTGCCACTCCACTGCAACTTGTCACAGACTTTGCGACCACTGCCACTTGCCACGGACTTAACCACCACTGCCACTTGCCACGGACATTTCCACCACTGCCTCTTGCCACGGACTTTACCACCAGTGCCACTTGCCACGGACTTTACCACCGTCATTCAGGAGACCGGGGTTCGATTTTCGCCATGGTCAACATCCTGGAAGATGTTTTCCTCTGTCGTTCAAGTGAATACTGGGATGACTTCTTGATAATAGCACCGTCACCATCCCACTATATCCCACTTATATCATCCCACCTGAAAAATTACTTTTCATCACATCTTCCCATCGTCTAATTCATCATTCACCGGAATGGACATCCCCACAGTCCGTCAATAAACCCAGTGAATAAATTGTGGGGTGTTCACAAAATTAACGGTTGATTAGTTTGTTTAATTAAGTGTTTTACAGAGAGATATTTGTTTGTGATACTTGCACTGTTAGATTAATACAGTCACTATATATTTGAGAATGTAATAATGTTATGGTTGGATGCAATTGGATCTTTGCATGTATCACATTAAAAAAAATGAATCTTATTTTTTTCTTGAACTTGACAACCTCACAGATGTTTTTCTACATTTATTGACATATCATTATTTCTTCAAATTATACTTTAATCTCTGAATTACATTTTCATTCATAAAAAATCATAGTTGCACACAGCTTTCTAATATAAACCATGTCCAGCCGTTTCAATAATGAATGATTTATCATACAGGTAGAGGTGCCGGGTTTTCTCGAAAACTTCAGAAAACTTCGAATATTTCATTCGCCGAAGTGATCTTCATCACATACAGTCAATAAACCCCGTGCACTGGCGTTGTAACCGGAGTGGGGGGGGGGGGGTGAAGGAAGGGCATTGCCCCTGCCAACTTTTGGCCAAAGGGGGCAAGAATAAGGTCTTGCAAGACTCAATTTGTCTCGCTGTTTTCTGTTGAAACCCACTTTGTTAGAATTAGCTGTAATTTTTTTGAAGTGGCACCCCATATTTCCTTCCCCCATGGGTCGCAATTGTTGAGCTTGCCCCCCCCCCCCCCCCCCCAACTTTCAAAGTGTTCCGACGCCCCTGTAAATATATATATATATGGCCTATATATATATAGAGAGAGAAATGTATGTACATACATGCACAGAAATACGGGTTCACTTACAAGATGCCACATAACTTTATAATTAATCTATGTTGTAAAAGGCTCCTCTTCTATATCTGCCTCTATTCCAAAGAGAAGATGTAGGCCTATGCCTACATTATGAGATTCACAAACCCTGACTTTCTATATATCAATGTCATAATACCTTTTCATACCATTGTTACAGAATACACAATAGTGAAATGAGACTGAATCAATGAGAATCCTCAAGCCCTAATACCGCTTTCCTGCAGTCATATTATGTTACTACGTTGTGCCTACTACACGATTTCAAACGAGCCTTTTTCGATTTTAAATTGCATTTCTTTACCCAAAATGTCTTTATGTTCCATAAGATCGAATAAGATATTCATTTTCTCATAATTTTGATTGTTATTCCTACTTTCCTTCAGTTCTATTAGATTTAATATCCTTTGTGGTTTCAATCAGGTATCTTATACGCTATACGAAGATCAGGTTCTACACAGCTTTACCTCTAATCCTGTGCTGCTGATATGCATGTGAAGCTCCCCTTCCAAGGCTTGGATCTGAGATATCAAAGGGTTAGGAAGATGAACAGTACAGATTAAGGCGTCCCCATCAGTCACCAGAGGGAAGAAAGTTACCGCCAGGGTGATTATTTAACCATTTATGAAAATATTGTGAATGTTGATTATGGATCGACAGTATTTTAGAAGGTACTCGATCTTTTATTGGCCAGATACATGTGTAAAGAATACATTGTTTATGACAAGTCATATAAATATTACATATCACAGGTTGTAAGATCACAGATCACGCACAGTCTTATGCAAAAGCAACATTGTGTAGATAGTCATACATAGTATAAAAGGAATGTTCTTGACGATATAAATTTAATGCAAGCCTGAAAGTTGTCATATTTGAGAGAGATTTAATGTTACATGGAAGTCGACTGTAGATTATAGTACATATATGGAAGGGGCCTTCAGAATAAAGAGTTGAACTATATGGTGTCGTGCCTGTAGGTTTCCTTATGCCTAGTGTTATGGTCATGCTCTAAAATATTGGTTAAAAAGAGTTTCATATTCGTCATAACAAATATGGCACAGGACTGAATGTAAATACAAGGCAATAGCCCGCTATAGCTTTCGCAGAATAGTATACCAAATTGTTTGAACAGTTTCTTACAATGTGATCTTGGTCTGGCACCTGCAATTATTCTCACAACATTTTTCTGCAGTACAGAAGTACTAGGTGCATCAATGGAGTTACCCCATACATTTATATACTTTTACGTACATACAATGAAGATCAATTAATTTATAGGTAGTGTTGGATGAGGGCTGAAGTGACTGTTACCTTGAAGACCATTCCAGGATTAGGTCAACGACTGATGACAATTGATGGAATAATCAAAATGATTGACCTTGGGGTAATCGCACCCTGATTTAGAAATGTAAAAAGGTTTACAAAATTATCAAGCTTAGCACAGTCCTATACACAGACAGTAATGATTAAATTCAGTGCAATTAAGTAATTAGCGTTATGTACAACGGATATTATCAATCAAAGCAGTTTTCAATCAAAACAGACCATATTGAACGTGTACATAGATAAGGCTCACTCATTGAAACCGTGCATCTCTACTGCTGTGTGATGTAAACAATCGAGACTGTATTTAATACATGACAACTTTTTTTCTGTGAGATCATATGACATAACTTGATTGTAATTGACACTAATGAAAAGTGCTTTTAACGACACGCGTAAGAATTCCATTCATTAACACTTGTTAGATTTTTTTCTGAATAGGTTCTAGTTTGTGATTCGTTTAGGGAGATGCCTTGTGTGTGGGTTGCGATGTCTTGTTACATAAGTTTCTGCGTCAAGTAGGACGAAAAAGGTTAAATCTATGATTTGCTCAATGAGCGGGTCGAACGAGGAAGGAGAATATTGCATTGCAGGTCAGAGGTTAATAGACAATGGGTCATTGTGCTATCATCTACTTCATCTCGTTCTCTCATTCTCACATTCACATAATACATGAGATGAGTTACGATTTGCTGCTAATCGAGTTACAGGGGAGAAACTGACGGGGGTCACGACTCACGACAAGGCCTGCACTGGTGGCTCTGTGGCGAGACGCTGAACCGTCATTCAGGGCACCGCGCTTTCCGATTACAATGTATGCCTATACATATATATATATATATATATATATATATATATATATATATATATATATATATATTGTGTGTGTGTGTGTTTGCGCCATTTTATTCAGTTTATTATTAATTTCGAGGTAGTAGTCTGACGTGAAGATAATCACATGGTGATACCAGATACTACAGTATTCGGTTCTACTGACTGAGCTGTACCGATATCTCCCCATCTCACAGCTCCCTGCCATCGCTGACCGTCGCGATAGCTCAGCAATAGGAGCAGTCGATGCAGTGAGGTACGGTACTTTCACTTGCGGCTGCCACCTTCAGTTCAGAAGTCACGTGGTTCCTCTCTCTTTCTCTCAGCTACCAGCTCAGGCAATATTCCTCTGTTGCTCCTCGTGAATACTTCCACGACCGACACCTGTTCTCGTTTTGTCGCTGCTTTGGTCAAGGTTGTTTTGTTTGCCCTCCTATCAGCTGAGATATATGTATTTTCATTGTTCGTTTCATTGGCTGAATCGCTTATCCTGTTTACTATATATATATATATATATATATATATATATATATATATATATATATATATATATATATATATATATATATATATTCCTTTCGCTGTGTTATGAAGGGAATTTATAACTTGTTTCTCCTTGAGTTGGATACATTTCAGTCTGTCGTTCATTTCTGTTCTCGCACCAAGGTAATGCAATTGCACATTCGTTTTCCGTATCGTTTGTCTCCCTGATCATTGGTGATTCTTGTTTCGATATTGTTCACTCTCTTTCCACCAGGATGCACCGATACACCGAAATACAATGTATACAATGAAATACTATGTACCGTAAAAAACGAAGACCTAAAAAATTGGTTTATAGGGTCGCTGTACTGGGAAGCAAGAGCCAAGTAAAAGTACGATTCAGGGTGGAGATACAGTGATGGATCTATATAGTGGGGGCTATTACCTTCCAACCAGAAAAATACTATCATGTACGTAAATATGTTTTTTTCGGTTTACGGTTTTTCGGTGTATCAGAGGCTATACTCTCCTTCTTCCACATGCATACCGCGCCTATACTATATGGTCTGTCTATCTGTCTGTGGGTCACACTCAAAGGGCGGGATGATACTGTCCTTGACGAGAGGGCTGGCCGAGGTCAGTGCCAGGTCAAGCGTTCGACCTTGATGTATTACGATAGATGGGTATTGACCGTATTGCGTCTTTGTTTGTAACCATAGTACTGGGAGATGATTCGACACGGCAGATTGGCTATTTGCTGAACTAATACAACTATTGCGTGTTTGTTTGTAACCAGTAGTACTGGGAGATGATTCGACACGGTAGTTTCACTAGTTTGGCTATTTGTGGAACTAATACAACTAAGTGGGCAGACTCCAGTGGAACCTCATGTTTGAAAACATGTGTGGTGACGCTAGTGTATGTATTGTATATATATATATATATATATATATATATATATATATATATATATATATATATATATATATATATATATATATATATATATAATTATTAATAAACTTTGAGATATTTGGGATTTTATAGTCATATCATGAAAGATACGCCTCGACCGGGACCCGAACTCGGGACCATCTGATCGCCTGTTAGGTGTCCTCTGAAGGTTCTTGGATACGATCCAATATCGAGATGTGTGAGGTATTTTAGCCATGTCGTAAAAGATACGTCTCGACCGGTCGAGACGTATCTTTTACGACATGGCTAAAATATCACATATATATATATATATATATATATATATATATATTTATACAAAGCGCCATGAGAGTGAGATGTAAACCTTCGCTATCGCTCATTTAATTAGTTGAGGGACGAAAATAAGACGCGGAGCCAACGGTGATAACATGTTAATCCGCTAATCATCGCTTAATCCGCTAACTATCGGTTGGTAAAATAGCGGGTAGGACAGCTAGATATACAGTTTCCAATTCAACTTCATGGATGTGAATTTGACGCGGGTGAAATAATTTGAATACGGGTCAATGAACGTTCGAATCTCCCGGTGTGCAGATGTGTTAAAACAACATGCGCCGTGGAAGAAAAAAACCGGTTCCAAGTCTTAACACAGATAATTGATAGCCAGGCTTTAGTTAAAATTCTTAAACCTTATTAGCATTCAATTAAGTAAGGCCACATTTCAGACATTATTAAAGTCACAAGGAAAACAGGGAACTACGTCACTATTTTATACCTTGTTATACATTTTTCTTTGAGCCCTTGATAGTACCAATGTAGACCTCGATTATTTTTTGAACATCTCTCGGGAAGTTTTATAGTTACCATTTTTTCAATTGTTATGAATGTAAGAAATTCCATATTTTGTTTCAAAACATACAATTAGGCATAACAACGTGATTTATCTCTCATTTTATTTTTAATATATTCAAAAAGTAAATTAAAGCAGTATTGCCGAATTGATGAGTATCAGTAATTAAGATTTGTATCCTTTTATTATGAATGGAAATACGGAACAATAATATTATTAAAACAGTAGTGTGCGATGCGAATTTCTGTAAGACATAGAAGGTGTCTAAACGCATTCAAATGAAAGCACTGCTTTGACACTACGCAATTTGACTGAAAGGGTGTCGATATTGGTTGGGGGAGGGGGGAAAGGTGGACATTTAGTTGTGTTGTGAACAATAATAAGCGGCCAGAAGGTGAATAGTTAGGTACCTGTCACGAGGCTACAACAGGTAGGGTTAGAAGACTCAGGAGTGGGAGACAGTAAACTACGAGAGACAAACCTTGGCATGCAGGTGGAGGGAGAGCACGACCATGCAGTCAGTCACATAGAACATAGAACAGTGTGTTTCACTCTACAATTAATGATCGATCGCGCTATCAAAGTGTGGCATTTAATTTTTAAGGCTAGCAGTCAATTAGGCCTATAAGAGAAAATTTATAAAAATAATATTACTTCTGCAATATTTGTCAATGTTTTACTCGCCCTTCGAGGATCTTACAAATGTTAAGACATCATCTTTACAGCCATCAGCATTGTTTTTTTCTTCATGTCATTTAATTGTTCTTCTTTTTCTTTGTTGTCTCATTCAAATATTGTTAGCCGCATTTATTCACTTTTTCCTTTTTTTAAGTTATCATTATTATTTTTCCACATTTATTACAACTATTCCTAGATTTAATTAACTTCGATTATTGTTTGCTCGACGACACCACCAACAGCTAGGTTATTCGGGAGTACGAATTATGAAACTATGGAGTGATGACAAGTGAAAGGACGTTTATGAAAACCCAAGCCTTATGCGGGACTCGAATCCACGTCCAACGGTGACTTCAGTTTCTGAAGGGGTGCCTCAACTGACTGAGCTACCGAGGGCGGCTTTTAATCAACTTATATTTTGTTTCTCATTCTACTGCTATTTTATTATGCTATCAAATATTTTATTATTGTTATTTTTTATATTTTGATTAATTGGTTTTTATTCTGTCTTTTTTTAGCAATCTTCTGTGTATAAGAAAGAATTTTCTTCATTAAAGATATATATATATATATATATATATAATTATATATATATATATATATATATATATATATATATATATATATATATATATATATATATATATATATATATATATATATATATATATATATATATATATATATATATATATATATTTTTCATGTGGCTTTTCATTATTGAATAGGAAATGCAATAAAAAAATAGGAAATATTATCACTTTCCCAGTAAATCATCTTTTTGAGTATTTTAAAATACACAGCTGTTTTACAATACATATGACCAAATTGGTTTTATCATTGTTGCGATAAAATGAGGGAGATAGTTTGGTACGACCCACAAAAATAACCCAAGGTGAACAAA
The DNA here is from genome assembly GCA_907164805.1 of Brachyptera putata. Lineage (NCBI taxonomy): Eukaryota > Metazoa > Arthropoda > Insecta > Plecoptera > Taeniopterygidae > Brachyptera > Brachyptera putata. The sequence continues at coordinate 45,107,128 of OU015463.1, forward strand.
ATGTAGACGTGTTCTGTTATATCTTTCGAGTAATATGATAGACTATACCAAACTTCTAATACGGAAGAAATAAAAACTAACGTATCAACGTGTGATGAGTCAAACTGTTTGCTTTTCTGCACAAACGTTCCTTTTTTTATTGTATTTCTGGTCTGTGACAAATCTATTAGTCTTCATTCATGAGAGTATTAGTTTTCTCGCCAACCATATGGTATGGTTGGCTGTGAGACGAAGCGTTTCCATAGACTTACACAGGCTTACAGGCACTTCGTGTCAATTGCATTCATCATGCATCTTCGCCTTTAGTCGTGTCAACATCAAGTGGTCGAGTGGCTAGCACACTGAACCGTCATTCACGAGGCCAGGGTTCCATTCCCGTCATGGTCGACCATCCTAACAGCGTGATTTCCCACAGTCGTGCATATCATTACTGGCCAACAACAGGGAAAACTATCCAAAAAGTCTTTCGAAAGTAAACTAGGTAGCCCTACATCAAAATTTAATATTGAAAATATAATGTCATATGGAAGGTATGAGCATTGAGAAGGTAAACGACATATAAGGTCCATATAAAAATCAACCAAAAATTGTAATTGATTTCCGTACCGTACTACGTAATATTTGAAAGTATAAAGTATGGCAAATATTTAAAATACAGTACATGGAAGGTAAGAACTTTGAGAAGGAAAAAGATCCATACAATCCTTATAAAAATCAACCTAATATTGTGGGCCTAATTGTTTTGCCAATATTAGGATTTTACTTCCCATTACTCAAGAAACCTTGATCTCAATAATCATCCATCCGACGCCATTAGATCTGCGCTATCGGTGTATTCCTTACTGCTTATTCGCCTATAATGCCTAATACCTTTTCATTCCCCTACTGCCTACGATCTGGCCCGTACTGCCTAAAAAGGTTAAACCGACCGCATGTTCCCCTACTGCCTAAGAACTGGACCGTACTTGCCTAATGAAATATTCTGTGCTTTTAAAACGGTGTTTTTATTATTGACACCATGTATTGCAGTCAGGTGCGTGATTTAAAATACATACAATTTAAAAATTAGACTTGAAATGTATCTGAAATGGCCGTATAGCTAGACTGTTTAGCTATACACATTCAAGTATTTTTGGAACCATTAACTGATAATTTCGAACTTTAATTGATTTTCAGGCTAAGAAGCTGGTTCAAATATCAAAACATTTTCTAGTTATTGATATAATACACCAAACCTTGATCAAATGCAACCAAATTGGGAGTGTATAATTTTTCCTAACTTGATGACGGGTTAGGGAAACAGTGATCTAATAAGATATATGATTATGATAAAGGGATCAGTAGGGCCTACACGTTATTCGACGACAATAAAGTGAATATTGAGAGAAGACCTTTACACGGGATTATATATTAAGACTCGATCCCTCTTAATTTGAATGTAGATAATGCTGCGACAATATTGTCAACCTGAACCAAGGTGCAGTGTGTATATTGACATTGCTTTTCTCTTGAGAAAATAATGGTTGAAATGAGTTCACTGCACCTGAAATTGGTCAATTACTAAATAAGCACGAGTAGGCTCAGGCCCTACTGGAAATAAGTACACTTTTATTCCAATCAATCAATAATATTGTGATTTTATATTCACTTTATCAATCTACAGTGTCATATCCATTTGATATTGCATTCACAGTCTATCAGTCCAATTACATCCTTCACTAGATTATACATCACTTCACTACAATTTTGAATCAGATTCAAATAAGTATACGGCCTCTTTAAATAATCCTAATTCTCCCCAAAATTGCATTGAACAACAGTATAAATTATTTCATATCAGACAGATTTTTATATACCTGGGAGAGTTTTAGGGGTGTGCGAGTCCAGGTTTTCAAACTCGAGTCCCAATCGAATCCGATTTTTCATAAAACTATCGAGTCCGAGCCGAGTAACGATCGAGTCAACTTCGAATAATTGTAATGCGCTAGTTAGTAGTTGGTCATCAATGACGGAAAGGAATAAATGTAAAAATAATACAAAATAATTTTTATTCAATTTCTATCAATTTAGGCTACTTTACGTTAAATTAACTTGAAGTTGTTGTTATACGGTAACTAAATGTTAAAAATAGGCACTACTTAAATATGGTATAAGTATATATGCGAGTTTTTCTAATTTCGAGAATTCGAGAATTCAAATTCAACCTTCAGATTACAGGAACCTTGGAGAAACGTTTTGTGCACGGATGTCCACCAGGATGTCAAGAGGGCTTTGGAGGAACAAGACATTTCACTGCCACTTGGTGGCTCTTGCATGTATACCATCACATCTATCAAGGTTTGAAGAAGAGGCGAGAAGAACATTATTTTCGTGGGTCTATTTCAAGATCAGTAAACATTCAACAATTGAACCAAAGATTTGAATCGCGGAAAAATGTCTAATTCAAGACAAACAAATGACTGTTTTCATTCATCCTGACGTGGTTCTACTTTTTTTTGGTTTCCCATAGTCTGTGATACATGACTTATACAAGTAGTAAGTACTATAAGTATAAGTAGGGGCCTATAGGCCTATTCATACCAATTTAGGACTATCACTCATTTTTTTCCAGATTTTGTAATGACATTATGATAAACTTGACATCTGTTTAAAACGGAAAGAAGTGAACGTTGTTCAAGAGATTCAGTTCGAGTGGGAGAGATGAACATGAGTCTGTTGGTCCACTCTTGACCCATACTGTTAAGTGTTACCTCATCTATTTCACACTGGTCGACTCGCAGGTCTAATTTCAGTGGAGGAGTTTTAGTTTTTGACATGAATAAAATTAACGAGAAGCTGGCAATTCATACGATCCTCCTTAACATGGCTAGAAAGTTCGATGAAAGTCCACCGAGAGCTTCCTTATTTGTCAATTGTCACCTCCAAATAGGGGTGACAAATCGATAAAAAATCAATAATAAATCAATTAAGGGTCGTATCGAAAGCCTTACAACAACAGAATTGTATACTAGGAAATCGTGAACAGATTGATTTACATGACGATTCAATTTGGTGCAGGGGTGACCAAAATGTAATCCTATTTATTTTAGTAATATACATTTTCAACATTTCGAAACAGCTACGAGAGTTGGAACTCTCTGTTTTGTCTAACTCAAACAATGCAATCAGCTGAAAACCAAGCTTGAACTTTCCAGGAGTGAACAAAATTACATTATTTATAGACGTATAGACCCACACCTCTTTCTCATTTAGGGCGTTTTTCATAACATTGGCCGCATAAATACTGCACACACCACACGTTGGCTGAAATTGTCTGAGCAAGATGGGATGCCTCTCAGATTATAACCAACAGTGCCACAAGAACCTGAGGTGGACAAGTTGGGATGAACCCCATCGAATGCTGGCCGGTGGCAACAATTTCTCTGCAAGTCTTTTTTCAAATGGAACTATAAACAGTAGGTACAAATCACTATATTTGTGTAGTTATTTTCGTTTCTGTGATCATATTGGGAATGAAATATACTGGGCCTTTACCATAAACCTGATCCTGACTCGAGAAAACATTCAACAGTAACTTTCTCACAAAGAAAAGGAACTGCGTCTGAAGTCGATCCATGGTCCCCGAGCATGTGGAGAAGCGATACTTACAATCGATCCACAGCGACTATACTACTACAGTTGCTACTATATTATATCGTAGCATGAGTCGTTAACTGAGTCATGTCGTCAAAAATCTCAGCGTTCCCATTGGTCGCTTGGCAGCACATCAAATCTTCGAAAACCCATATCTTTGAAAACCCATATCTTCGAAAATCCATATCTTCGAAAACCGAAATCTTCGAGAGCCCATACCTTCGAAAACCCATATCTTCGAGAAACCAAATCTTCGAAAACCCATATCTTCGAAAACCCATATCTTCGAGAAACCAAATCTTCGAAAACTCAAATCTTCGAAAAACCATATTTTCGAGAAACCAAATCTTCGAAAACCCAAATATTCGAAATCCCATATGTTCGAAAAACCATTTCTTTGACAGTTCATTTCTTCGGCAGACCAAATCTTCGAAATGTCACATTTCTTCGACAATCAAGTTATTCGACAACCCATTATATCAGCAGTAAGAATATTACACATATTGATGTACTTCGTTTGTTTGTATTCGTCGAGTTCTTATTGCACGAGTAGTTGCTATCCACGAAATGAATGTGTTTTTGCGGCTAGAAAGAGAAAGGGGTGGAAAAGAAGAGGGGAGAGGGGAGGGAGACGAGATGAGTGATGTGTGAGATTAGCGGAATACGACCAAATTCGAACAGGGAAATATCTAATGAATTTTGTCTAGCCTGAATGTTACAGAAAGCGGCAAAGTAGTTTCTGCCATTTCCATGTTCATAGACAAATAGCCCATCTCCAACGTACGGTCTGGTCTGGTCGTTGAAAGTGGCTGGCAACTGTGTGACGCTCCTCTCGTATGTGCCACGATGTAGTGATACTAAGTAACTTCATCATATAAAGAAGGTGTGCCGACTCAGTCTTCCAATTGGTGCATTTCCGCAGTCATAGAGGTCCCATTTGTCTGTCGCTCAACCATCACTTTTCATATTGAACTGCTGAACACGGCTTAATAGGTACCGTACCAATGGGTGCTCACCCGTACCGTAGCCACTCAATCTCATCTAGTTCGCAAGCGAATCCGCTAGGGTAAATGGGACCTTTGGCTCTGATTTGATGGCAAGAAAACAATAATGCCCGCCATGTTATAGTATGGGAGTCGGCTCACCTTCTTATTATGATGAAATAAGTTGGTATCACTACATCGCGTATGTGCCATACATGGTGCGTGGGCGGTGCATGGCGAGGCAACATTCAAACTGCAGTCGATTTAACGAAACGTCAGTGTTTTGGTGATAACTCTTGAACAGTATAAGATATCAGATTCTAATACGGAAGAAAACGTATGTTTTCAATACCTTCAAGAAGGTGAAAATGATCAATATATAATTCATGACGCATTATTGTCAAGCGTATACGGATAAAAATATTGTTTTCTCGAGCTGTACCATTATGAGCTTGACCATTATGCGATATGAGTTCAATAGTTAGGCCTATAACTTATACCTTCTTGAAGGTATAGAAAATAAATGTGTGTCCTCTCTATTAGAATTTCGATAACTCATACCGTTCGAGAGTTATCACCAAAATACTGATATTTCGTTAAATCGACTCCCATGCGCTCTCAATCGAAAATTGATTTGAATTTCTCTCGATAACATTCCTCGATTAAAACACGGCATCATGCAATTATAAGCCTACCTAATTAACGGTGATTACCAACAATCAAATTACATCTTCTATGGTTTATACAGGTGCATATATTATAACCGTAGATGTTGAAACTGAATGTTTCCGTTCTCCTCTCTTACTCTCCCACCCATGCCTGTTTTATCCCTCCCCTCCCCCTCACGTCGCTGTCGACGAGCAGTCACGCAAGGTGGGTTTGAACAGCTTGGCTTGTATTTTGTACGTGGATCGTCAGTACACGGTCACTCATTTGTCCATGTGCGATACATTACAACGGCTCCGATAGGAAATATGACAGACAAATGGGTTGGTTCGGTGTGGAGTCTGTTCTCAATGGGGTAGCCGACTCGTACCAGCCACGTACAATCGAATGTTCAAAAACAGATGACGTAGTATTGTTTTCGAAGGGACATTTTGTGCCGCGAGGTGTGCCTGCATGTTGTTAGGCATGACGAAACGTCATATGGTCTTCAGACGTGTGCTAACAAGAGGTGACATTTATTAGTCATTATTAGGATTGTGATTATTTAAGAAAGACAAGAAATACTGTTGACTATTTGAGTGAGAAAAGTGCGTGAGTTTTTCAAATTGATTTGTGGGATGGCTTCTGTCATCCTTGTCATCATAGGCATACTACATACCTGTACTAATAATGTAACAGGTTGACTTGATTTGTCTAAGCTGTTATACGCTTTTTGATTTCGTCCGTGGTTCTAGACTAGCATATCTTTCCTTTTTAATAACGGTACATATATTTTTTAATTTCGAAGTAACTGTGAAACTTTGACAGCTCAAAATTGTACCAAGTTCTTCAAATCCTTAACAATTATCTTTCCAAGTGGAGCGACGGTTATTATCTCCATTACTTGTATCTTCTTAACAAATCATTATTCAACTGAAGTGCTTTATGTCGCCTTCTGTAGAAAACGTTTTCTAAGCAGATAAAAAAAAACTGTTCAACGGAAAGTCATGCATGTATCGAGTTGAACAACAACCAGGGTTTGTTTACGTAGCCTCGTCAGAAAATGAATTACTACTGCATTTTTCAAACCAACGGAGAACATGTTTTAAATTAACGTGATTGCCGTCTCCCTAGTGATTGACATGCATCTCTGAATTTATATCTATTTCGCTTTTCTAGCATGCATCCATTTCTATTTTCAATAACTTGCTTTTATTGTAGAAATAATAAGAGTCAATAAAGGTTCTGGCTACAAAGCCTACGTCTGTTTGCAACAAATATTAACAAGTACTTGGAACACAAAGGAAAACGTTTTACAACTAGTTATAAAAGGTGTTATCAGTGTTAAAGAGAAGGTGATATGAAGAAGAATGTTATCAGTGAAGTGAAGTGTGCATCGAGGATTCCTTAATCGTGTCTTGTTTCGATCAGCTCCTTGCAGCTATCCAGTGAAGTGTGCATTGTTATCAATCGACAGTGTTGTGCAAGTGACTTCTTGCTGACCACCATGCTGTTTGGATTATGGCCGAAAATAAGAAAGCGTTATATTCAACTGCAGTTGCATGCCTCGGCTTCATCTGCTTTGCTGTCGGCGCGACGGCAGTAGGGCTACCGTTATGGGGCTACTTCGACAACCCGGATGGTAAGATAGACAAAGCATAACCTCATTACACGAAAACGAACAGTGTAGCGAGACACCATGATTATCAATACGTACGATGGCATGATTCTAAAGTCGAATCCTCTCATATAAGACCACTTTTATTCTAGAACCTATGTTCTGTTATAGTTATACAATGTTACAAGGGGAACCCAGTTTTGATCCCTTGTGAATATACCTCCATTTAACCGTGAACACCTACCATGTTTTCTACGCACAATTCTGGGTTATTGTGACGCAGATGAATATTGTTTGGTTCGCAATAACCACGTCTGAGAGAAAATAGGCTACATTTTTCCTAAAAAATCGATGTGGGAAGACCAATGTACCTTGAAAGGTCAACTCTGAATCAACATCGAAATATTGATTATGACTAGGCTTTTGCTTGGAATCGCGAACAAACAAATGGCAAATGCCCGTGTTACAGCTTGTAGGCCTAGTTACATGCAGTTGAACATGTACTGAATACAGACTTGGAGAACATTGACTCGACACATAATATAACGTGCTCTATGTCTCTCATGAATAAAATTAATTCAAAACACTGCGATAAAATGCTTGCCGCTCTACTAACTTCAAGTTAGTCGATTTAAATATCAGTATATAAGGGAAAAAGAATGCTTCTTATTCACTGTATAAGTTTAATCTCATTTGATCATCATTAGCGTCTATAATACTTACATAAGAATAGCATATTGGCATACATTTTACGATTTGCTGCAAACGAGGGGCGTAGGACATTTCTAAGGCCCATAACCTTTTTACGCTTGAATATAAAACTTGAACACTCAATTGGGGTACTCTTAAACATTTTTTCAAACATTATATGTACATAATCGTTATGGTAATTATAATATCAAATGATGTTCCATGATCCATCTTGTAATTAATCAGTGGCACATGGAATTCTACTTGGCGCATTCTATACAGTATCTCTTCTTGACATGTAGACCTAGATATTCAGTGCCATACTCGAACGACAAGAGTCATTCAGTGATGGTGACCTCATGGCAATTTAAGCCTTACCTATTGGCCCATGGTTGCACCGGAAATTGAAATCCCGGATATGACGATATTGAATCGGTGACAATTAAAGGGTCGATCCACAAACGAGAGAGCGAACTTTTAATTACGATTTGATCGAAATGTATCTTATTTCATAATAAACCTATATTGTTCATTGTCACTAACCTCGACGACTTCAAATATGCCCAAGTGTATTTGGCCTATATGGAAGTGGGTTCATAACATACAATACATTCAATGGGTATGAATTTGAGTAACTCTTAATCTTAACTAAGGTCACGTTATCAAAACTGATCTGGTTTATCAATGTTTTATAAGGAGAAGAATGTTGAACTTTTTCTGGCGAAATGGAATCATCAAACAGTACACCATTTCTCTTGGAGTTCAGTTCGTCTTACCAATTTATAATTGGTCAAAATAAAAGGAGGCCATCAGAATATCTTTATGAAAGTCAGAAATGTCAGCAGAAATATTCGGCAATAGCTGCTAATCCCATGCAGTGTGGAGTACTTGAATAAACAATAACGTATACTTGGATATTAGTACTGGCATATTGTTGTTGACGTATAGTGAACTCCATTTCGCTTTCAATGTTCTACAATATCCGTTTTCTGTCAGTCGCGAGCTATAGCACAGTCCATTCTCATGTCGGCCTACTCACAAGTTATGTTATACTGAAGCTAGGTATTGGGTTGCACGAACCCAATTATACAGGATTCAAGAGTTGAATATCACGACAGCTGATCTATTGTTTGCTCAACGACCCCAGTATAGAAGCAAACATGTGTCTCATGCGGGACTCGAACCCACGCCTGCCTTGACGACAGTTCTCAAGACAATGCCTTGGCTCACCGAGCTAAACGGGCGACTTTAGTCAACATGCTGCTTCTAACGCTTACGGAGTGAAGGTATAGTTAGCAGAATAGGATTTTTTTTCAGAAGCTGGCAACAAATATGATCATGAAATACAACACTTTTAAAACAATATAAATCGCTATGACAAGATTCCTGGCTCTAAGTTGATCTATCTACCAAAGTACCATTGAAATACGTTTAGTTGCTATGAGTCGTGACCATCAAATGGTACATACCAGAGATAAAATGATTCATATCAGAGAAGCAGAATGATGGAAAATGGCATTATATAATAGAAAACTGAAGCGATCCGATTTCCTTGATTAGATGACGTAATGACTTATAGTCTACTAGAATGATCTGAATGGTGTTAGATGGAGTAAGACCTACAAGATTACACCATACCTTCTTTAAGTCATTTGCATTCGGATTGAATTTGTAGTTGATAAGCGGCTTTTCTGTACTGCATGCACTTGGACACCGTCTGTTAGGTCTACTTGTTCTATTGTAGCCTACTGTGGAATGTCGCTTCCAACGATCGTCACTTCGTTTTTTATCAAATTCTTCTTATTCACATGAGATAAAGAAATACCGGTACATTTATCAGAATAAAATAAAAACATGTATAAGAAAGAAGGGAATACTTGGATGAGGAAAAATTGTTTTCAACTTCCAATTCACATTCCACTTGGTAGGCATATGAACAATAAAATCAATGAATATTTAATATTGATATCTTGAAAAAAAAATATATGTATAACTATTTAGCAGGAGAAAAGTGATGAAAAAACCTACTGGCCTGAGAGCAAAAGAGAAAAATAAGTAAAGGCAAAGTGCAAAATATATTTCATTCACTAATGAAATTTGAATTGGTAGGCCTATAATGTGATAATTTAGATGATTGTCGTATGTGCTTTGGGATCCCATGTTTATACTTTCCATATGGTAGAGCTAGAGCTCTAATGGAGATGAAATAAACGATTAGATCAATGTCAACTTTGTTCAAACAGACTATCTTGAAGGTACACTTGCAGTCAATTTGATGTGACTGCAAGTGTACATATTAGAGTGGAGAGCATAAGCGAATTAACCCGTGCAATTGACCTAATGGGGTTGAGAACTTGATTCAGAGTACTTCGATGTAGTCTCAATCTTCTGGCAAAAGGCGAATAGATTGGTAAGAAGAAAAATTCGCTCTACAATCGCATTCAAACTGAGATATTTACGACAATGAGTATTGAAAGTGTGCAAAATATAGACCTTTACTCCAAGTAATCCAAGACTCTAAGTAATTACATACATAAGTAAATACATTTCCTGACCTAATCGGAATTAGAATTGACAATTTGGTCTATTTCCGATTGACAGGATGCATTCAGGATGTTTGTATACATATACCACAGTTTAGTCTCTCGTTATAGATTCGGTGAGCTCATTAGTGCATGTGGTACATTATCTGTAGGAATAAGGACATATCTCAGCAAGTATTGAGAAAGATTTCATTCCTGGGTCTGAGTATTGATCTTCTTAGAAGAGTGTGGGTTCGAGTCCCGCATGCGACATGCGGTTTTGTAAACGTCCTTTCACCTATCATCACTTCATCGTTTCATTATCAGCCGCTCATTCGTACCCCCGTAAACCTAGCTGGTGGTGGGGTCGTTAAACAGCATTGAAATAATTTCAAAATCCAAGTATCTTAGATTATCAATAAGCTCAAGGTTGCAATCTTGTTGTGTTGATGAAGTTGATATTCACTATAGTTGATAAATCACACTGTTGCATTTTAATCGCTAATTTTGTAGAATTCTTTTGTACGTACGTCAGTACATCATTACTACCATTTAAAGGCTAGTAATCATGAAATGATTGTAGACACCTATAACTACGTTAATAACGCTATTATGTACATTCACTCTATTCCGTGTCGACTCGTCAACATTGCATTCAAACTTTACTACCAGTTCGACACGGACGGCCAGAGGAAAGCGATAGGTAATCTATACTATATGAGGGATCCACTCCACTGTTCCAAATGATGAAATATCAATATACGGGCTGAATGGGAGACAATAATGTAATCAAATTTACCTAGGCAGGTTCGATATGTATTGCAGGCCTATATACCTAGATGCATACATAAATAGCCCTATATATAGCCCACACACTATAAGAAGGATTTCAAAATACACAATATTTTATTGGAACGATCAAAACAAAGGTTGAAACAGCCATTACATTGGAGGATGTTTAAATAATAAATAATTATCCCGATTATTTCCGCATTGTTCCGAGTCGAGTAATTTCATAAGCCTTGTATGCATGATGATTGACTATCCGCTCTAACCATGAAGTTATGATAAGTCTACTGACGCGCCTCCATGCTCTATAACACGGCATGTTTCAGTCAACATCAAATGTTATACATTATTTTACAACATTTTTATACATAGGCTCTATATATATATATATATATATATATATATATATATATATATATATATATATATATATATATATATATTTATTTGAAAGTATATAAGTGAAGAATATTTCAATGAACTTTCATTGGAAATTTCAAATGAATTGAATGGAACTCAATGAAATTACTTTTAAAATCATCGCAAAAATATCAATGCAATGAATTCAGTGTATTCGGTGAATTCTATTGGATTCACAGAAAATTTCAATTTACGATTTTCTATTGGAAATCTCCAACATCCCATCACTATATAACCGTTCACGTGTACGTCGTATTACTTTGTCCCCCGTGTTTCAAAACACGGGAGTCCGTATAACCGTTCACGCGTACGTACGTCGTATTACTTTAGCACGCAGCCGCTCGGCCGTGCCGAATCATCTGCCAGTACTCTTGGTTGAAAACGAACACGCAGGAGTTGTATTAGTTTCACAAATAGCGAATCTGCCCTGTCGAATCATCTCCCGGTACTGTAGGTTTTAATTCTGTAAACAACCATTGTGAACAACCATGCAATAGTTCCATTCGTTTCACAAATAGTCCATCTTCCGTCTCGAATCTGCCGTCTCAAATCATCTCTCGGCACTTTTGATTATAAACAAACATGTAAATTACGTCGCACGCGACTGACCTCGGCTGGCCAGCTTTTGAAGGACAGTATCATCCCGCACCTTCCGCCCCCCCCCCTCTCTCTCTCTCTCTCTCTCTCTCTCTCTCTCTCTCTCTCTCTCTCTCTCTCTCTCTCTCTCTCTCTCTCTCTCTCTCTCTGTCTCTCTCTCTCTCTCTCTCTCTCTCTCTCTCTTTCTCTCTCTGTCTCTCTCTCTCTCTGTCTCTCTGTCTCTCTCTCTGTCTCTCTCCTCTCTCCCTCTCTCTCTCTCTCTCTCTCTCTCTCTCTCTCTCTCTCTCTCTCTCTCTCTGTCTCTGTCTCTCACATCAAGTCGAGAACGCAAGTGAGGTCTTTCACCCGTCATTCTTTAAATGTCACTATGTCACTCTCAACGTCTCCAACTATTAATAAGTAACTGACTTACCAAAACTATCCCCGTGCATTCTAAAAATATCTTGTTCTATATACGCTCTAAATGGCAGAGTAATGCTATATGTTTGGTACGTGGTGCTGAGTATAGTCTCATCTCGTCACGGGTAATGGATATGCCAATAGATTTGAAATATCCGCCGAGTGAATCACTGAGACTATGAATTATTGCTGTTGTGTACTGAGCTACAAGAGTAGGCGAGCTCCATCGACAATTATCTACTTTTTCTATTGTGCATCATTGCTGATGGATTCGGCCTATTTCATTGATTGTTATTTTCGTGCTTATCCATATCTAATGATTTCAGTAATTAATAGCACTGTTTTAGGTAATATTTTGTTGTCAGTTTCGTATCATTGACTCAAGATATACGCAAGACGTTCCATGCAAGTCGATTGACAACAATGAAAAATCTTTCATCATGTATGTAACGCGAGTGCATGTTTTGTGACCATTTTCAGTGTCAACTATACAGCTTAATTTATGGTAGTGGCTTTCCGGATGAACGTATTGTTGTGAAACTGTTGCACACCATTTAGAGAGGTAACTTGTAGAATATGGCCGATCCATAATGAACATTCACAATATTTTCAAAAATAATACCCTGGTGGGAACTTTTTTCCCTATGGTGACTGGGGACGCCTTAACCTGCTTCTTTAATGCCAAAAGTGGAATGGGGACGTAACCTTGTTTTCTTTTTTCTGTCAGTTGATTCTGTCAGTTCTCATTAACCCAGACTTTGGATTATATTGACTCTTCGGAACTGAATTGATAAACAACTACGAATGATTCGAATGAAAAAAATGAAATAATTCCATGAAAATAGGTAAAAACTCAATTTTTCGCCCCCAGCCTGTGCCAGGACTGGATTTTCCGAATATTATGAATATGTCAAAAAAAATGTATTCAATTGAAAATTGTATTTAAAATTGGAACAAAATCGAAGTAATTGATTCCCCTCCTCACAAGATGTCCCCCTCCCCTCTCAGCGACAGCCTCAAATGGATGAGAAATCTCAAAGCCTTCTTCTTTCAATAGAAATTTCCATTTTTTCTGAGTGGACCCACATCCTCAAATCTGCAAGCATTCATCACCAAACCCTGCAAGCTTGGTCTTATATGCCCCAGAAACTTTTTGTGAAACTTGTCCATGGTTCACAAGGCACACGCGGTATATGATCTGCTGGGTCATTCGAAAACGATGGTACACATCTCAGCCGAATCATACGTGAAATCTCTCATCCAAACAGTTGTCACAACGCAGGTCTGATGAGAATTATACAAATTTGATGAGACCAGGTCAAAATTTCATTTTTGGCTCCGCAATAGGTCAAAATCACATTTTTTTAATACTATAAATATGGGTTACACACAATATCCAGTAAGAAAACAGACTGTAAATCGAAACTGTATTAGCGTAATTGCCCCCCCCCCCCCCCCCTCCACACTACGCACAGCTCCCTTTCCCCCTTACACGGATGGGAAATCGGAAGACCTCTTTTTCTTTTTCCAACGAGACGTACGTTTTTTCCGTGAACGTCCTAGAATGTCCATCCTATACCACTAAACCTCGTCAACTTGTAGGCCTATCGTTTCCATCTGTTCCGCCAGCTAGGGTAGCGCGTTGGAAGAGTGACGTTCCGCTGAACGCTTCCCTTGCCGGTCATTCGAGTCGAGGAGTCTCCCGCCGACACTAGCGCTGTTAGTACGTGCTCCAGTGTTCAAAAGCGGTGAGATACGGAACTCGGCTGGATCAGTGGAGCCAGCAGTGGCTCCCTCCCCGTCAATCAGAAGCGAAGAAAAAATTAGAAAAAATAGGAAGAGAAAATGAAAAGAAAGCATTATATTTATCGTATACATTCATGTTCAAAATAATTTACAATCAGGAGGCCGGAGTTCGATTCCCGCCATGGTCTACCATCCTGACAGAGACGGGTTGAACAGTGGCTAGCCCACTGAGCCGTCATTCAGAAAACAGGAGTTCGATTCACGCCATGGTCGACCATCCTGAGAGGTTTCTCGTGGTTTCCCAGAGCTGTCGATCAACTGAACACTAATGTCTCCTTCAAGAGCAGACCACGACCGCTTCCTCCTCACTTTCGAAAACACATAATGAATATTATAACCTTGCATATCGACACCTCACTCATCATTCACCAACGCCAATAACGCTAAGCCATCATTGGAGTACGTTGCGAAACCTAACAAAAATCAACCAATCAATGAATAAATAATTATAGGGTCTACTTATATGTTGGCCGTCTTGGCTATTCCAGTCACTTGACTATTCGAGTGTGGCCATCAATGGTCGAGGCCGCAGCTGAGCGTCTAGCAAGGAGAGCACACGAATTTTCGGGTCCTCGGTGCTCGATCGACTTTGGCTGGCGAGCAACAGAAATGCTAATTTCTTGAAACCACTTATATTCCCGTCGTTTTCACGTATTATGTAAATTAAGCTAATGTTTAATATTCAAAATGTGAATAAAAGTATAGGAGATGTATTGTAAAGCCAATGAAGATGTAAATCATGTCAAACATTACGCCTTCCGCTCTACATGAAGTAGGTCTATTTAATCCATTGTGATAATAATTCTCAAGAATCAGCTGGATCGATCGGACGAATTATGCGTGTAAAATGGAATACTGCAAGGTTGATGATGAATTAATTGACTCATTGCACTTTTTGAAAATTAGTAAATTATTGATCTATTCGAGCGGCAGCTTGATGGAAGCCAAGTTTCGCACAATGTTCCCTCAGATTTACCAGAGTGATTATGAGAACATGTGAAAAATAATATTGAGATGATTGAACAAATAGTTCTCCTAAAAAGGTATACAATGAGCTAATTACAGCTTTATATTGTTATTGTTGCTCAAAGTTGTAAAAGTCAACAATGTTGATTTAAAAATTAAAATGCAAGTCACCAATATTTGTTAAACTGAATCTTAAGTTTGGTGTTTAAAAAAAAATTGTCAGAGTAATGAATTTTTAAGTAGACAACGGTTAAAATCATTGAAAATAGGTTCCCCCTCAAATTGCACACGAATCACTAAACATCGTGCATGATTGTGAGGGACAATCGCACTCGGTGGACATGTTTATTCGCTCCGAACATTTCAGAGAACCGAGACAAATATTTTCAATCAAACAAATCATTTACACCATAGCCGAAAGATAGGCCTACATATTTCATGTGCATATCACATATACCTCAGAATATTATTCTGGAGGCATTTCCACTTCGACCCTTTGATTCTACTTGGCAAACATGTTCGCTACTTTTTTCAATGCACGCTGCATGGTCTTGGCTCCTTCCTAGCTTGTATAGGCATTTCACATCTTGTTCGGGTGGGGTCTACATCGTTGTCTGGGGTCTGTTCGGGTCTACATCAATCGAGATACAAAAGCAATCAATTTTCCAAAAAATGTCAATTCGAGTAGACCCAGTTATTCGTTTGAAATGCAGTCAGTGTACAGGTATATGCTAGAAATGTATTCCAAGCTCACCAATACGTGTAGTAGCTCTGTCCACTAATCTCCTTCCCACTGTTCACACATGTGATAATTGTATGCTAATAGATGACTAGATGCGAATTGTTGGAATGGGTGGGGTGATAATGAGAAGCATGAGGAGTTTTCACACGGTAGATTCCCAACCAATGTTGGAAGCATCTTATCGTAGCTGTAAGTCGTTTGTTTAAAGGATTGCCCTTTTTCTTGTTCAATAATAATAAGGTCACAGCAGGGTTCAAGTTCGCTGTTTTGCAATCTCTCTCTCTCTCTCTAGACCCTCTCTCTCTCTCTCTCTCTCTCTCTCTTTCTCTCTCTCTCTCTTTCTCTCTCTCTCTCTTTCTCTCTCTCTCACTCACTCTCTCTCTCTCTCTCTCTCTCTTTCTCTCTCTCACTCACTCTCTCTCTCTCTCTCTCTCTCTCTCTCTCTCTCTCTCTCTCTCTCTCTCTCTCTCTCTCTCCTTACTTCCCCCCTCTCTCTCTCTCCCCCCATCTTTCTCTAGCTCTCTTTCTCTTCTTTTCTCTCTCTCTATCCCTCTCTCGCTATCTTTCTCTTCTATACTCTTTCTCTCTCCACCAAGTTCAACATCCTCTTTATCATCCAACCCAGAAGTCAATGTAATCTCAAATCCACAGAAAGCTTTTTCGCTTGTTTTAATTAAGAACAACCTCTTACTTTCTCTCGTCATTCCTGATCCTAGGAGGTCAAGTTTGACAGTTTTTGTCGTGAAATTAAAAACTATGAACTGTAACCTCTGTGAGGCTACTCAGTCAAGCGACTGGGACATGAAAGAACGAGACGAAAACAGACTGATCCAGCGATGTATTTGTATAGTTAGCCTATATCGTACTGATTCCCCGTACTATAATGCTGTAGCTACGATAGCTGTATTTCAAAGTATAACGTCCTAGATGTCGACATCGGTGGCTCACCTCTCACCCCAGCCCCTCACCCCACCCCACCCCCTCACGCCACCCCCGCCTCACCCCAAGCAGTGCTAACCACCTTCAAGTAGAAATAAAATGTCGCAATTACTCGCGTCTTCACATCTAGATATGGAAGTTATTATTAAGGGGAACCCACCCACAAAAATGTATCAAATATTTCATTATTTATTGATGTATCAAGGTTAAAATAGTATACTAAAAATTTGAAATTGAAAAAAGTTGAAAATTCCTAGAGAATTTTGGAAAAACTTGTTGAAAAATACGTTAATCCGTTACATAGGCCTACACGAAAACCATTAGATAGTTAGCATCTAGGGAAAAATTGAAGAGTTGGAAGGGTAAACCTTCCTCTACCAGCTAAGCTATTTTTCTTCAGCGTACCTGAAGCCGTTCTGATACAAATGAATAGTTTCGGTTACTTCGATTTACGAAAAAACATTACGTGACGTTGCCCGGTCTTTTGTGCCAAACGCATAAAGTTGAACTATTTATATGTAGCTTAGCCCAAAACCAGTACTTTTACCAACACATCGATACCACACACGATAAAATACCACGAGATGTAATCAAGTGGTGTATGTAACGCGAGATGCATGTTTTGTGACCATTTTCAGTGTCAACTAAAGCATACGTTATCGTAGTGGCTTTCCGGATGAACGTATTGTTGTGAAACTGCTGCACATCATTCAGAGAAGCACCTTCTAAAATATGGCCGATCCATAATAAACATTAACAATATTTTCAAAAATAATCACCCTGGTGGGAACTTTTTCCCCTCTGGTGACTCGGGACGTCCTAATAATACAGCCACGATTTTGTGATCATAGTAGTAATAGATATATGTGCGTTCACACACGGAATAGGTCGTAAGTGAGCAGAAGTTGTGCATGTGACAATGAAAATCAGGGTTAGAAAATAATGAGAAAAACGGTGGGTGAGGGGGGGGTGTAATTCGGTATAAGGGGGGGGGGGGGGTAAACTGATGAGGCGAGTGTCATAGCAGAAACGAAAACCAAGAAACAACGGTGATGTTTCACATGAAAGAACAGTTCCCCACGATCCTCACATTTCCCACGGCCGCCGACAGAAGTACACTGACACTCACTCAAAAACCTCGGCCCTATTATGTTCTTCTATAACATTCTATATACACCACTGAGACTGTCACTTCTTTTCGCACTCATCCGTCGCTTTCCACACGCCCAAAAGCGCAGAACCTAGATGTTCCACCAGTAGCTACTGACAACACACCAGTAGACCCGTGTATTATTCCACGTACGCGCTATCGGCCCACCAATGAACACCGTCTCGCGGCAACATTCAACTATCGCCACCTTCCCGCTTTCAGTCTACCAACGCCATAATTCTGTTATCAAAAGTCAACCTGAACATACAACCGACTTCTCAATCCTAATTGATTACATTTTCTATATCAAAATACTTGATATTTTGAAGTGAGAATAATACTCTTCATTTCGTGCATGGCAGTTCAATTTATTCATCAGGAAGTTAAAAGTATATGTAATGAACCTATTCGTCAGTATCTCGATTCTCGAAGATTGAGCAATATTTCAGAATACAAATAGCATAGAATTAATAAGACATATCTTTAGTCGAGTATAGATTTGGCTACTTGACGGAAAAGTAAGCGTACTGAATCTCCAGTGTATATGACAATACATGTTTACACTGAAGTTGCGCTGCAATCTGGAAAGTAATAATTCATAAACCTACATAACATGTTGAAGAATATAGAATATTCTGTATAAATACAATTTAGTATAATGTATTAATCAGGACGTTTACGTAGAAAGTTATCTGAGTTTCAACAGAAATTGTAAAACTCACGCCAACTTCTTAACCATCTTCAGTTGACCGGAATTATTCTGCGAACTTTTATCCTGACAGAAAGTTTAAAAATTCCAATCAAAGTGTATAAGTCCCCAACAAGTGGAAATCAGAAAAACCGTAGGCCCTCCTCCTAGGCGACATTCCAATAACTTCGTTCGGAAGAAAACAAAACGCAATCAAACATAGAAGCATCACAGGGCATATCACCGTTATGAAGTATTCGAAGGAATAACATATTCAGATGTCGTCTCTTAAAAAATTATCTTTATTCACATAAAATGAATAAATACATTCATCAGAACAACGATAAAAACATGTTTAATCAACAAAAGATCATTTGGATAAGAAAAATGTTTCTACAACTTCCAATTCATGTCTGAAGAGGTAAAAACAATCATTATTCATAACAAGAAACATAATGATTTAGCGGAAGAAAGTGATGAAAAAACCTACTGGACTGATGGGTTAATGCACATTCAAGTCCAAGAGAGAAAAATAAATAAAGAAAAAGTGAAAAATATATTTTATGTACTGATAAAAATATATGGAATGGTATAACGTGACCATTAAATCATTGTCCGTAGTAATAATGTGCTTTGGTCTTTTATATGTATACTTTACATGGTAGCAGAGTTGTAGTGCATCGGTCTGAAGATGAAATGAATTCACTTTGATTGAAGTCAGTTTTTTCATGAAGTTTCTCAGTCAAATTATATACAAAATCAAAGAAGTGGGCAATTTGACTTTTTTTTACGAATAACAGAAATTGGAGAATATTAGCTTGGAGTGTTTCCGGCTAATTATGTACATGTATTCTGTACAATTTGCAATGTTTTGAAGTTATTGCAGTGCTACTCCAGCAGGGTGCTGCGTACGAAATGGGTCTGATCAACATGTTACTTAATAGCACTTTACTATTGAGCGTGAGTATGCTGTTTTCTAAAGCCATGGCTGCGTGGGCTTGCACACGCTACTCGGTATCACGTGGTATGTATCACGGCTGTATCACGTGGTATGTTCAGTACGCGACCCATACAAGTCAGTTATGGAATAAATACCAATTGACTATTACACGATTCATTATTACCAAAAGCATGAATAATGGGTATTCAGCGTGTACGTCAAAGGAGGCCTATTAGTGGCTGAAAAAAGTCTTCTTTTCCGTGGCTTTTCTCGCCTCTAGACTAGCCTGAGGCGGGCATTACGAAGCAAAACAAAAATAAGAAACATATCTTTTCGACACACATTCTTCCAAATAATATAACTTGTGAAAATGTAGCTGGTGTATGAACAAATCATCAAATCTTCTCACTGATTCAATGACTTTATTGTATAATATTAAATCTTGAGTAGGCCTAGGGTAAACTGAAATTTCAAATGGAATATTCCGGTAAAGAGATAAGATAAGCTCAAGATCATATTCAAAAGTGAAATTGTGAAATCTTCCTTCATTAGTTGTCAATTAATAACAGTACTAATAGTACTAGTACTACTAACTTACTTACTGGTACTAGAACTGGTAGTGGTAGTTAGTAGTACTTAGTAGTAGCCTATAGTTACTATAGTAGTAGTAATGTTGTGATTTCCTGTGGATTTAACAGAAAATATCAAAGAAAATCGAAACAGTTGAGTAGAAAAGTAGACATTGAGTAGACCACAAGTAGGCCTATGCAGTACTCTAGTTATAAACGGCGTTCTGTACAACTGTACATAATATGTGGCCCAATTCTTCCGGATGAGACCAATAATCCAATTTGTTATTTGCTACCATTTCCGGGTTTATTCAACGTTATATTCAATAAGTCCGGAATCACGATATATTGCTATTCAAGTTTGAAGGGTAGAAAGTTTTTCTTACCTCGACGGAGAGCTTTACACAATTTGTAATGACGGTGTAGGCCTATTGAAGAACAATGTTTTATGACACGTGCCTACAATGTACAACTTCGTGTGATCCGGGAGACGAGGGTAATTTCGAACCCGGTTCGATTCCCGCCGCCGACCAACTCTACAGGTTTTTTCGTGGTTTATCCCTCTGTAGTCTAGGCTAATGCCGGTGTGACGGGATGGTTCCCACAATATAGGCCACGACCGCTTCCTTCCCTTTATCCTTCCCATTTCCCAAGAAATCTCCATCTTATCATCCCATCATCTCATTAATCATCCATCCGACGCCAATAGATCTTCGCCATCATTACAGTGCGTTGTTAAAACCCAATATGAAAAAAAAACAGTGTACAATGTTGTAATTGTAATTAGAAAAGAGCTCCCATCAATCAGCTGCTTCTGTTGTGTGTGTTGAACAATTTATGTCCGTAGTGGAAAGAATTCGAGACCGAGAGATGTGTGTTGCAATTATTCTGATTGTCGTCGATGTTATTGATATTACAATCCCACACAGCGAAAAAAGCATTCCATATGAAATAATATTCAACATTTCCAGATGACAGAAAGTCAAATTACAAACAAAATGGAGTACAACATGAGACCAATATATAATGTTGTTAGTGGAAGAGTGTAAACAATCATACGATAAAAAAACAGATACAGGAGGTGAAGTCAGATGTGACAAATAAATGAAATACTTCTATCCTGCTACGTAACAAATATATTAGATGGATTGATAGATATCTCTTCATTGCTGGAAAATTCAACATGTCTTTCACATTCCAATTTTTTATTTCTTTTGTCAACATCATATTATTGCAGAAAGTGATGAATTGAATATTAGTCTCTCTGTCTAGATTGCCAATTCAGTCTTCAGTCAAAAGGACATCTAATTGCATTCTCGGAGCCTCAGCCACTCATAGGAATCAGATCACTGACAAACTTGACTCTTGTTCATGTACAATTAGATGAAGAAAAACAAGTGACAGAAATAAATATTAGATTTGTCTGTTGGAACTTGAAATGGCCATTGCCTATAATGCAGATAGCAAGCTGAACTACGAATCAAATGGATTGACGGATTAATCGAATTTCACGGATTAATCCACTGAATATGGTATGGATATCAACTAGGTATGATTCGCCTTTCATTACGTTCGGCTGAAACGGTTGCTGCAAAGCTTTGGAATCTGAAGCCACCGTTGGGCGTGGCTCCCCCAATACAGACATTCACCTATCAGCCTTGATCGTATCATACCCCCGTATATTCTAGCTATTAATGGGGTCATTCAGCTTCATGAAACATGAAATATATTTGCGATGAGTATAGGGAACATCATGAGTGTATTTGTGTCATTTGAGCGCCAGGATAGTGTGAATGTGAAACTGCATAAAACGGTAAACACAGGAGCAACGATGTCTTCGGGAAGGGAAGTTCCTTCATATTGTCCTCGCTGGGTATTTGTGATGGCTTTCACGAAATTGTATTATCATTCTTCAAGAGCGTTCGATTAAGAGTCCATGTGAGTCGATTTAGCGGAATATCAGGTTTTTGGTGATAACTTCTGAATGGATGAGATATCGAAATTCTGAAAACGAGGAAACACAGATATTATTCAATGCCTTTAAGAGGGTGTAAGTAATGACTATTTATCTCACATCACACAATAATTGTTAGGCGTATATGCTTAACAAATGTGTATTATTGAGCGTATGCGTATGGCACAGATACTATCCAATGTATTTAAGATGGTCTAAGTGATGACTATTCAATATTTATCTCACAACACATTGTCAGGCGTATACGCTTGAAAAATGTGTATTTTTAAGCGTATACTTGATTAGAGATAAATGGCTATTTTTTATTGGAAGTATTTGTGTTTCCTCGTTTTCAGAATTTCGATAGCTAATACCGTTCAAAAGTTATCACCAAATACCTGATATTCCGCTAAATCGACTCTCATGGACTCTGATTTTCTTCCTAACTATAAACTCACTCATTGCGTCAAGAATGAGGTCGATGTCGAGAACAATTTTCAATGTTCGTTGTTCCGATTTTAGCCAAAAGGAGTTACACAAACTTCTATCCCATTTTTATCCAGCATATAAAATGTAATCTTCGCTCGATATGTTTATAACTTACCATGGTTTATAACTAACACTAGGCAAAGCTTTCGAAAGTTGTAAATAATTGAGCAGCTTTTTTTTTTCACCGAGGGGTTAACAACTCCTGGAATCCGGTGTACACTTGCCATGAAATCCCATTGAAATCTCTTGGAATTTCGATGAAATTCCATTGGAATCTCTATGAAATCCCTATGAAATCCCTGAAATCTTGAAATCAGGTGTACACCAAATTTGTGAGTTGTAAGCCCCTCGCTTTTCACAGACTTCCATATCTATCTTATCAATTCGTACACAATCACTTTCAGTTGAGTTGGCCGTTTTGTTGCGATGTTTGCTCCGAGCACGGGTAGTCGGCTCGTATAGTCTTGTGGCATCCTATTCTCTCATGTCAAGTTGAAAGGTGAATGACCTCAGGTGTTTTCATGCCGTATACTGCCCGTCTCCTGACGAGACAGCATGCTATACTTGCCGTTCCAAGCGACCGT
The DNA here is from genome assembly GCA_907164805.1 of Brachyptera putata. Taxonomy (NCBI): domain Eukaryota; kingdom Metazoa; phylum Arthropoda; class Insecta; order Plecoptera; family Taeniopterygidae; genus Brachyptera; species Brachyptera putata. The sequence continues at coordinate 45,130,251 of OU015463.1, forward strand.
CTTATACAGCAAGTCACAAATAACGGTAGGGTGTGCTGATATATAGGCATATACGTAGATGAGTATATATATATATATATATATATATATATATATATATATATATATATATATATATATATATATATATATATATATATATATATATATATATATATATAAGTGAGCTTATATATGGAGAGTGAGAGTATAAGTGAAACGCTATTTCTATACACAAGATGTGGATCGAGTGAGAAAAGGGATTTATTGTAATTTTCAAATGTCAAAATAATACTTATTGTTTTGCAAATGGATGCGTTTGGCAAGATTGATTGAATTACGCTCCCCCCTCCCCCCCCCTCTCACCCCCCCCCCCCACCCCCGTCCTCACTCTCCCTTCAGTCCACAAGACCGTTATTCACCCAGAATAACAATAGGGAAATAATGTCCTAGTTATAGCTCTTTTCCTGACTTGCATAGTTTACCAACTTGGCTGACCTGTGCTAATATACCGTGGTAGTATATTATACAGTTAATCACCGATTCGGATTTCAATACAAAAGGGTCTTCGCAGGCTTCATTTGAAAATGAGTTGGTAAAAATTGGGACTATTCCCATTAAGGAAGGGGCTGAGAGGAAAAAACTCCAAATGATATCTGTATGAAGCTGCGATGGATGGAGAGTTGGGTAGTGACTGTCTGTACATTCTCTATGCACCGAAAAAATCGGTCACCAAGCATTATATATATATATATATATATATATATATATATATATATATATATATATATATATATATATATATATATATATATATATATATATATATATATATATATATATATATATATATATATATACACACACATATGTATCATTGAATCATCGATCAGATGTCCTTTTGAACGTGACAAAAAAAATGTTCGGAAAGAGTGACCGTGAGGGGATCTAATTCGGGCCAAAATCACTCGTAAAACTTCGAAATCAGCATTTTATTGAAGAAGAAAAAATGATCTAAAATATTTGCAGGTATGTTGCTCAATCTCTGACACAAACAAGCAAAAAACGTATTTGTTGAAAACTACGAGTCACTTTTCGCATCGCCGATTGCTGTTGAAAACTGATGTTGTCCAACTGAATATGTTAATATTACTGTTCTAATAACAATAACTCGTCATATCGTTCACAAAATATAATTGCCCAATCGACGTTCCATCTCCCAAAACAATAATCTGCCCTTGTATCGCCCCCTCCTATCCCAAGAAAAACAGCTGTTTTCAAATTGGTCCAGAATGTCAGGACACAGATCAGGACGCAGCTTGGGTCTCGAATCGCTTAATGTTTCATTCTTCCTTCTTATAACATGTAACCTGGATGTCACTTTCTCCTTGGTCCCTCAGGAAGCGTTTCAGTCAAATTACACAAATATTCAGTCTTGAATCAGAGCTGATCAGAACCGTTGACCCCATAATCAGTTTGACCTCAAGTTTGACTGCAAACGCTTCTTGTGCTCTGCCACGGGGGTGCGGGCACTAATTACGAATTCAACGGCACTAATAAGCATTAATTCAACATTAAATGTAACAAAAATTCGAATCCCAATTTCAAATTGGAGAGCGCAACTTCATGGATCTATGTTTGGCCATCGAGAGTTTCACGTGGTTTCCCTGTATTGCTTGTTGTAAACTGAGATTGTATTGTACTATAACGTGCAGAGTCTTCAGGATCCCGACGTTGTCCTTCCCAAAATCAGAAATACGTGATAAAATACCTTGACATCTCATCTTCCCATCATCTCAGTCCTTATTCACCGATGTCAGCATATCTCAGTCATCAGTACAGTCGTTGCGTCGTTAAACGCAATATAATGATTTATTTGTTTTCTTTCAGCTGGCCCGTCAGCAGAGAAGGGTTACTTCGGTCCGTGGCAGACCTGCAAGCAGTTGCTGTACGGACGCGAGCGCTGCGGAGTTGGCGTGACACGCTTCAAGCCCGTCTGTAAGTCCCCCCTCCCCCTTTGTCTTGATCAGCCGAGCTACCCACCCGTATATGAGTCCCCTGTCTCTTGATCAGCCGAGCTACCCACCCGTCTTTAAGTCCCCTGTCTCTTGATCAGCCGAGCTAACCACCCGTCTTTTAGTTCCCTGTCCCTTGATCAGCCGAGCTACCCACCCGTCTGTTAGTTCCCTGTCCCTTGATCAGCCGAGCTACCCACCCGTCTGTTAGTCCCCTGTCCCATGATCAGCCGAGCTACCCACCCGTCTGTTAGTCCCCTGTCTCTTGATCAGCCGAGCTACCCACGTCCGTCTGTTAGTCCCCTGTCCCATGATCAGCCGAGCTACTCACCCGTCTGTTAGTCCCCTGTCCCTTGATCAGCCGAGCTACCCACGTCCGTCTGTTAGTCCCCTGTCCCTTGATCAGCCGAGCTACTCACCCGTCTGTTAGTCCCCTGTCCCTTGATCAGCCAAGCTACCCACCCGTCTGTCAGTCCCCCCCTCCCGCTGTCCCTTGATCAGCCGAGCTACCCACGTCCGTCTGTTAGTCCCCTGTCTCTTGATCAACCGAGCTACCCACGTCCGTCTGTTAGTCCCCTGTCTCTTGATCAGCCGAGCTACCCACCCATCCACGTGTGAACGTGGACGGGTGGGTAGCCCGTCTTCAGGAGTCACGTGAAATGCCGATATTTGAGGGTCCTAGAATGCGTAGTGCCTAGTTCTAGTTCCATAGCGAACACTATAGGTAGAGCAGCGATCAGTAAAAGTGAGTGAAACCACCAGGTAAGCTCGATACATTTTGCCACGCACACACACACGAGAAAGGGTAAACCCAAGAAACTCGAAGTCCGAGAACGAGCGTCGGTAAAGTGGTCTACATAAGACTCACCGCAGCTACGTCTCAACCACTCCTCGGCTTAGACAAGAGGGCATCTATTCAATTGTCAAACGTAACCATGTAAGAAAAGCGGGTTGGTTCATAATTTTATCGAAAGAATGACATGTATTTTCTCGTCATGATGATGATAATGTCATAAACAATATTGGTAGGGTGTTGAGGGGGAAGAAGGTTCGGTTGAAGAGTTTGATATTTGATTTTGATCTCCATGTTACTTTCTTGTTTTCCTTATTCTTGTTTCTATATTATTCCAATTTTCCATTTATTCAATCTGCTTTTATCAATTTTTTGTGGTTTTCACGAGATTTTGTCAAACTGTTTTTTACAACTATCAATTCGGATTACAATGTTTCAGGTCTCATGCTTTGATATTTGATATTCTGATTTTATCTGTTTCGATTATTGTGGATTGCGGTTCTCTTAGAGGATTCGAAAGCATCTGCTCCTCTCAAAAGTCTTGAGAGATTCAGTTTCATTATGAAGAATAGTGTTATCGAAACGAAACGTTGGGTTTCAATGAATAATTGAAGTTAATTATCAGTTAAACGGCCTCACCCTGGAATAGTTATTATCTTCACGTGGCAATTAGGCGAACGCAACACACTACTGTTTACTCGGCTTGTCTCTTGCCATTACTCGCTAGCCATTTGCATTAGAATGCGAGGGTGAGCAACAATTTCATTAAGTTACATCTTTGATAATATAATGCGTTTCTCGTAGGCTTCACTACTGTATTAAGCTTAGGGATTAATTCAGAGTATTATTGCAATCAAAACATTGCCATTAGTGTGTAGAAATTTGCATGCTGTTATTAAACATGAGGTGTAGGCGATTCTGTGTGCCATTCTCTCCTCGGCTTGGATTTGGATTAGCAAATGAAATGAGCAGCAGCCATATAATGTGTGTATGTACAGCTAGCAGCAACAAAGACAAACGAAAGACCAAACAACCATTTCCCAAGTAATTAACGTCGCTGAGGTAGGGTGATCTCTTCGATCGATTCTCTCAGAACCTAAACTGTAAGCGACGACCCACTAGATTTTCTCAGTTCATTCGCGATACTCTGCGGAGACATTTCCGTGGACATAAGAAATGAGTGCTATTTCACTATTATTATCCAACTTATTCAATTTAGGGGCTTTTCAGTAATTCTTTTTCTTTTTTTGCTATTCAAATGATATGTTTAGTATCTAGATTCTAGTTATCTATATTTATGTAGTTCTATTTGGGTGTATAATTATTTGTTGTACTACTTGTTTAATATACTTTGATCACTTATTTACGAATAAAGTAACTGTGAAAATGAGGTAGATCATTTTGAACGAACATGACCTTAAAAATGCATTAAAATGTGTGGATTGGATACACGCACACATCGTTGCTCACTTTATAATGGTAATTAATTAAATTCAGTCAAGTGTACGAAACCTAGGAGAAATTAAATTGATACCAAATAGTGGAGTGTTTGAATTTCAATCCAAACGGAATGCTAAACCGTTAGTTACAGTATAGGTAAAGAAGAGTATACAAGAAAGAGTTTCAGGCTGTGTGGATATTTTGTGAGCGTATATAACTACATATACAACATGTATACAAATTATTCGTATAAAATATATATATATATATATATATATATATATATATATATATATATATATATATATATATATATATATTATGGCCTATTATGGTTATTATGACCATGATTATTATTATTGTTGTTGTTGCTGTTTTATTCTGGCTTGAGTTATGAAACGCTCATTCGTATGAATACGTGAGGAATATGTCGACACCATACAATAATACTTCTGATTATTTCAATTATCAAGTACAATATTCATGCTGAATATCCAGTAATCAGAATACGAGAAAGAAGATACTCAACAATTTTGTAGAATGTATCCAATATATTAACCCTCCATATATCTAGCTGTGAGTGCCCAAGCTATAAGCGGTTTGATAATGTCATCCATAGAGCTTAAACACTATAGTAGAGGGACCATAGATGAAGCCATCATGCTTGGGGCGCTGGGTCTACAGGGTGGGAGTAAGTCACGTGATGGGGTGATACCAGCCTGACTGGGAGTATTTCGTAACACGTTATCTTTATAGCAGAGTTCCGAGTCTGACTAAATGAATGACTTTATTCATTGATTGTTATTTGTTATTACTGATGTGGCAATTCTACTGAGAAATATACTTTGGGAGAATCAGCATATATTTCTGCGTCTTTTCACGTGACTTACACCCTCGTATTAGCATTCAATATCCTCTGAGGATAAGGATGAAACGGTGTTGTGTGGTGATCGCTGTCTAGTCTGCTTGCCTCTATCCATGTCACGTGGTTACTTGCCTCATTTCCACCCCGCACACACAAGCTATCCCGGCTTCAACCACTCTCATTGTTGCTCGTGCTACGTTTAGCGTCTCTAGCCTATAGTCTAGATATCAGAATGTCTATGATGTTATCACACGGCGACCACGACACATGTCGCGGAGGACTATTAACGTGTGGCCGGCGATTTGATGACCATTTTATGGATCTATTGGCGTTAAGGACGTGTCTAAGCGCCAAACGGCGCCACATGCACAGCTCAACTAATGGATATACAATTTTTATTGGGTGATCCTTGTATTGGACACTTTCATAACTGATATTCACTTGGACATTCTAGAGCCCATCACACGTCCGAAAATGTGTTATGAATATATAATTATGAATGTGAATATATATATATAATACATATATTTAATTTAATTTAATATATATAATATATATATATATATATATAGAACATTTGTAGCCGCCCCGGTGGCCAAGTCAATTATCGCTAGCGGTAGTAACTGAAGTCACCGTTGGGCGTGGGTTCGAGTCCCGCATAAGGCATGGGTTTTTGTAAACGTCCTTTCATCCATCATCTCTTCATCATTTCATTATCATCCGCTCATTCGTACCCCCGTATAACCTAGCTGTTGGTGGGGTCGTTAAGCAACATTAAAAAAAAAAAAAAAAAAGAACATTTGTCTATGCGGACGATGTTTTAGTGTGGGGAGAGTCAAATGAAGAGCTGCAAAGGAAAGTATCCGAATGGGAGAGAGTCACAGTCCAGTATGGCTTGAAGATTAGTATAGAAAAGAGTGAGTCGATGGTGATGGAAAGAGAAAAGGGAAAGAAATGTCAGATTAAGATACAAGACGGGGAATTCCAAGAGAAAGAAGATTTCAAATATCTGGGAAGCATTTTGACAAGGGATGGTAAAGTGGGGGAAGAGATAGAGAGTAGGGTGCAAAAAGCGGAGGGTTTTTACCAAAGCGTCAGGAAATTGCTGTGGAATGAAGAAATACCGAGGAAGTGTAAGATGTTATTATATATGACATACTACTTGCCAATACTGACATATGCAGCAGTGACCTGGCCAATGGGGGGAAGAGAAGAAGGGAAAATGCAAGCCGCAGAAATGAAATTTCTGAGAAGTGTGGCAGGAGTGACGAAACTTGATAAAATAAAGAGTGAAAAGATCAGGAAGGAGTTAGGAGCGGAGACCCTGAGTTTTAGATTGGCCAGGGAAAGGCTCCGTTGGTTTGGTCATATGATGAGGATGGAGAGAGGGAGAATACCTCGGAGAGAGTTCGAAGAAGCCAAGGTGCAAGGGATGAAGAAGGCGGGAAGACCGAGAATGAAGTGGATAAACGGAGTGGATGAGGCCGTGGAACAGAGGGGTGAATGTTGGAAGACGATTATGGAAGAAAAGTGGAGGGAGTTGGTCGGAAGACAGGAAGAAGGAGAAGATAGAGACGAAGAGGGGGGAGTGCCAGACCTGGCAAGTCGACTCCGAAAAACGCAATTGCCCTAGAAGTACGGTGGGACAACCCACCCCCCGACCCAATTCAGTTTGGAACCGGAGGCCCCAGATATTTATTATTATTATATATATATATATATATATATATATATATATATATATATATATATATATATATTTATGTGGCCATATATGGGAAGATCTTGTAGTTTGCAGAAAACGACGTTTCGATGGGATTTCACCCATCATCTTCAGGTCTTGTCGGTGCGTTGATCTTCTTGATCAACGCACCGACAAGACGCACCGACAACGAACTTTCACTCAAATCGGATCAGCTGTTTTGATGTAACAAAATGTATGTTATTTCAATACATTGCTCAAAGCTATATAAAATACCAATTTAATCTAAGCAACAGTGTCACCAATTGATTAAACGATTGAAACAAGGCCTTCTTTACTATTAAAGAAATTAATTAGAATGAATAAAGAACAAAAAGGAATGCAAATGCCCAATTGTTCGGGTCTCAAGGTGTATATGTATGTAGCTGACAACGTTTCGTACAGGCCCAATTGTCTAACATACAATATCAAATTACATTTAATATCACAATTAATGGGAATCTCCGACACGAATAAAATCAACTGGAATGGGAAAATATATGATTTTCAACTAGAGTGCAGTCAAAATATTAATTTGATATAATTTTCGGTGCTGTAGATTGGAAAAAAATATGATGCACCTATCTATCGATATAATATTATATTTCTGATGCAATTGCTATTCGAAAATATACTCGTACAATTCACCTTCTGTATCATCTAGGCCTACCAAATTGATTTTCAACTCAGCTGACTGAACGTTTGAAAGAGTTCAATTTCATTGTTATTAGCTCATTCATCAACGCGGAAACACATTGAACGTTTTCCTAGTTTACATATTACTGCTGTAATATTTCATCTTTGTTTTATTTTTTCTTCGTAAACACTTTTTGTTATTGTATTTGCATTATTCATGTTATGAAATTGTTTATACCTATACGCGTGTCAATAATATCATGTACTGCTACAAATGAATATCCACTTCTATAAGTTACCTACTATACCCAAGACGAATTCACGTTAATCTTCCTTAGGCCTACTATATTTCTTGAATACCACGTCTTATTTGTACTTGATGTCGTTTATGTACTATTTCTGCTTTGTTTTTCCTGTTTATTGTGTTTTGTCATCATATATTGAGCTTTATAGTTGAAGCATGTCCTGAAAAGAGATTTATTCTCATGGAATTATCGTGCATAATGAAAAACAACCAAAATAAACACACAATATTTATATCTTTTTTAAATTAAAATGTTCCGTTAATCTATGTCTATTGATTTTCTCAGTCGACTTTCTCATTCTAACAACAGTGTTTGAATATTTGGCCAACTGTAACTGTGGGAAACATGCGTGGACAGATGTGGTGGAGCTGAAACCTGCTTGAACCATGTCCTTGGCCATTAGATACACCACTTCGAGAAAAGTTGCGAATGTGTTTTTGTTGTTTTCAGTGGCAGTATGGATCGCCGGTCTGGTGGCATCGCTCGGCGTCGCGACGCTTGGCGTCTTCTGCGTCCTGAGCGTCTTCCAGCTAGCCATGGTGACGTCACGGGAACGCGTCGTCATGCCCTACAGCATCGCTGTCATGATCAAACTGGGACTTGCCTTAGTAGCCGGTGAGTAGAGCCGACAGTTATCGTGTCCGTATCACCGTTCATCTCCATAGCCATACAGTCTCTACACCAACACACACTGATGTGTGATGTAGAGCATTTCTCCTCGGATGTATTCTGAATCGTAGTCTGATAGCCATTTCATGTTTGAATGTACTATAAGCACTTCATACCCCAAGCCAGTACTCCAGTAGGCGCTAAACACGCCGGACTTGAAAGAGTCTATGATGGGATAGCATCTAAAGGCAGCGTTGATCTACCAGAGTTGTACAATTACCTTGAAAGTGTTTGAGGAATATTCGTGAATTTTGAGTATGTCTATATATTATTAACTGGCTCTTAATAATACTAAGACGAATGTAATTAGGTTTAATATCAATCGCAAATGGGATGAAAATAAATGCAACGCCGATATTTTGAATGTTAAAAAAAATTGAACATGTATTTTAACCAAGTTTTTAGGTGTTCATATATAAAGTGATGTCAATCTCACATGGCAAGCTCATGTTGGAATGTTGACTGAAGATTGAATAGTAAATGTTTTGCGCTTCGTATTCTCAGACAGCAGTTCAACCCAACTTTACTTAAGCCAATATATCAAGCCAATATATATATATATATATGTATATATATATATATATATATATATATATATATATATATATATATATATATATATATATATATATATATATATATATATATATATATATATATAACAGTGTTACGAGTCGGAAATTAGGTAATGATTCCTTATCCCAGTATTCCTTTGTTTATTAAACATGTTTTTATTTATTATAATAAATTCTGATAAATTCTGGTTCTGATAAATGTATTGATTTATCTCAGGTGGGTAGGAATAATTTTATATAAAAAAGGTGTATGACTCGACGTGTACGTTATGTATTGTACTGATAATGAATAATCGCTCATAAGAGTTAACGTACTCATACTAGAAAATATTCACTTCGGTTCGAAGTAACACTTTTTAATTATGAAAAATTAAATTATTTGTGACAAGAGTGAGATTTAATGATCAAGTAAATATATTTCCTCTTTTTCTCTGTATAGGCCTTCATGAGAGATGGGCCTTTTGCATAATCGTGGAAATGAACGCTCGTGGGGTTTAGTTGATTATTTTCACTCAGCCGTAGCTTGATTGATTCACAGAAGAGTTTTGTGAGTTTCATTTCATTTCTCCAAGAGAAAACTCGAGTGAAATATTATCTTGAATAAGTACCACCGAGACTATAGTAAGATTTTTTTGTTATGGTGGGCACCATGAGGGGACGAGACAGTACAAGAGACAGTATAGTGAGTGTTATGTATGGCACCATGAGGGTACGAGACAGTACAAGATCTATATATCTAAATATATCTATAGCTATATGTATGTATAAATTTATTGTGGGAAAGATGAAATCACCGTTTTATATTTGTTGAGATGTTCGGATAATTTTCAATACCGGTAGTGCATTTAGATGATGAAATATATATTCAATATAAAATAGTGAATAAAATATAATTAATACATTTTCGATATGTTGATCCATTTGATGTCATATTCAAATCCTACAAAAAAATATATCGTATGAAATAATGTAAAATCCGAAAAGTTTGTAATTATTATGAACCATATTTCCAATATTAAACTTTGAAAGACGTGCAAGTGACGTCATCGTATTTACAATGTATTCAATTAGGAATTGAGTAAAGGTCTAGCTGAGTGATGCTTCCAGTTCACGTTCGAAATTACTTTTTAATTAAAGTCGTTCCAACAGCCACACCGAAATCTCGAGCGGAAATCGATCACAGTTGACTATGGAGCACCTGTACGATGGAATATAATACTGGACAATTTTGCATTCACTTCTAGTAAAAATAAAATGTATCCGTCGAATACAATACGAAACATTTGAGTGTTCAGATCTCTGCAATTCGTTTTTAACGAAAATGTGAGAGTTATCACCACAGGGCCTGCCTTGAGAGCCCTGATGGGTTGTCTATTCCCTCAGGCCTGCCTGGGGACCCCTGCTGGGTTGTCTATTCTCTCAACAAGGCCTGCTTTGAGAGCCTTTTGTCATGATGAAATAAAATTGCCATGCACATTTCATTTCAATGACAAAAGCTAGTAAGCCTAGCTATAATTACCGAACGTTTGCATTATATGCCCAATATCTATCCACACATATGCATTTTCCCTCTTTTATAGAGAGTTAACTTGGTCACTTCTTTTGAATGCTGAAGATTTGAAATAGCAAGGGCTTGGCTCCCTGTTCGTACAAGTTTTTGTTTTGGTGGGGATTACAAGAACAAAGAGAAAAGAAGAGCTGGTAGAAGAATTCAAGAATGAGAATAAATATAATCGATCAAGATAATAAAGATGAATTAAAGACTTTTCCTCCTGGATGTTATAGTGTTTGAATTGTTGACTGTCCCTGAAATGATCACCTCGAAATCTATGGTTTATTTAAATGATCGAGTTATTTCCATCATTCTTTGGAGTGGTGAGATCGCCCTTGTAGTGCCCCGTCCGAACTATCCTACCTTTCGTTTCAGCCTCGATTGGGAAACAACCATACTATGATCAAGTTTAGATATTATTGGGGGAACAAAATCACTAGACTGGGTGTTTCTATGGAATGTATGTCATTGAAAACAATGGTGATACAATCAGATATAACTAGAATACTCCACATTCATGGATTTGACTGATACACCGGAACATAACGCTAATATGAATTGGTAGGCCTACAAGCTAAAAAATAACACAATAACAGAACATGTTTCTTTTTCCATTCCAGCATTGTTGGCAATTGTTGCCGCGAGCTTGTTCGCACTCCAAACGGATGATCGAGAAATAGGCTTCGAAGTCAGCAGAGGTGAATCATTTTACATCCAAGTGAGTACTAGGAATATATCATTATATAATAATTTTATTTATATATATATATATATATATATATATATATATATATATATATATATATATATATATATATATATATATATATATATATATATATATAATGTGTATATAAAAGCTCAGTTATGGTGAGTCAGTGTCCATGTCTGTTGGCAATGTCCTTGGATGCACGCTGTCCATAGCAAGTCAGGTCATTATGCAAGTGGAGTACGTAATATTGTCATTATTCTCCACACTGTTTCAGTATATCACAGTTCATAGAGCACTCTCCACACAAAAACATTCCAGATGACAAGTCATGTCAACTTGACATCCCCAAATGCACCTGAAATGGCTAACAATATCATATCTATGAATTGCAACGCATAGAAGATGCAGCAACACGAGTCGGGCTCGACTGTACGCATCGTTCAGACGATATTTCTGTCATTACCATCATTGCTAAAGACTTAATATTGTTTCTTCATCCCTCATTCATTCTTGTATAACAATTATTGTTGATAGAACAACGTTTCTGTACGCTCAATTAATCATCGAGCCAATTGTTTGGAATTTGATTTAATATACTGTTTTTCAAACATATTTTGCGATAGGCTTCCGCCTACCTAAAATCAACAGAATGTCAAAAGGAATGTCCAATGTGCAATGCGCCCACCCTCTCAACTATGGCAAACCCTTGCTTTGGTGAGTTGTGACACAGGCGACCTATACACTTGAATAATGGTGATTTTTTTATATATTGGGTTTAACGACGCTCTGTACTGATGACTAATTGCTGTCAGTGAAATTATGTATGAGATGATGAGATGATGAGATGAAAGATTATTTTATTATGTGTTTTTGGCTAATGGGGAGGAGTCGGTATTTGCCTGTTGTTAAGGAACCATCTCAGTATTGCCCTGCACGACAGAGGAAAACGACAATATAAAATCTCATAAGGATGGTCGACCATGGTGGGAATCGAACTCTGGTCTCCTGAATGACGGTTCAGTGTACTAGACACTCGTCTAAATATATCAATACTGATGATAAATGCAAAGATATTGAGTGACTTCTATTGAAAGACATTGAAACTCTGATAGTAGATTCTGAAGAAAATAATGTCGATATTTATTTCCCTAATTTTAGAGAGAACGGTAAATTATCATCAAAATTTAAAAAATTATGATTATTTTGTTTGTCCTCCGGGACCCGACCCTGTTTTCTTAGTAGCCCATTCGATTCTGTTCATGTTTGTGTACAGAATCGGTAATGCCAAGGTTCCCCATGCCCCCTGGAGGACAAATGAATGAATTATAATATTCTATGAAATTAGGAAAATCAACGTCGTCATTATTCGTTAGAATTGATGTTCAGGATTGTGATGTCCTTTAGCAGATTAAATACTTGAATGTTCACCAATAATTCTCCTCCGTTTTCAGGTCGTATTGATAGCGCTCAACTTCATCCTGTTCATCTTGGCCCTGTACGATGTCCTGTTCTCCCGTCGCGTAGGTGGGGACCCGACGTTCTCCCACCGGGACCCCGGCGGCGTCTCCGCCACGACGTTCAACAACCCCGGCTTCCGGGAGGAGGGCCGCAACAACAACGGGGCCGGCATCTCGATGACCGACGCCAGTGGGAAGCCGTACCCGAACGGGCGGCAGTCCGCGGCAGGCAATGGGAGCGTGACGTCGATGACGACGATGACGACGATCGCCTCGAACGGATCCACGATAGGATCAGTCTCCTATCCGCTGAGATCGAGTATGAAACGACCGAAGCCGAAAGATGGGATGGGAATACAGAACCCAGGTTTTAGTGGACATTCACCAACTTTATCAAGGAACGGTAGTGTGAAAAAAGTGCGAATTCAGACTCATAGTACAGAGGTGTGAACTTTTCCAGGCTGACGTTTATACATTTCTTATGAAAATACCTCTTGATAAACAGTAATTTGCAGTGGCGTAACTACCGCATTGACAGCCGGGGCAACCGCGCAGTATGGAGGGGGGGGGCTGCAATGGAGTGAGAGTAGGCGAGTACACCTGGGCCGTAACCATCCGTTCAATTTGGAAGAGACGTCCTATAAGATTATGTCTGTTAATACAGGCCAACAGCTGTAGGCCTATGTAGCATGGTAAAAAAAACATTTTTCATGAATGTGAGTACTTTGCCCCAGGGCCCATAATTCCTAGTTACGCCACTGTACTAGTTACGCCAGTGGTATGTTGTTTGGTAAGCGTTAGGATAATGTGATCTGAAAGACAGATGTTATTTACGAGGTAACGCTTCTAAAGTGCTTCTTCCATTTGATTAGTTGTATAGATTTACTAACGTAAAAGTCAAGAATGAAGTCATTCGACGAGCTAGGAGAGTAGATTGACTTCTTTCAATTAAGCAATACCATCCATAAGAGAGACAGACTGTGATAAATAGATTGGTTTCGAGGGAAATGTGTAGTTGGTTGGTTTCCGAGAAGATATCACGAGCTTTCTTTAGATCTAGTTTCTACCTTCCTTATCTTGTTTGCCGTGGTCTGACGAGGCTTGTCTGTGAGACTGCAGGATTCAGGGCTTGTCTGTGAAGTTGGAGATGTTGTGCAGATCTTACCTTCAACACGATGCTTCACCTTTATTTGCATCTGCTGAACACAGTGGTCCCCCCTTTCACCCTAGTACAATATGTACTGCTTGTCTGCATCTTGCCATGGGTATACTAACTAGCAGTAAGGTACTTGGATTCTATCAAGCAATGCTACCAGCATGGCTGTATACTGAAATGCTAGTCCTGGAATGGTGTAAGGTTGTATGCTAATACCTGCAAGAGAAATGGTTCAGAAATACACGTTGACGATTTCTGCAATACGAACACACCTTGAATGAAGTTGGTGCTATCCAACTTCGGGCTCAAGTGGTATTATTTGTGGCCTGAATGCAGTCATTCTAGAGATTAAGGGGGTGCGGGCACGATGCTTTTGAACAGTCAAGCACAGTCAAGTCAGGTGGAATAGCGTGCTCGTGTTTGTGTCCACACGTGTAGGCCTACTGTCCTAAGTGGTGTCATTTGGAGTGTATTCGTGGCGCAGCATCCCGTTTGTAGAACGGCCATGTCCAGGGAACATAATGAGGAATACAAACAAACACGTGTCATCAAAACAATGCATTACGATCTTACAACTAAAACTCAGTATTATGCTCTTTGCTTGATAATATTTACGGAATCGGTACCGGAATTACACATATGTCTGTAGAATGTCGATAAAGAAGCATGTATTTTGTTTGCCTAGAATATGCAGCACGTCAGTTTGACACCACCCAAACAATAATATAAATGGTCAGAGCGAAGTGATCGGGGAAAGAAAAGGGGGAGGGCAGCTGGAATCATGCTCGTATGGATCAGACAATTTGTACAGAATCCAGATATACATTAGTTTTTATGTTTTACCTGTCTAGCATTCCTCACTTACATAGGTACCGGTACCTTAGGTATGTTTTTATACCGATATATATTCTTTGAATGTATTTGTAATGCATATGTTTTGAAAAATGTATGAAAACAAAGTTTATCCATCCTTGCTCAAAGTTCGAAATAAGCTTGATAATTGAACAACTTCAAATTCGGTCTCCTGTAAATCATTGTTGGGCCCTATAACAAATCTTTCAGCACACAAATTATCTGTTTTCAAAATGTACCTGCACCCAGTTGTAGGTTATAACAACGCACATTTCAAAATGTGTTGAAAACAACTGGTAAATACATGGTACCGATTAACTCTCAATCAAACAGCTGACGGAAATCGTGATTTGACATGAGCGTAACCGAATACTTTGTGAAATATTTCGAACCAGCAATTCAGTTCTGTATATTCTAGTAAAACGTTACAAACTGTGTGTACAACATGGTGTGGCTTCATTTGCTCTGTAGTTCTGAAAACGTATTACGTACACATATGGTCGTTATGAGTATTGTACAACCATGATCGAAGTTGTTTTTGGTTTATTTATATATTATATATCCTTATGAAGAATGATTCCTACTCTTGGGTATTCTGTGTTGATTCATCCATAGTATAATTGAACAATTATTAGTAAATACCCATCCTGAGCTATTAGATCTTCAGTTATATAGAAAACATCGTTATTGATGCTAAGTTCGGCAAACTCATAGAGTATATAGTTACCTTACCCCATCCATATAGGTCTAAGAGTAGAGATGATGCTCTGGGGTTGATTGACGCGGTGAAATAATGCAAATATAAAATTGAATTCAAACGATTTCTTTCAAACAGCTCACTTAACGAAACAATTGTGGAGCACAATTATCATAAGTAATGAATGAGCGAATATTCTAGTGCGTTCCCTCATTGCCATTGCTATCTTTCGATTGGTTAGTTTCACAGACAATCTTGATGCATTTTTTGATCTGAACTATACAAAAAGGGCTGAAAAAATATTCTCTTTCCAATTATCTTTATTGTCCCGTGCAATTCTGTGTGAAGTTTTCTGTTCGACCGATACACGCGCGCTAATAGGTAATCGTGTCACCAACCGACACCTTCTGCAGCACGTGACGACGTGCCAGGAAGGGAGTAAATACTCGTAATGGTGCATCCTCATAGAATCCCGTTCACCGCAATGCTTTTCCAGGAAATCCTACGGGAGATGAAAGGATGCAGGCTGCTCCTCTACTGTGGCTTATTAGTTTCTCTTCAAGTTTAAGATGGTTTACTAATAAATGTTCAATTACGGAGGAAATTTCTCGAGTTTTTTATATTTTATGACTGTGTTTTTTAGACTACTATACATTAGCTACCTGAACAGATTTCCATTTGAAAACACTACCGTCACTGACTACGTTCTTGCTCATATTACCAGTGTGGCCTACGTTACCTCAATAAATTCAATCTGTACTTATTGTAACGGGTGTATCTACTATTATTTGAACGGATATTGAACAATAAGTTATATTAAACAAATGAGGTGATTCAGGGTGAACAAAAAGCATGATTCCAAAGACATATTTTTGCATAAAAACATTAAATCCATGAAAAACAGATATAGGCAAATTGTTTTCGAAATCATTGATATTAATGTGCATGGTGTACGAGCATACATTTTTATTCAAATATACGAATATTGGAAAATTCATTCTGAATGAATATCTGTAAAACTTATGTAGACCTTAGGTATAATGTACATGTTAACTATTTGTAGTATACAGTTGTATACAGACTACTGTAGTAAACTGTATAGTAAACTGTGGTATACTGTATCGCATACTGTAGCATGCTGTAGTATACTGTAGGTGTATACTATAGGTGACTACAGTAATAGTTTAGTGATCCTAATCCGTTAACGGTTATGATATAACCGTACGGGTACGTCAGGGTCAACAAATATGTAAGATATATGATGGTAACTCAAATATATTTATATAGATCTATGCACACTTTTCAAGTATACATGAAGAGTTAAACGTGAATGCATTGACTCCGTCCATGGTACATGCTCAATGGGGGGGAAGGGGGGGGGGGGGGGGCGTTATACAAATTATAGTTGAACATATATAATATGTATATAATTTATTAAAATGAATATTATGAGTTTCTTTCGACGTTGTTCTGTATAAAAATCATTGTTACTAGTTTTATTATTGTGGCATAAGGCCTTTAACTATTTGATATTGTACTAATTGTAATGTTGGCGCAATGATTCTAATACTGCAGTACGTAGTAGTTAGTTTTTACATGTATCAGATGATTATACAATAACTTCAAATCCCCACTAAAACATGCCACATCATATTTTGCCAAAAGATCCCTATCCTCCGTCCAACCAACCTACTTGCAAACGGTGCCTTCACCCGAGAAATGGACATTCAGATATGTCTATGAATATATGATTTCTGAAAGTGTAATACTTGTATGTGAACGTGTCAGTGTTTGGACGTGGATTGTGATGGTGCGTTGATTGTTGATTGTTGTATGGACAAATCTAGACAGCTGTTCTGATTGGGCAACTAGTTAGTGTTTCATTGATCGCACACAGAAAAAGAATGATGTCGATGGACACAAAGATATCTAACATACTGTACGAACAATTTATTACAATTCAACTATTCCGAGAATGTCGAATTTTTTAAATATAAATAATTAATATTTGTTACATTATCGTCAATTATTGTTAAAGCTAATCGGAGTATATTTTCCTTCCATTAATCATAGTTACTTCTCCCTCAAATTATTTTGATAACATGGATGGAAATCGATCATTAAGATCTATATTTCTGGTATTGTGATGGATTCAAGTTTCAACATAGAAGGTCCGAATGTTTCCACTATAACTATAATACTTTTCCAATTATAATTCAGAAGTACAGCATTTAATCGATATGGCTTCATATTGTTAATTATTGAACTAATTCATTAGCTTGAATGTATTTTTTACCTTTAATTACAGATTTATACAATTACCTGTTGGTGATAATGTTGATTAATGCGTTTTTTATGTGGCGAAGATGTTTTCAAGATTTCGTTATATCTATAGTAATAATAGTCTATTATTTCGTATTTCAAGTCATTTCGTAATGAGTATGGAAATGTCAATACTCATTCGATTGTAGTGTGTAGGCCTGCATTAGCGAAGGTACTTGGTGCAGCTAAAGCGGCCAAACTAATGAGCGACCCACTATTTTCTCTTCTCACATGATATCGCAAACGGTAAATATTTGTATTCTTATGGATTTTGTACACATAATGCTAATATATATTGCAAGTTACGGTAATCATGCGCATTACATTGGTTGCAAGTACGAAGTTACAAAGCATCACAATTATTTGCACGATTTGAATTTATTTCATCACGTCTACATCTTGAACATAATTTGATAGTGCTCAAATTGTTTACTACATACATGAAGAGATAAGATTTCAGTCAAGTATATATGTAGTATTGATGCTGCAACAAACACGTTTTGAAGATTGTTTTCCATGTTCAAGAAGAAAAGTATTTTTATGAAAAGACTATTACTGTTATAATTGAATAAATAAACGGAATATTCCATATATCTCGTCCTTTAATCCGTGATAAATATTAAGGTTTCAAGGCCCTTTGATCCAGACCTGGCAAAACATTGTAGGCCTACATCAAAATATGGGGGACAATGACAGAGAAGTCTACTTTAGTTTTGGGCCCATACAGCATGGGTTTTGTCTCACACTGCCTACGAAGTCGTTTCTCCAACTTCGCTACTTGGCGCCCCACTTTGTTCATATTTTGTCTTCTAGTTCCTATACGATATACCTTCCGACACCCCATAATGCCAATACAATTCCCGTGCACTTTATTCGCTATTTCCCTCGCAGCTCATCGTGGTAAGTTTGAACATTGAAACACTTGAATGAAATCACGTTCAAGCCTCCCCAGTGGATTAGTCAATTATCGCAAGCGGTAGAAACTGAAGTCACCGTTGGGCGTGGGTTCGAGTCCCGCATAAGGCACGGGTTTTTGTAAACGTCCTTTCACCTATTATCACTTCGTTTCATCATCCGCTCATTCGTACATTATATACATTGATATGAACCTCAGTTATATTATCATCAATTGGGAAGTGCATACTTCCTAATATTCGAATAGCGTTGGAAAGTGAAGATAATTTAGAAATTTATTTTCATCTTACAAAATATGAATGAATTTAGTTGAATGAAAAGGGTTGTGTTATACCGCTTTATGACAATTAAGGAAAGTATAATAATGAAGACAGTAATAACCTAATTGGACCATAAGTAAGTTACACTAATATTTTCCAAAATTCCAAAACTCCCCTTTCTCGAATATTCTTGTGATAAAACCAAATCTAATTGTTGTGATATGCAGTGAAATAGTTGAATAATCAATAATTGTATAAATGTACAATCCAGTATAACTGTATAATGTCGTTCCCGGACATGTTTTAGGCCTACATGACGGGGCCAACTATATAGTATTGAGAATAATTAGGCCTATATACACCTAGGACCCAAGTGGTATTTTAGTATTTATGAACCTGATGTTTTTGTTGATATTGTGTTTGAATCTTACTGATTCGAATCTTATCTGTTCCCTTTATTCAGTGTTGCCAACATACAAGGTTATTATTATTCAAGCTACTGTAGCCAACTACCACATCCGGATCGAATAGAGTGATCCAGACTGTCTTCATCATGGAACAAATGATTTGGCCCAGGTATATTTTCAAGTTGTGCAGTTGTGGTGTCAATTCCATCAAAACTTTTGTTGATAAATAGCATTCAGATTAAAATAAATGCTTTGAAGCCATTTCATGATCTGAAAATAATTATCCAATCAATATCTAATCAATTTTGTTTAGGCCTACTTCAAAGTTGACTGCTAGTTAACAAGATTTTTAATCAATTACAATATGTTTTTCATTGAGTGAAAATGTGGAAATTAGTATTAAACTATATTGTAGCTTGTCAATCTTACTTAGTAAGTAACCAAATTGTACAGAATTTGTTCCTAGACTAGGCCTACTCCAAATACACACATACCGGCACATGCAGCGTAGTGGTTAGCACGCTCGCTTCATATGATCCGGCAGGCGAGGGGAATTCCGAACCCAGTTCGATCCCCGCCGCCGACTGTCTTTACAGAGGTTTTTCATGGTTTCCCTCTGTAGTCCAGGCTAATGCTGTGACGGTTCCTACAATAAGTCGGCCATGACCGCTTCCTTCCCACTATCCTTCCCATTACCCAAGAACCTTCATATCATCATCCCATCATCTCATTAATCATACATCCGACGCCATTAGATCTCAGTTATCATAACAGTGCGTCGTTAAACCCAATATATATATAAAAAAAACACATTATATATATTTCAATTTTCAAATTCAAATAAGCTCCTCCCACCCAGGCGCCGCCATTAAAACAATACTTTTTGCTCAATTGCTAGGTTGCGCTACCATGCATGTTAGTACAACAGTGTCTTCAAACATTTCCTCAATTGATCGATAGAGGTCAACCAACTTACTACGTAGAAGCGTAAGGTATGTATGTTTGTCCTGCACTCTGTGAATTAGTTTTTCACTTATTGCACTTTCGTGTTTGTTTGTAACCGCTGCACCAGAGCCAAACATTCTTGTTTGTTTGTCCGAGTTCGCCTGCACTAGATCAGGTAGTTCAACACTATACGGAGCTGGTGTGCTTAGTTCAGTTCAAGATGGCAGGCACCAAAATCAACTTGTGAGCCGACTCTATACAAATTCAATGAGTATGTAGGCTTACAAGTGGTTGACGCTTAAATTCGTGTCAATGAGAATGAAAATATATAAAATCGTTCAAGGATTGTCATTATTAGATAGGAAATATGCATTCATCACTTTCCATGATATGTAATATCTCTTTCTCCATCAACGGGTCTTCTTCTATTTCAAAATTTCCGTTTAGGAACCAAAAAATCGGCACTTTAGTGTTTGTTTGTAGTCCTTCCTCAATACTTGGGTACCATTTCCTGCACAAAACCCGTAATATGACGCACTCCCTTTCTGCACTAGCCACACTTTGGTGCAGGTTGGTGCAAGACAAACAAACAGATCAATAGAAGTATGGGTGGATTGCAGAGACGAAGTTAAAACCCCGGCCTACCTTAGACGCCGTTTAAGGTAGGCCGGGGTTAAATTTCGTCTTTGCAATCAACCCAAAGTCTTTATTCTATGGTAGTAGGTACAGTAATATGGACCTAGGTATACTACTATTTTTGCTCCTTACTGCCGACATTGATCAATTACCACTTTACCGGCACAAGCAGCGTAGTGGTTAACGAGCTCGCCTAATGTTATCCGGGTGGCGAGGGGAATTTCGAAACTGGTTCGAAAGCCGCCACCGTCAATCTTTACAGGGGTTTTTCGTGCTTTCCCTCTGTAGTCTAGGCTAATGCCGGGATGGTTCCCACAATAGGTCATGGCCGCTTCCTTCCCACCACCATCCTTCCCATTACCTAAGAAACCTTCATCTCATCGTCCCATCATCTTATATTAATCATCCATAGGAAGCCAATAGATATTCGCTATCATTACAGTGCGTCGTTAAACCCAATTAACTTATAGAGTTTCGCTGGCGTCTGTCTGTCTGCGCTTAACCGGTTCCGAAGGGTCCAAGACATTCTGGGGGAGGACGGAAGGTGCGATCGGTGTCGCTCTGGGGAATGGGAACCCCTTCCCATTCCCCAGACCGACACCGATCGCACCTTCCGTCCATCCTTCCGTTCCGTTCAAAGCATAGTAACAGAGAGAGAGAAAGAGAGAGACCCCGCGTTTTCAAACGCGGGGCTATGGCTAGTATAATAGGCCTAATAATAGTCAATTAGGCCTACCACTTTAATATCTCTGCAACTCACAGCCCAATTTACAATCTTCCGAAGTTCACAGCTACTTCGTATCCAAACGCACTTTGTTGTGTGTCGCCCTCTGATCTCTATAGTGTCGCCTCGTCTAGTGTATTCTGTACCGTATTCAACGAGCGGGTCGCGGGCCACAATACGGATTCGTTCGGGAGGGTTCGGCTCCTTGGCGCGAGTTATGGATGTCCAACGTCCATGTTGAAATATCTGCGCTAAATTGAGAGCAGTTAGAAGGTTTACTTGTAGTGATTGAGCTACAGAGAACGGTAATTTTAGTTGGTCTCAGCCAGATCTACGCTTCGCTACAGTCGCTACTTCACAGCTGGCCGAGATATATTCCTCTCTCTCTCTCTCTCTCTCTCTCTCTCTCTCTCTCTCTCTCTCTCTCTCTCTCTAGCATTCGTCATCACTCTCGGTTGTGCCATGTTGCCATTCGTAACATTATTGATGTCAACACTCAACAGACCACTCATGAACATGAGGTGGTGATTCCACGTGCTGTTTATTATAGGACTACATACAAAAGATAGAAGCATGAAGTAAAGGGCCTTGGTGTTAGGGTTTTGAGCCGCGTCGACACAGAGAGGTCATTTTGCGCCCATGTTCCTGTCCGTGTAGGCTTACTTTGCCATAGTCCTATAGTCCATAGTCCATAATTTTTTCCGCCCAGCCTAATCTTATGAGGTTATTAGAAACTTTGAGATTATGTTTCTCAAAAATGATCCAACCGATTTGACCCAAAAACTATACAGTTCTAAGTTGGATGAGTTTGCGTAGACAGAAAAAGTTTCATGTCGATCCCTGCGACCTGTGCAGTGCTTACAAAAAAAAAAAAAAAAAAAAAAAAAAAAAAAAAAAAAAAACAGACAAAGCTCCATAAGAGTAGGATGGAAATCTTCGCTAACACTCATCTAACTAAGCAATTACGCGGAATATGGGTTGTAACTTGATGTAAGATGAGCGAGATATCCAAATAGAGTATAATCAAAAACTCTACACCTTGACTCAGAAAAAATATACTTCATTCGGTTACTATCGAATTTAGGGAGCCGTGAATCCATCTATTTCACATTTTTTCTGAAATTATTTCTATCTATTTGATGAACAAAAAACATTTTTTATAAACTTTTTCCCTTGAGAACGGCTAGTCCGAATTGCATACCAATTTTTGATAATGTGTATATCATTATTGTGTTTACATTCAGCGGAAATTTGAATCATTTCGGAGAGATTTCATTTTCCAAATTTTCTTGCACAGCCTAATCTTAAGGGGGTTTTAGAAACTTTGAGATGTTGTTTCTCATAAATGGTTCAACTGATTTGACCCCATAGCTATGCAGTTCTAAGTTAGATAAGTTTGCGCATACATCAAAAAGTTTCATGCCGATCGGTCAAACCCTGCGACCTGTGCAGTGCTTATAAAAACAAACAAACAAACAAACAAACAAAGATCAGACAAAGCTCTATAAGAGCAGGTTGGAAATCTTGGGTTTAGTTGCTTCGAGAGAAAATACATTGAAAACACTGCCGTCAAACGGTTACCACTATCTACTTAGACTCGGTATAATAATAAAATGTATAAGAACAGTGCATAATTCTAGGAGAATAAAAAAATTGAATTCAAATAAATATAACATGGAGACATCATTTACACAGAATTGCTAATGAAATGAACTTATATTCATTTCAAATAGACTCAACATTTTGCTGTGAAAGTTTGAGTGTGTCCAAGTACTATGAGGTGATGGATATTACGGTGTACATAAGCTATCACATGCAATTTAATACTTGTCAAAAAGTAAAGTCAATATAATCAGTAATTGTTATTGATTGAGGGCATGTAGTGGCATTTATGTAGACAAGGGAGTTTGAGATCTGTACGATCATGAAGTAATATTTACAATCTGTATAATATTATGTTTGTGACAATAATGAAATTCCATTAGAAACATTTTGTATTTCGTGTCATTGTCTCATACTTACGTACAATATAATATCTATGAGAATTACAAAATCGATTGTGAACGAGATTATTAAAATGACGACGTTGTAAAATCATGATAAATAAACAAATGATATTTCCCCTTTCTTCACTTCTCGAGCATTGAAGTGCTATCGCATCTATCGATACGGTAGAGCTACCAATTTGAAGGCTGATAATGTAAAAATGTGAAGGTTCATCACGAGATAGTGAACGTCCGTGCGCTTGTGTTGTGGGGGTACGGGAGACGGTCGGGCAGAAACTTCATCGCTCGTAGTTATGCCTATGAATAGCGAAAATCTTCAACTGCTCTCGAAACTGGATTTCGATCATATGAAAATGAAAGCGATTCGGCTGTGTTCGTATTATGAAATTTTTCCCGGCCCATAGCCATCGAATCCGTTTCGGTCGTCATGGAATCTATTTCTGCAAGGCAGTAGCACACAAATTCGATTACGTGTGTTTACTAATTACATCGTTTTGTGTTCAGTTTACTTTGTTTCTTATATGTTTTATGTGCTTTAATACAAACAGAATTTACATCGTGCTATAGTAATAAGTTAATTAGAGACAAGATATAAACCCATACTTCAGTGATTTTCTAGGCCTAGGCCTATCTGTCAAAGTTCTAAATTGTTTGATTAGGCTTTAATAGCCCAAGGTCTAGTACAGTAGGCCTACATGCGTGTTTTACATAAGTGTTCAACCTAACCAAGGTAATTTGCATAAGGTAAGAATTACAATCTGTATATTATAATAGGAGTAATACGTTTCCAGTGAGGTTATGTCAGTCACCTGTCTCGAGGGCCATGACCTAAGCCTTTGATTTTGGATGTTAAATTCAAAGCCTAAGCCTAGAGCAGTGGCGTGTTGACCTATCCAATTTTGGTGCCCGGGCACCGGTACGAAAAGGGGTGGGTGGAACTACCCAATATGGATGTAATTATCTAAGGAAACAAAATAATATCTGCTGTCGTAGTGTGACAATGAAGTCACACTGTTGACGCGCTAATAAGGGGCACTGCGTGTACAAAGAAATACTACATGTATGTATGTTATAGATGTATCAAAGAATACGTAGGCCTATGCGGAATGAGACCGTGACATGCCGATAATAATCTCTTATCTCGGCGATTGAATAAAGCTACGAGATGAATAGTTGGGTGCCATACATGTTTTAGAATCAAAATTAACAAGTTTGAAGCTAACCATTTCAGTTCTTATCTAATTTTAGGACGTAATAGATGTTTATTAACATGTTCGTACACAGAAATTGTGTGTAGCTATAAATTGTCATAAAAGTATACTAGTAAAAAACTGTAGGTAAGTGTTACTGAATTATATATTTCCCATAAGTTGGCTGCCCTGCTCATTCACTCCTGAAGAATAATATCACTCAAAATAAAATTGCAACGAACCCAACATGGCGAGACTAAAAATCCTTCAAAATAATTGTAAAAAAAACAACGTTAAATAAAAAAATCCCTGCGGGGCTAATGTGGGGGCCCTCCCCCCCCCCCCCCCCCCCATTGGGGTATATGTATATATACGTCTTTTTCGAAAATCACCCACTTCGCAATAAGTAGGGTGGGTGGGGTGTATTCCTTCAAAAGGGTGGTCTGGCACCGGTCCTTGCATGTGAGGACTTCAACACGCCACTGGCCTAGAGGGGGGTGGGTCGTACTATTACCTCTAAACGTACTAACTAGGTCTTTGATTGTGATAAGACTCATTGTCATATTGGCTAAGTTAATGCTCAACTAAAAACATACTAATACATAGCTGTTAGTGCGTACCGTCAGGGCTAGGTTGAGGCAAAGACCTATGGTTGAGGTGTAGCATAGTACGTAAGGGCTTGTACTCTACTAGGGACCCATCATAGTTAATAACTTTTATTTTGCAGATAATGGAAAGATAGAGAAATTTAAATGCTCTAGAGCAGGCTCGTAATGTCCAGCATGCACTGCGCCAACGTTTGCGCCAAAGTTAGATTAGTTTTGATTAGCCAATAAGTTTACACACTCCGCTCCGCGTTAGCTCAGTCGTTGGGGTGTTTCGTTAATTCGGATGCGATATATCGAATTTCTTCTTTCAAATCCTATGCTCAAGAATTCATACCAATGCGTTTAAAAATCGCTATTTCCATGGAATATATTTCCGATCGCAATGGGACCCAAAGCGAAATCGAAATGGATTCGATAGCATGGAAATCGACGGATATTTTCAGAATAAGCCGATGAGGACGGGACTTGTAAACGAGTGACCATTTGCCAGCGGCGGGCGGTGGGAAATGTCTCAGCTACCGTACTACGTCACGATAAGGTAGAAGTGGCAACCATGTGGAGCGAGGGAAGAAATCATATTTACTCGACATCAGCGCTCGTAGACTCAGCTGCGACGAACTAATCGGACAATATTCTCTCTCTCTCGCACCATCGCTCTATCTCACTCACTCCCTCTTTTTTTAAGCGCAGATATTTCCCCATAAGCGTTGTACCTCTATAAAAACTTCATTGCTCTATGGCCTGAGCCCGAATGTTCATTCGTTGATTCGGTCGTGTCAAAGTAGGCAGTAGGTTGCATCGTTATCAAGACTAATTCCAATATCGGTCCAGAAAAAAAAATCCTCCCGAACTATATATAACCTTTGGCCGAAAGCAATGAAAAAAGTAGCATTGCATGGGTATCAAATCCGTGTTTCCAGCGTGGCAGGCAGGTACCACACCGCTCTAGCCAACAAGACACAGCAATCTTATCGGCGGGGTTGTAAGCGTATCTGAACAATCGAGGAGCCGAACCCTCCCGAACGAATCCGTGGGTGGCCTGTGACCCGCTCGTCTAGCTCGTGCTTTAGCCAAGGCAGGAGAATAATTATGTATTAGGACTAGGTCGAATTTGCATTTGATTTCACATCTTTCTTTGATTTCGGAGAAACTTATTTCAGATTAGGTCTACTTTGTTGTATGTCATTATTTTGCACCACTGATTCATCACTGTATGCAATTCATTAATTTACATCACTTGCTCATTATTGTATTCCATTATTTCAGATTACTTCTTCATTATTGTATTTCATTATTCTACATTACTGTTGTTCATGTATGTATTTCTAGCGCTGAGTTCTGGATTTGTGAGGTCTCGACCAATCGCATCCGGCATAACCGGATGCACTTAACGTTTAACAAAAAGTGAACTACAAAATTGCTACTGCCTTACCGACGTTCAAAATGGTCGTTTTGAGGTGATGTCAACTTTTAGGTGGGGGGGGGGCTACACTGAGTTATTTTCTTGAATATCTGGTTGTATACGAACTTTGTTTTACTGTTCACCTTCTTCTCTCTGCTACATTGCAACTCTCACTCTCACAGATTGCTTGAAAAATACGATTGTAACGACGGTATTGTGATTATATAATATTAGGGGCCTAGGACCTATTTTACATTAAACTAGAGGTGATAAATAAGGAGATGGGTCAAGCTGTTAGTGATAATTCATTGCCTGTGGCAATAGAAAACATGCAGGACGATATCCTTCGACATACTCGGGTATTGACAGAAATAAGTGCATTGACATATGAAGAATTTCAAAGCCGTTTATTTCAGTTGAACCAATTATCAAGGAAATGCGTGGACAATGATGGTCATCAACTCATATTTGCCATCAAAAGAGGAAGTGATAAATCTCTTCTTTGGAAGGGCACTGTGAAAATTGCTTGTGTACGAATAAACTATGATACTCAAAAGGTAGTGTCTTATCGACTACTCACCCTTATTGAATTCTTAAAGGTGTTTAAAACACTTCAAAATCAATTTGCAGCCGCAGAGCAAAGTCGTGAAAATTCAAGTTTGACGAATGACGATAATGGGCCATTTGATTCTTCATCGACTTCGAACCAAATATCTCCCTGTTCCACGTCACAATGTTCCACAAACACCAGTGTACCGGTACCTCCAGAATCGATAGTAACCTATACACAAGTGACGGCATCTTTCCTTTTAGATGAGTTAGACAGTGCTGCTAGTGCGGCTCAAAGCAAAGAACGTCTCAGTGAATGCTGCATATGTTTGGAACGTAAACCGGAAGTATTATTACCCTGCACACATAGTTATTGCTTGCCCTGTATCGAACAATGGAATGTCAATCATAAAACTTGCCCCATTTGCCGTGAGGCTTTGGAAAGTACTGACGACACTTGGGTCATCTCAGAAGCCCCAGAGGCTCAAGAAATATGCGGTTCGCTGATGGAGTTATCGAAAACAATGCCGCATAATCATTAACAGATTGTTTCCACCAACATGAAGGCTGATATAGTTTGTTCCATTTAGTCATACTGTTGGGCCTACCTTATAGGCCTACTTTGAAATATTTTTCTCGCACTAATTAAATACTGTACCTTGAGCCTTCACATGGAGGCCCAAGTATTGTATGTGAAAATATGATGTTTTACCAAATTACCATATCTAGGCATGACTCACAGTATTATCGTAATTTAGAATTTGTGGTCCAGCTCATGGATTCACAAACGGGCTTGAATATCAAGTATCGTGCACACCGATCTGTCTTGCCTCTAAATTTGGTTTCGAGTCAGAAGCAGTCCTGAAATGATTTTGTGCCCAATTCTCCAATACCCGGGTACCACTGTTCATTTTTTAGTGATAATATTAAACAACTAGTACATTGACCCGATTAACGGTAGGCCTTCTTAACTGAAACCAAATGATTGTTTATAGTGTGAATTGGATGTACCGGTACCGTAGTTTGTTCTCTGGTGGTAACTAGTTTGGGTAACTGTTTGAACCAACTAAATTCGGGAACTAAACCAACTCGGGAGTGTATCCCGATACGTTAAAATGGTCCCAGCTTTTTATATATTGGCCCCACGGAACGAACTGAACCAAATTATTATTAAAGACCATTTTGAAATATTTCACTTAGACCTATTTAAATTAAAAATGCATCATAACTACCATTCTAGCAACACCAACAGTTTTCCATTTTGCCAGCTAAGGAACCGGTAGGCTTATACTCTACCGGTACGAGGTTTATCGAATAGTGAACTAACGCATAGATGTGATGGTTTTATTTTATGTAGCAAAGAGCTCACATAGCATATGACAATAATTGCCTCAGAAACTGTACAGCTAATAATTATCATATTAAATTCAATTGTTCATAATAAATCATGGTTTGGCTTTTGAAAACATGTGAGACCATTGGGGCTTGCATTTGTTTGGGCCTTCTTCTATTTGTCTATTATTATAATATATAAACAATGTACCATATTGTTATTTAATATCCGTAGATATAGTAATATGTGCTACATAAATAACATGTTTGAATTAAACTTCAAGACAACCTTCACAGGCACAAGAATTATAAACATTTCTACTTGAGTCTTTGATCATTCCAAACTTTGACTGTTTGCTTTTTACATGGTAAGCCTA
Source organism: Brachyptera putata (assembly GCA_907164805.1). Taxonomy (NCBI): domain Eukaryota; kingdom Metazoa; phylum Arthropoda; class Insecta; order Plecoptera; family Taeniopterygidae; genus Brachyptera; species Brachyptera putata. The sequence goes on from OU015463.1 coordinate 45,159,368, forward strand.
CTTACATATTTTCAATAGTAACTAAACTCTTGCGTACTATTGGATATTTTTATTCACAACATTGAGCATTACCAGTGTTATAATGATCTACCGTTATATTTGTATTATTTCAGACTACTAGGCCACTAACAAATAAAACTTTTTTTGTAAGTTGATGAGTGTAATACTTTGCGCAGATGAGATCAATACAGTTTAATCGTTGAGACTAATGAGACGTGTAGAATTGAATGAATAATTTGATCAATTCAGACATGTATGAAATAAATAATTAGCCATTATAAGTTGACACTTGAACCATCGTATTGCAGCCAACAAAACTATTTTGGAACTTGGTGAGTGCAGTAGTTTGCTAATTCAATTCTGTTGAATTGTTAGAACTGTCAATACATCCAGAACTGGCGCTGAATTGAATGAATAATTTGATTAATTCAGATATGTATGAAATAAATTATTTAGTTATTATAATTGGACACTTGAACTTTCATATTGCAACCAATGAAACTATTTTGGAAGCTGGTGTGTGCAATAGTTTGCAAATTGAGACAGTTCGATTGAATTGTTGAGACTGTCAAGACATCCAGAATTGAATGAGTTTTTTTATTAATTCAGACATGTATGAAATGAATTATTTAGCCATTATAAGTTGACAATTGAATCTTCATATTGCAACCTATACCTACAACGATTTTGAAGTTCGAGAGTGCATTAGTCTCCGAATTGTTACGTCTATTAAGACGTGCTGAATTGAATAAATAATTTGATTAATTCAGACATGTATGAAATACATTATTTAGCTATTATAATTAGACAATTGAACCTTCATATTGCAACCAATAAAACTATTTTGGAAGTTGGTGAGTGCAATAGTTTGCGAATTAAGACAGCTCGGTTGAATTGTTATGACTGTCAAGCCATGCAGAATTGAATGAGATTTTGAATTAATTTGGACATGTATGAAACAAAGTGTGTAGTCACTATAATTTGACATTGAATCTTCATCTTGCAACCAATGAAATTATTTGGAAGTTGAAGAGTGCAATAGTTTGTGCAAATTACCACAATTCTTTTGAATTGTTGTGTCATAAAACATGCAGGAGTAAATTGATAATTTGATTAATTCAGACATGTATGACATGAATTATTTAGCCATTATAAGTTGACAATTGAATCTTCGTATTGAAACCAATAAACTATTTTGGAATTTGGTCACTATTACGGCAATAGTTCCCGAATTGAGGCAATTCAATTGAATTGTTGGGACTGTCGAGACATGCAGAACTCTCCCCGAATTGAATGAATTATTTGATTATAATACAGAAACTATTTAGTCATTATAAGTTGACAATTGAATCTTCATATTAGAACCAATAAACTACTTTGGAATTTGGTCACTGCAATAGTTTCCGAATTAAGACAATTCAGTTGAATTGTTGGGACTGTCGAGACATGCAGAAATCTCATAGAATTGAATTGATTATTCGATTTTAATACAGAAACTATTTAGCCATTATAAGTTAACAATTGAATCTTCATATTGGAACCAATAAACTACTTTGGAATTTGGTCACTGCAATAGTTTCCAAATTAAGACAATTCAGTTGTATTGTTGGAACTGTCAATACATCCAGAACTGGTGCTGAATTGAATGAATAATTTGATAATATCAGACATATATGAAATAAATTATTCCGGTATTATGATTGGACAATTGAACTTTCATATTGCAACCAATAAAACTATTTTGGAAGCTGGTGTGTGCAATAGTTTGCAAATTGAGACAGTTTGATTGAATTGTTGAGACTGTCAAGACATCCAGAGTTGAATGAGTTTTTTTATTAACTCAGACATGTATGAAATGAATTATTTAGCCATTATAAGTTGACAATTGAATCTTCGTATTGCAACCTATACCTGTAACGATTTTGTAAGTTCGAGAGTGCAATAGGTTCCGAATTACGACACCATCACTCAAATTGTTACGTCTATTGAGACGTGCTGAATTGAATAAATAATTTGATTAATTCAGACATGTATGAAATGCATTATTTAGCTATTATAATTAGACAATTGAACCTTCATATTGCAACCAATAAAACTATTTTGGAAGTTGGTGAGTGCAATAGTTTGCGAATTAAGACAACTCGGTTGAATTGTTATGACTGTCAAGCCATGCAGAATTGAATGAGATTTTGAATTAATTCAGACATGTATGAAACAAAGTGTGTAGTCATTATAATTTGACATTGAATCTTCATCTTGCAACCAATAAAATTATTTGGAAGTTGAAGAGTGCAATAGTTTGTGCAAATTACCACAATTCTTTTGAAGTGTGGTCTGATAAAACATGCAGGAGTAAATTGATAATTTTATAATTCAGACATGTATGACGTGAGTTATTTAGCCATTATAAGTTGACAATTGAATCTTCGTATTGAAACCAATAAACTATTTTGGAATTTGGTCACTGTTACGGCAATAGTTCCCGAATTGAGGCAATTCAATTGAATTGTTGGGACTGTCGAAACATGCAGAACTCTCCCAGAATTGAATGAATTTTCTGATTATAATACAGAAACTATTTAGCCATTATATGTTGACAATTATTGAATCTTCATATCAGAACCAATAAACTACTTTGGAATTTGGTCACTGCAATAGTTTCCGAATTAAGACAATTCAGTTGAATTGTTGGGACTGTCGAGACATGCAGAAATCTCCTAGAATTGAATGAATTATCTGATTATAGGCCGAATGCAGAAATTATTCAGCCATTATAAGTGGAACATTGAACTTTCAAATTGCAACCAATGAAACTATTTTGGAACTTGGTTACTGCAATTTATGACATTCCGGTTTTATTGTTGTTTCTGTCAAAACCTGCAGAGTCGAATGAATAATTGGAACAACTTTATTGTAACATATGTTTGGGATCCATTCAAAATATTTCCTTTTCAGGTTGTTACTTAACAATGTATAAATATATATATATATATATATATATATATATACAGTGGCATTGGAACTGGGGGGGCATTGCCCCTCCCAACTTTGGCGGCCAATGGGGGGCAAGAAAAAGGTCTTCCTAGACACAATTTTAAAAGACGAGAAATAGAAAAGACGAAAAAAAAGAAAGGACAGAGAAGGAAACAAAAAAAGAGGAGAGAAGGAAGGAAAGATGTAGGCCTATATAGATGGATAATGATATTGTACATATATTCATATTTTACATTGCATAGGAAATCAAATATCAGATGGGCACCTTCACTTCTATGAGAAAATCGATTTTAGTATGTAAATCTCATCTGAAACACGTTGAACCAAATTAAAAAAGGTGTAATTTAAAGAAATTTGATGTACTGTTTCGAAATGAAAGTTCTGGTACGTAGTTTATGAGTTGGCAGAAATCAACAAACAACACCATGCTTCTTCCAGATATAAATTATTTATTATAATTTTTGTAAATTTCCAAAATTATAACAAATGACAATAAAGTGAAATGGAGAAAATGAACCTCCAATAAAGTTCGTTTCTAGGGTGGGCAGAGAGTGTGACTGCCAGGAGCGTCAAATTGATTTTAGCATTTAAAGCATGTTTTAGCATTAGCATTTTAGGCCTTATCGGCGCACATTTGTGACATTCTATTAATGATAATATTTCATAAATCATATTCTATTTTCCTAATGCATTATTGGATGGAGTAAATGTTATTATTCGAACAGCATTGTTATCGATTGATAGATTAATTTACCAATCTATTTTCTTGGAACAGCCATTCAGCAAAACTAGCTTCCTTGCCACACCAAAGAATCATACATACCAGAAAATTCGTGTACTTCACAAACCCATAGAACCGTATTTAAAACGAGAAATTTTCCTGCGGGGCTTGATTCCTCCCTCACTTGCATTCACTTTCACTATGCGCATTCAGATTTTGGGGCTCGCAATTGAGTCCTTGCCAGAGGCGCTAAAATGACAAATAACGACCTTGCAGGCTCAATAACTATGATTGGCAAACATCATTGGGCACCTCTAGTTCTTCAAAACAATTAATTTTGTCATCTAAATCTCATCTGAAACACGTTGAACCGTGTTAAAAAAGGGGTAATTTCAAAAAATTCCCTGCGGTACCAGGTCACAGGCTTTTCGTTAACTGCCCTTTGTACAACTATTCTTATATAGCCTTTTCTTTTCTGAACTGAGATCCCCCCCCCCCCCCCCCCTATCTTGGAATTTTCAGTATTTCTTCTTCTGTCCTGAATAAATACTCGGTTGTTATTGAATATGTGGCACCCCGTACTTCCTTCTCTCGTGGGTCGCAATTGTTGAGCTTGCCCCCCCCCCCTCCCCCCCCAACTTTTAAAGTGTTCCGAAACCCATATATATATATATATACATATATACCGGTATATATATGTATTTATATATATATATATATATATATATATATATATATATATATATATATATATATATATATATGTGTGTATTTGCTTAGAGTGACGACACTTCCTGGGGCTAGCCCTTTGACTGTCTGTTTATTGACTGTCTATTCATTGACTGTCGGTCGAGACGTATCTTTTATGACATGGCTAAAATATCCCATATATGTATATATATATGTGTGCTTACGTAGGTTCTCGTGGCCTATGGTAGTTGGTAGAAATTGTACTACCATATATATATATATATATATATATATATGAAAGGTGAAGGTGAAGGTGAATCTGAAGGTCCCGGTTTCGTTTCCCGGTAGCAACATATCTTCTGACATGGCTAAAATATCCCACATATATATATATATATATATATATATATATATATATATATATATATATATATATGTGTATACTAGCTTTGGTCCTGTGTTTCTAAACACACAGGAGTCCATATAACCACTCCAGCGGACACACAGCCGCTCAAACGTGCGGAATCATCTTCCAGTACTCTTGGTTGCAAACAAATACGCAAGAGTTATATTGGTGTCACAAACAGCCAACCTGCCATCCCCAATCATCTCCCAACACTTTTGGTTGTAAACAAACACGTAAATAATACCTAACATAGGCCCCAAATAACGTCGCACGCGTCAAGTCACCTGGCACTGACCTCGACCGGCCGGCGCTTCAAGACAGTAGTCTTTAAGGACTCCGTCTCTCTCTCTCTCTCTCTCTCTCTCTCTCTCTCTCTCTCTCTCTCTCTCTCTCTCTCTCTCGTCCAGCGGGAGCACGTGCCCCCCTGGCTACGCCACTGTCAGCTGACCCTGCACGCTAGAATTTCCCGAACCCGGTCGTTTTTTTCTCATGCGTGTAAATATTCCGCGCTCAGAGTAGGAGGCAAACGATTGACCGTCTCTTCTATCAAATAATATGAACGATTGTATATATATCAACCGACAATATACAGTAGAATACACATTATGTCACTGAAAAACTCTCACTAGGTTTATTTATCACTCATTAGGTTCAACGCACATATGCTCCGACCCGGCCATCGTGTACCAAGCGGCAAACATCAATAGAACTCGATGCTTGATTTAATTGTAACAATAATTTGCTTTTGAATAGAATGAATATGGAACCATAAACCATCGAACTAATCCTTCTCCAGGTTGCTCACTTTGCCACACAGAAATGAGCATTATTATGTTGGGATACAATACAACCTCGAGCAACACAAGTGCGCTTTCGTTTGCTTTCTTTCATTCTGCTACTGCTTCTGTTAGGAACATTGGGTGCATGTTTTCATTATGTCGACATAAGTCCTTATGAATATAGTTACTGAGGTGTTAAATGCTCATTTAAAAACTGTGAGAATAGTGCGTTCAATACTGTGGCTTGATACCAGTGATTCGCTTCTATTGTTCTATACGAATGAATAAAATTATATATAAATAAAGTTAGAATAGATAGAATGAGTCTTAAGCCAGCCTGTATCATAGATTCCAGTTTCTACCACAATACCAAATTAAGGGATTATTGACTTCACTGAGCCACGGGAGCGGCGAAATAAATGTGTTTCATGCTTCGATTAAAATTTAATTGTTGCGCCATTTCACGAACCCCAGTTTTCTCGCACAGATTGAGGAAGTTTTCTTTATCTGTGATCGAAACACAGACTTGTTGAAATTTTCACTTCATCGAAGTACTTCGGGCTCTGTCGCTCCTGTTGAACTGCCACGCAACTAGATAAGCTGTTCTTATTTTATAGCTTATACCATTGCTACCACTAATTCCTTATAGGACTAATCTTCTATTTTGACGTTAACTACATTATGAATCATGATTCGATGAGATGAGCCTGGCGAATTCCACAACGAAAATAATGCGCGAACCACCAGAGCGCTATTGGAGTGGGATAGGGGGGGGGACGGTTGTTGGAAACCTTGTTTTTATTGGATACACGCACGAAGGGTCGTGACTCAAGTCGACAAAATCGATCGGAAATGAAGAAACTTCTGACTTGAATAATGCTATAGCTTATGTATATGACTTTGTGTGAACAAGTGAGCTACAGAGAAGAATTATAGTCTGATCATCATATTTGAAAACAAATTGAGTTACAATTCTCAAAATAAGACCATCGATTTCTTCTGATGTTCGCCGCTCTCTGCGAGATGGCTGCTCGAAACACCTGTGCGCTGTAAGTAATGCAGAAGGTCGCTCGGGATCATCGTATTTTGGCTTATATACCGCAACTCGGGACTTTCCAGACGAAAAGATCAGATATATTCTATGACATTTGATTTCTGTCGAACACTGTTGATTCGTGAAATGACCGTAGATAGAGACACAATCGATGAAACGATTTTCAGCACTCGTAGTGGTGTCACTAAGAACTAGAGGGTAAGGTGTGTGGAGAGGGTAAATATTTTATTATGTTTATCTTTTGTTTATTCAAATAGCTTATACTTAGAGCGTGACACTGAAGATGTTAATGAGATTAATACAATCTTTGAATAATTATTTATAAAAGTTAAAACTTTATTTTTACAGTGAAAATGTAATGTTTTTATAAACTACTGGCTGACTCGGCAAACGTTGTTCTGCCATCGAAGTGATTTGTAGTGAATGTTGGTTGTGGCGCTACCTAGCGTGTAACCACGCAAATGCCGCCGAGTGCAGCTGACCTTGATTAACTCCGTCAATGTCAGTGAACAACGTCATTACTGGTGCCAAAATTTGTGCCAAAGTGCCAAAATTTGAATATTGCTCATACGAGAAAGCTTGGCGGAAGATCTCATATACTTTGGGACTTTCTACCACCCCTATTGAATGTGCGTGAGGAATTTCAAGACACTCGGTCGAGCCGTTTCGGAGGAGTTCATCCTCAAACATGTGACACAAGCTTTTTGTATATAAGATGTACGAAAATGATTCTCATTTCAACATTAGATGACCTGTCTTGGTAATCTTCTTTATTCCATGGTTATATAGCGTGGACAGTTCATTTACTTTGGTTTGCCTAGATATGACTTGGTCATGTATTTTGAAAACGTTGGGCTTAACCCATCTCTTCTCATCCTCATGTTTCTTTGCCTCTGATTTGTTCTTCTTTTATTGTTGACGAATCTCAATTGCGTTGCACTCACCAGGTTTCTGGCAGAGATGTTATTGTAGTTTTCATCATTCTTTCAAACATCACTTTGTATGGCGATTTACCTGTTGTGAAATGAGGCATCGCACGGTCATTCATCCGGTTAGTGATTGATTTCTGCTCGAACAGTCTTCTTTTCAAGGTAAGCTGCTTGCGGAGTGGAGCGTTCGGCCTAACCATTTGTCCAAAGTGGTGTAACTCGGTGGTGCTTTACATTTTATTCCCCAGGAATGCGTTGAAATCTCCACCTTGGAATGGAGGTCCATTGTCCGATTCCACCTGTCTGGGAACTCCGAACGAGCAAAATAAGTTCTGAAGGATTGGTGTCACATGTCACATGTGAGGTTGACACTGACGGGATTACCTCTACGAATAGTTAGCTTGAATATTCATCTGTGATTACTGCAAAGTAGGTCCCATTTGGGACCTCCGTTGCATCACATTGTGAATACATAACTCAAAAACTTATTTATCAACGATGCATTCATATATTCTCTACACTTAGTGTAAGGTAACATGTATTCAATCGATTATTTAGATCACCAATGTATCTTATCAGCATAATGAATTAGTTGGATATTCTCGAAATAGTACACTAGAGGACTCGAAAGTTTTTTTTTGTAAGATATATAATTTGAATTTGAACTGTTGTTGATGAATTTGATTCTCTACTGTCACTTTATAATCAAGTCGGAACTTGTCAATAAGATTGGTGTAATAAAGCGCTCTTTTAAATAATTATTTCTTTGACATAATTATAAATAATATTTGATTCTGTTTCACTTATTTACCAGTATATTACACACGATCACATGAATAATTATCATTATTTGCTTTTCAATAATATTTGCTATGAACATAACCAACATAACATTTGCACGGACTCTAGATCTTGACATGCAACTCATCAACTTATGACTAGGCCTACATTACTCATACTTACACCCAAAATTATGTACTTGACCTTTAGACAATGCTATATTACGATCGATAATTTATTTCACAGATCAGTCTCTCTTCAATCAAGTCGGAGGATAGTTATCCCTGTGGTCGTGTACTTGGTTTTTTCACATTTCTCTTTCTGATAATTATGATAAAGTGTATTATATTCGACGTGAAACAATTTAAAAATCTACTACTTCAACTAAAAAACTTCAAACTTCAGCATATTCTATTTATTCACGTAACTATCTTCAACTGCTCTCAACATGTCTTTAATTTCGTTGATGTGACCAATAAACAAACAGAAACGGGTTAACCTTGTAATTGGTGAGTAAATATTTTATGCTTCCTTTTACCCTCAAAAATCATTGTAGGCCTAGTTCTTGAAATCGATAGAGATGAAGATAACTAAAACCAGGAGTTAGATCCTGAGACCCATTAGTCGTTCGAATTGATTGCTATCTATATAATTTTCTTCATGAATAACTTATTTTCATTCTCAAACATACACTGCAATATATATATATATATATATATATATATATATATATATATATATATATATATATATATATATATATATATATATATATATTACATATATTCACCTATATTAAAGTAGGTATGCGTAATGTAGTCACGAGTTTATGAGTTGCATGTACAGATCTAGAGTCCGTGCAAATGTTCTGTTGGTTATGTTCATAGCAAATATTATTGAACAAATAATGATAATTATTCATGTGATCGTGTGTAATATTCTGGTTAATTAGTGAAACAGAATCAATTGTGGATTATAATTATTTCAAAGAAATTATTAAATACTATGGCGCTGTATTACACCATCCCCCAGTTCAATTCATTGGAACATATGCCTACGGGTATGTTGCAAGAAAAAGACAGAGGTAGAACCGTAATAGTTCGACAACTTCTGAAATTCACATTATTTTGAAGTTATACAATGCAAGATATACTGTGAAGTTACAGTTGTAAGTATTGCTTATTATATACCTAAAGAACATTATTAAAACTTAAACTTGAAATATTACAACCACAAAGGTTACAAGATTTTTACGATTGCTATGAAGAAATGTTGGCGTGAATATACGTTCGTTTCATATGAACAGACCTATGAAGTTTATGGTAATTTCTCGAAGAACATGGTCATTTAAACTAAATTCAAGTCTCTCAATTCACAATTGAAATATACAAAAATCACATTGTCGATTGTTGTTAACGTTCGTACTAAATTTAAATAACGGCTATTGATGATCACAATTATTGTGATAGCTAAGCTCTCTAGATTGTTCCAAAGTTCGATGAAGATATAAGTGTGAATGTAAAACAATAACTATAACTCTGCGCTGATTATTTTGTGGTAGACGTACTGATTCGTGTAACACATTCATCGTGACCACTGCAAGTAGGCCTACCATTTTGAGTCTGTCGTCGTAATATCGGATTCTGCGATTGATAGGACGTCTCATAGGTTGCAGTATGCTGGTTTCTGGCAGTGCTGAATATTTGAGAAATGGTTGTAGTCCGGCCACGTCTCCTTTTGCGTTCAGCACGTACAGTAAAACTAGAAAGATATAATTTTCAGTACCGGTAGTCAGCGTGTTTCAGGAAATTATGGCTAGAAACAATTATTATGATTCATAATCATATAGATGTCATAAGACTTGTGTGATTTCTGGTATTTCCATTTGACTAACGCTAATTCCATCGTTGAGCAAAGAGAGAGATCAACAACTTTATTTTGTCAGCTGTTCACTTATAACAGTGATTGACACTGCATAATAATCTATATAACATACAATTCTAATACAGAAATTACTTATATAAAATGATTGACTAATCTCTAGGTATGTAAGTTTTCGATAAAGAAAAGACCTTCATCGGAAAATATACAATTAATAATCATAAGTTTGAAGATGAAATGAAATACTAAATACTACATTGCAACCATTGAATGTCAAAGTTCGTGATTCCTTCAGTGTCTCCGACTCCTCGCTTTCTTCCTGAGAGACTGAGCCGAATGGATCCACTTCTTCATCATCCTCTTCTGGATGGCACTGCGCTCTTGGTGGTAGTGACATTAGTGATGGTACTACTGGATCCCTCCAGATGCTTGACGTTCGTTTCCAGTTTCCCGTTGGTTGAGAGCACGTTTTACCAGGTTTTCCTCAAAAGTCACATAATTTGCGACTTCACCTTTTGACGAACGGTTTTTCCCCATTTAATTTTAGAATTGTGAGATCCGTAACTACTTTTTGATACATTGACGAGATACATTGACGTGCTTCACTGACGGTCGGTCTAGTCGTAATTATTATTAATTAATTATTGATTATATTTTTTTCCATTTTTTTTTTAATATATTTTTTTGTGTTATCCCTGTATTCCTTTTATTTACTTATTATTATCACTTATTTATTTATCTCCTTTTTTTCTAAAACAAGGGGGAGAGTAATTCATCCAATGAAACTTCGTATGTTGAAGTATTTTCTCCAGAACTGTCGGTCTCCATTCTTGATTGAGAGAGAGAAATGTCTTATATTTGAAAAAAAACTTTTTTAAAAAAGTGTGTCAGTTAATTGATACCGGTAATTGATTGTTTTGAGACGAGCGTGTTAATTACTCGTGACAAATTTATCAATAGCACAGGAAGTGTGCATTCGTAGTTATTGTTGGAGTGGATATCAAATTATCTGTAATCAGTTCATCATATATTAACATACATATATTTGTATATAACTCATTCATTTGTCTGTTGCATGTCAGCTAGAGGGATCGCTAGGGGGGAGCTTGGGCATTCCACACTATACACTTCTCTCGCCTTAGGATTGCTTTGCTTACTCTTTCCCACGATGTTTTCCGCTCCTTGATTACGTAAATGATCGTCAACAATACTAACACTGAATATAATAAGTGTAAGGTCGGAGCGTTAAGTTCGTACCACGGGATTTCGTTCGGTTGTGTCAATTGAGTCAACTCCTCATGCCTCTGGTAGAGAAAACTCAGTTTTTCTGATCTCCGACCGTTTTAATATTTGTAATGTTTTTGTAACCTGTTGTGGTGTGCCCAAGAGTCCATGATGTTTGGACGAATTTTCCGGCACAGTTGAGTTATTTATGATTGTTGCTAAATCGTCTATCGGAGGTATGTGGAACTCGAGAGTTTTAGTAGTATAGTATGTTATATAGTAGTAAAAACTTACCGCTAAATACCTCACAAAACGGCGGAACAGAGAGTCTACCCGTTCCTATACTAACGTTTTAGTTCTTATTGTTGGATTATCTGTTTCCCGCGCGGTTGGACAATAAATGATCACCTTTTCGCGAGCTACGCTGTACACCCAAGAATCACTATTTTGAGACTGGTCAGAAGAGTGGGCGCGCATAGTTGACGTGTTAAAACGTTGTCACCTGCAAACAAGACCGATAAATATGTGGTCAAATGTAACCGCTTAATGTAATGAAGGGGTGGACAAATTTTAATTGAACCGGGTCTACAATTTAGCAAATGTGCCACATCTAATTCTATGAACAGTTATCTGTCCGGGGTTATTGCGAAATAGTCGTATTCTGATCATAACCAAAGCCACTGTATATGATTCGGCAGTTGCGTAGGTACGGCAACAGCCCCCCTATAAAGGTTGAAGTAAGTGTTATGATTTTTAATCAGAATTGTCACAAATAGGCGAAAGTTGTCTACCACTGCCAGGTTTGTCGATGCCAAAGTATAGTAGAAATACATGTCATTTATATCCAGGTTTGTCAAAAGTGAAAACCCTGGAGCTAAGGTAGGCTGGATAGCTGTCAGAAGTTTCAATAGCTTGTCTGGCATTATAAAGTAGGGACTAAATTTATTATTAGCTGTTGTTGACAAAGCGGATTGCAATTGCGTCATGTCATCCCTTATGGTGGATAACATGGACTCCAAAGTCCTGAACATAGCACATATGTCGAAGGTTAATAACGTCGTGTGGGCCAAATTTGTCACGCCGGTCAGCAACCGCGTCTCTAATGATTCAATTCGGGAATTTATAGTAATGATAGTTTCCGCCAGAACCTTAATGTCTCGCTCGTTTTGATGGCCCGTGTGGTAACTGTCATTTATGAATGTGTACTGTTGCTCAAACAAGTGTATTATGCTTTTTGTTCTCAAGTCTATAGGTACCCTATTTGTTTATTTGCTGCATCGAACGTGCTCTGGTCAGTTACCCCGAAGAGATAATGTATTATGCCTCCAACTCCATCCATTAAAGAACGCCTATTTCTAGGTGACCTAGAGCCAATGTCAATATTAACTTTTGGAAAGTCATATGCAAATGATTAGCCTGTTCATATAGAGTATTAATTTCTCTATTGATTATCTTATCTGTTACTTATGCCAGGGTTTTTTTATTCGATGTAAATATTTTCGTGTCGATGGTTGTAATACTTTTCACCATGTCTACAAAGTTATGCATTATTCTTTGTCGTTCGTCCAAGTTATAATCTACGGTAATTACCCAATGAGACCCCGACATTAAGATGCTTTCCTATTTGAGGAAAACCATTCCCTTGTCAAACTTTGGCTGCGTCCTGTCCACGGGGATAGCTCGCACGGCACACACGACTCACACAGCCGTTGTAGATACAAACCATCCTAAAATGGCCCCCCACCCCATGTCAATAAGGCGATATCTGTAACAACGTGATATTGAACCCTTGATTATTTTTTTCGATTAAGCACATAATAATTGAAAAATTATTGATTAGTTATTACTATAATTTATGGTAGGGCCCACAACGGTACCGATGGTACTTGCACAAAATACCTCCTATATGTCCTTATAATACATGTATTCACTTCACACATAGGGCCTACTTATAAAACTATTTTACTAAAATTAATAAACTAACAATTGCACATAATCCAATAGTCAATTTCTTGATCTCGACACTTTTGCCAGGCAATTTTGACTACGCGTGTCTTTCTAACCTAGATGGTAGGCCTAATGGTCTCAATTCATATCGGCCAGGTGGTACCGCAATTGTAAAGTATGGAAATTATCTGGGGGAATATCTTGTGATTCTACATTAGTTTGAAATGGATATTGTACTACAGAATTCAGATGAAGACGTCTGTGTCTGTGTGCCTCTGGAATAGGTGAAGTCACCGTTGTCGGGGACGCTATAGTTGAGACAGGTGTTTCTGAGACAACATCATATGTATGTCCTGAGGTAGTCGGCTGTGAACTCTATGCTGGTTGATCTATCGCAACGTTAACCGGAGGGATTGGACTATAGTTTATTGTTTCAAGATTGTTACTGTCCACATCATCTCGGTACGTATAGATGTACGAATCTCGGGGGTCAAAAGTCTACGCTGCAGCCTGCCGGTCTACATCTACTGTTGATGGCTGGTTATTATGTACAGTAAGTCCGATCGTAACGTCGTCAATGTCTGTCTCAGCATCGTCGTCGGTCATCGTCATGGCATCCCGTATCGAGTCTGGGTCTAGAGTATTAGTGTTTTAACCTATTTGAATAAATATTTTGAGTACGCTTAGAATGGACGTCTCTTATGATGAAATTCACCGGGCCCAGCTGTTCCATTATCCTGTGCGGCCCGTTCCAATTTCGTGCCTGTTTGCGTGTGACGTCTTGTTTTCCTACGGGAGTGTAAATAAATCCGCCTAATTCAAAGGTCACAGGTTTCGTGGTTCGATTGTAATATTTTTCTTGTCGATCCACACTTTTCCGTACATTTTGTCTTACCACCGAATACGCATTACTCGACTTTTAATGGAGTTCAGTTGGGTGATGTTTATCTATATCCGTCATTGAGGGTGCAGCTTTTGTAACTTTATCAAAAGGTAACTCCATTTCTCGTCCGAATAGTAGGTATAATGCGGACTGTATCCTGTTGTTGTAGATATATTACTAATACTTAGCGCCATTAGGACAAGTGGAACCATAGTGTCCCAGTCGTTACTTTATGTATAATTGGACATGATTGAATGGATGACCCTATGAGTTCGTTCTACAGCCCCGTTCGTTTGACAATGGTAAGATGATGTTTGGAGATGTTTTATCTGCAACATTTTGCACGTCTCATTAAACCTGTGACTTGTAAATTGGCTTCCTAAGTCGGTTAAAAGCTGCTCTGGGCATCCAAATTCGGTAATCACGTCTTTCACGAAAGCTTTAGCAACCGATTGGTAGGTCTGATTGTGCAATGGTACTATTACAGGATATTTACCGAAATGATCCACAAATGTCAAAAGATAACGGTTGTTTTTCTTAGTGGGCTTCATCGGTCCTACCAAGTCAATACTGACTCTTTCGAACGGTCTGGTTACCTGGTCAAAACGCTGCAAGGGAGCTTTTGTGGGTGTTGGCGGGATTTTCCTTTTTTTGGCACGAAATACAATATGAACAAAAGTGTTTGAATCATTGTACATCCCTTTCCAATAAAATCTTGCTGTAATTATATTAGTTGTCCTTTGGACTCCTGCGTGTCCACTTGGATGATGATATGCAGTCATAATCATTCTTCGTGCGCTCTGGTATGACTAGTCTGTCATCCTTATCATCTAATGAGCAAACTTTGTACAGTAACCGCTCGTCGTCTAACGCGAAGTCTGGATTTGTTTTGTTGTCAATTAGTAGACTGTCAATAATTACTTCCAGTTTTGGATCTTCGATCTGCATTTTGCGTAACTCGTCTCGATCGTGAAGCGGTTCAAGGTCCAGCGCGTGGTCATCTATCACTTGTACTTGTATTTTAGACAATGCGTCTGCGTGTGATATCGACTTGCCAGCGCCTATGTTCTACATACAAATCATATCCGGGTAATGTCAATGCCCACCTGTTTTGTCTGCACGTCGGTTTTGGCCAAGACATAAGCCATTTAAGACTAGCATGATCGCTATTGACTGTGAAACGTCTTCCATACAGGTAACAATTGAAGAATTTGACACCAAATAACACTGTTAACAATTCCCGTTCGGTCGTACTATAACGAGTTTCAGCAGGTTAAAGTTGTTTACTTGCGTAGCCAACAGCACGATCGTATCCGTCTATTTTCTGTGATATTATTGCCCCAATAGCGCATATTGACTGCTGTCAGTAGTCAAAATAAACTCTCTATTGTCTATTGAAGTCCGGGTAGACAAGTACTGGATTATTAATAAATGCTAATCGTAGCGTTTCGAACGCACTTGTGTGTTGATCGGTCCAATTGTAAGCTACGCCGTTATATATGTAAGTTTTGTTAGGGATGTAGCCGTTTTTGCGTAATCTGGGATAAAACGACGATAGTATCCTGAGAGTCCTAAGAATCCCCTAAGAGATTTCACATCTGTTGGCATAGGATAGTCTACTAGCCTATCGCAGAGACTGTTTGTGGATTTGGTTTGACTTCTCGTGACGTAATTATATGGCCTAGGTAGACTACTCCACCTGTGCATGTAGACGGAGGATAAGGGAGCAACTTGCATTGGAGTAGAAAAACTCTCCTGGGACTAAGCTCGTTGTGGGAAACAAACTCGCATCTTGCTTTTTCTCTGTTCTTCACATTCCGCATTCCGTCCTCCACTGCCTTCCTACAATCCCTTAACAAAGGTACTGAGAAGCTGACTGTTTACTAGGCTATTTGCTGCTTCTTGTTCTGCTTGACTCATCTGCGCAGTGGTCGCACCATCTCTATGGTCGCACGTGCTCCTGCGAGTTTTAGTCGCGTCAGGTATAACTTTGCCGAGTGCCGACTCTCCCGATCTCATTACAGTAACACACTTTATAAAACTTGTAGTGGATTGGTTGATGGACTGTCACCTTGAAACTAATTTATGAACGAACTCTTCAGTTTCGCCCAGGTTTCGGTGGCTAGTTCTGGATTACTCGACAAATAGTCCATTGCCGCACCTTGAAGACGACTCTTAAACACAATGATTAGCTGAGTGGTAGTCCAATTACCTAATCGGGCTGCCGTTTCCAGTGCCTGGATGAATTCCGTAATTTTAACCATCATTATCGGCTGCAAAGTATGGAACTAGAGGAAGAAGTCTTACGATATTACTACGTTCTACCGCTAACCGTTCTGACTCTACTTCTTCATCGGTTTGACCGTAAGTTGGAGGTGAGCCTAAATTTATATTTGTCATGGTTATGAATGAAAACGAAAATGACATAATCACCAGAATGGATGCAAGCTTATGACACAACTATAATTACAACACTAAACGAGAGGAAAATAAAAATTAATCCGATCTATTTACTTATGAACTGATCAATACAAAAAGAAAAAAATAATCCGAACCGCTGTCACCACTTATAACATAGCGACTTTATATATAGAAATATATATAAACTAATGCAAATAATGCATTATGAATAATGCACTAATGCATATACATATATATATATATATATATATATATATATATATATATATATATATATATATATATATATATATATATATATATATATTAAATTGTATGTTTGAGAATGAAAATAAGTTATCGAGGAAGAAAATTATATAGATAGCAATCAATTAGAAAGGCTTATGGGTCTCAGGATCCAACTCCCGATTTTAGTCATCTTCAACTGTATCGATTTCAAGAACTACAATGATTTTTGAGGGAAAAGGAATGCATAAAATGTCTAACGATCCTCAACAAATCCTGTTTCTGTTTGATTATTGGTCACATCACCGAAATTACAGAAATGTTGAGAGTAGTCGAAGATAGTTATTGAATGTATATAGAATATGCTAAAGTTTTTAAGTTAGTTGAAGTAGTAGATATTTATATTGAGTCAAGTCGAATATAATACACTGTATTGAAATTATCAGAAAGAGAAATGTGAAAAGACTAAGAGCCGATTGTACCAACTGATGAGTAAATATTAATGACTTAATCATTACTTAAGGTACAAAAATAGCATATGTGTCCAAGGGTAATAACAAGCTAATTTTCTAATTTTTGCTTAATTAACTTGTCATCACTTGGGCCAACCGGCTCTAAGTAGGCTCATCACAGGGAGAACGGTTACTATTCTCCGACTTGATTAAATAGAGACTGAGCTTTGAAACAAATTATCGATCGTTATAATATATCATTAAAGGTGTAATGGTTAAGTACATAATTTCGGGTGTGCCTATGCGTAATGTAGCCACGAGTTCATGAGTTGCATTTACAGATCTAGAGTCCGTGCAAATGTTATGTTGGTTATGTTCATAGCAAATATTATTGAAAAACAAATAATGATAATTATTCATGTGATCGTGTGTAATATTCTGATAATAATTGAAACGAAATCAAATATGATTTATAATTATTTCAAAGAAATTATTAAGTGAAAGGGCGCTTTATTACATCAGTAACCACTATCTATCGAGTACTGGGCCGATAGTGTTTATGGTAGTGACTTACCATTGTTGGTAGTTCCAGGGGATTCGTAGATTGTACAATCGTGCAGTTGGCTTGTTATGCGGGCTCCCGCCTCTAGCATCTTTTGACTGCGAAAAGTAAGTTTACAATAAGTATTGATTTTGCACATCTTGCGATTAAATAGAGAGGTCCTGTTGTCCTGAGAAAGAGTAAAGGGTGCGGACGCAGCATTTTGTTTCCAGCTCCTGGTTACAAGTTGTGGAGTGCGTCTGGGGTCGGAGACCCTTTACTAAACTCGACGGCAAATAGGCATTTATTTTATCCTAGGTTGCATTATTGATTTGATGTAATCTATTGGTCTGACATCAAGTGTGCGGTGCGGGTGTAGCGGTTCTGTGTCAAGTTTCGTGTACAATCTTTTCGAACAAGGTTCTTGTCGTAGTCGCGGAGTAGGCCTACGCCTGGGGTCGGAGACCGCTTCACCAAGTCAATAGCAACGAGATATTTTGAATAATTTCTCACATCCACAGGCGATCCCCCTTAACTTGAGTAATGGTCACTGGTCTCAGAACGCTAAGTTGTACGACTATTTGCATTATTGTCGTACTTATATTTGCTGTAACCATTCATTGAGAGTAATAAACAACACTTGATTAACCAGACAGCTTTCATTCCATATTTAGAAAGGTGTAAACGACCGACCATTCCCTCACCATTCCTTGAGGAAAGGACTCACACTTCGTCGGAAGTTTCAATGCTACGATGGCTACCAAATAATAATTATAGGCTTCGCTTTACCCTCCTCCGTCTAACAATTGGTTGCAACGGTGGGATTCATTTGGGATTCATTCGAGATCCTTTTTGAGTTTATTTTACCACGCAAACGCAGGATGTGCGTTGTACGATGAGCAAGATGTCTATATAAAGTATAATCGAAAACTCTACAAACCTTGATCATTTGAAATGAACTTCATCCGATGCAATGAATCTAGAAAGCCGTGACTTCGACAATGCAACATTGTTCAACTAATATTTCTATCTTTTCGATGAATAAAATACATTTATTATATTATTTTCTCCAAAATGGCTGGTCCGAATATCAAACCAAATTTGTATTCATGTATATTATTCTTGTGTTCACATTTGTGGAAAATTTGAATCATATTGAAGAGATTCAATTTTTCAATTTTTTCCGCTCAGCCAAATCTTATGGAGTTTTTAGAAACTTCTAAATGATGTTTCTCAAAAATGGTCCAACCGATTAGACCTCAAAACTATACAGTTCTAAGTTGATGAGTTTGCGTATGTAAAAAGAAATTCATGTCGATCGGTCAAACCCTGCGACCTGTGCAGTGCTTACAAACAAACAAGAAAAAAAAAACGCACAGACAAAGTTCCGTAAGAGTTCAGTGAAAATCTTCGCTACGCTCATCTAATTAAAAAAAAAGCCTTATCATTGAATTTCATCAATTTCGTTGACAAGTCTCGAACAAAAGAAGTAAGTGGTTTCAATACGTACGCAACTGGTAGATTTGTGATGGGATCATTGAATAGGAAGGAGTGTTTATTGATGGAAGTGTTAAATGAATGTTTATATTACCAGTTTGGTATTTGATTAGAATATAACGTAGTGTTAAGATAATGGATTCATTTCACAGTTCATAAGACAGATTTCAAAAGTGCAACGTCATAGGGCCTATATGGTAGTTAATATTGGGCATATCGACAAGTCACAATTACAAGCTATTGAAATAATCCGTACAATAATTGACGTCACCCAAGCTCGATCCTTGCTACATGGCGGAAGACTTGAAGAATGAAGGATTTATGAATGAACTGAATAGAAGTCGAAAAGAAGCAGCAACCCAAGAAAAAAATAGAAAATCAGTCTCTCTCTGAGCTTCTACCCATACCACGTGGTTTTACGCTCAACAACCAAAGTAAGCGAAAATGATGCAACCCAAGAAAACATATACTCGAGTTCGCAGTTTCTGGTGCAAGGACAAGGGACATCAGAAATCAGAATGTACTGGAAGGCAATCACTTCCAGCACCACTGGATAACCCTAACGAAGTATTACTTTCAACTTCGGTACCAACTTCCCCACCTACCCCAACCACACCAACTTCGCCAACATCACTGGCGCCAACAAACCTTACTATAACCCCTCCGACAGCTACACAACAAACTGCCTGTCACGACCTCATCATACCAGCACGCCTACCAGAGCTCCTGATCCTACAGAAGCCGATGCGAACCATCAAGTACTTGATGAAGAGACGACGTCAAGTACATGGACACACCTTGATGGTACCAACGGCTCAGGAGAACCAATTGAGATCAAGATACAGAATCTGCCGGCAAAGACATATATCCAAGTATGGACAGGTTCCTTCTTGCCTTAACCTGTGATTTCCTACATCATTATTCTCCGCTCTCAAAGGAGACCCCCCCCCAAGAAGTTTGACATAATCAGTGCCGCACACTCACCCACTGATTCGACGCCATCCACTCTCCAGCACATCGGCCGATGACACGACCACATCGTCAAGCCGTGTGAGCGTGTGTTTTAGTGACTTGGTACACATTTGCCAACACAATACTCGATAAACCAAATTAAATCATTTAGTGCGCCGACAATAGTTGTGATCTTTTGATATTCTGTGCCAAATATATGCAATATTAACTAACCGAAATGTTCAGTATAATTTCGAGTGTTCTGCATGGACAGACCGTAAATTGTTAGTTCTGGATTAAATATATTTTCATAATATTTGCTAATTAAAGGACTCGGTAAAATGCATATATACGCTGTGAATGAATCGATTCTCTTGATCATTAGAGATTTTATTTTACTGACACACTACTAGAGCTATTCGATCACGTGGTCTATACTTCAACATGTGTAGAACTTTTTAAGTAAGAGTTAATACTCTTGCTCACTACTGAGCGATGTTTTATTTTTATGACTAATTCAATATGGAATATAAAGGATAGGTTAGTGCCCAATGATTATTGTAGGGACCTACTTCTCATATGCATGGGAAATAAGTACATTATAATGATACTTGATGGTAGTACAAAATATATTTGGTTGATTTTATACTTTGAGGAATAAGGTATCATTCTGAATATATATCCTACCGTAATGGATATACTTGTGACATAATTATCAAATTCTTTTCTTACTCGCACAGGCAATCCCCCCTTAAGAGTCCATCCATGGGAGTCGATTTAGCGGAATATCAGGTTTTTTGGTGATGACTTTTGAACGACATGAGATATCGAAATTCTAGAAATGAGGAAATACACATATATTCATTACCTTCAAGATGGTGTAAGTAATAACTATTTATCCCACATCGCATAATCGTCGGGCGTATCGCTTCAAAAATATGTATTTTCAAGCGTATACGCCTGACAATCAGGCGATTTGAGATGAATAAATATTACTTAAACCATCTTGAAGGTATCGAAGCTACCTGTGTTTCTTAGTTTCAGAATTTAGATATATTATGCGTTCAAAAATTATCACCAAAAATCTGATAGTCCGCTGAATCGACTTCAATAGAATCTTAACTTGTGTACTGGTCACTGGTCTCAGAACGCCATGAGGTTGTAGAACTATTTGTACTATTCTCTCACTTATGTTTGCTGTAACCATTTATTGAGAGTAATAAACAACACTCAATTAACCAGACAGCTTTTATGAATTTCTGCTTTCTATTTCAATCTATTCCTTGTCTTTATTGATTAATGATTATTTATTAATTGAATACCAGATTTTATAACTTCAATATACTGGATAATGATGTAAGGAATTTTCCATCAGCTTGATCATTTTTAGAAAATCACAATAGATCAAATTATTGAATAAATATTTTGAATGGAGTGTCTTTTTTTTATTTATTCACATTTTTTAAGGAAAGATTCACAGTTCCACATTAGAGCCCACAAAGCCCATTTGTTCCTGTCTGCAACATAACGGGTTGAAAGTTGAAATTAAGTCATGTCAATTTTATGTAATTATTAAATTTTTTGCGATTATTCATTCAACTAATCGAGGGGTTAGATGAATGAATACAACTTCTAAAAATCTATTTTCCTATTTTGTTTTGGGCATCTTCGTGAATTTTTCTTAAATCAGTCAATTTTAACTTTAAATTGTCAATTGAATTGACCATAATTGTGTTTTCACCTTTTAAATATCTTTATACCTAATTGCTAGTCTTACTGACCTTCCTTCATCACAATTTGTTTCCGCTAAAAAGTCGTTTTTTATCTTCAATAACATTTTCCAAATTTAATTCAATGATTTTTCATTTTTGTTAATTCACAATTGGAGTCGCATCATCTACTCGAGTTAGTAGCAAGGGCAATTACCACGACACCGGTGAACCAGGTGAGCGTTTAGTGACAATGGTATATTTGAACAATAATTATCTAACGTATAGGCCTATTCTAGATGGTAAGTTTGAAAACTTGAAATTCTCGATTTTTATTTCCATCTCTTTTTTGTGTTCATCGATTATTTCTTGATTTAATACTAGATTTCATACTTCCAAAAGCTAGGCCTATACTGAATAAAGATAATGACCAATTTTTTCCATTAGATTAAACATTTTTACATAATATTATATCAATCAATAGGTATAGGACGAATATATAGCCGTCATAAATGATTCTTGAACACATTAAAATAACTTTGTAACACGAGAAATGCCAACGAGCTTCCTGCGGAGCACTTGCAGGGGGGTGTAACTCCCCTCCCCCCTTCCCCCCAACGTTGGTCACATTTTCCTCTCACCGAGCGTCTCCTCTTGTAAGTTTTCCCAGGACTTCACCCCAGACCACTGCGTGTGTTCGACTATAGTAGATCGAAGTCTGGTATTACCAAGCCAGCAGTGCGATTCCCGTTTCTACAGCCCCTAACTCAACCAGAGATGGATAAAGATGAGATACTGACAAAATGTATCTTGGACACAAAATACAAGATACTCTCCCGAAACCCTGGAAGGTACAAGATAGGCCTACGTTTCCAAAAACTCAATAGATACGAGATAGAAGATACCGGTACTTTCAATTAGATAAGATACTTTTACCGTAACGTTTTTTCAACTGCTGTTTTTTCCAATCATTATAGCAAATCTGTTATTGAGGGCATTGCCATTCAACTCCGATATTTTCGATCTTTCGATATTAATTTGATGATAATCCATAATATTCAATCCATAATAATTGCCGTGGCCAAAATACTTTGAATATAGGTTTCGAAAAAGTACAAAATTAATCAAATCGGCAGAGATTATCTCTATGACATAAGTACCGAGAAAAAGCTTCATTTTCTCCACAAAAACATATCTTGACGTATCTTGAATGATGATAACGATACAGATACATTCAAATTATTGGAAAGATCCAAGAGACAAGATATATTTTTTAAATTGTATCTATGCCACAAGATACAAGATAGTATCTTGAGATACTTCAAAGGATCCATGTATCTAAGATACTGCCCACCTCTGTAACTACTGATTTAAAGATCTATACGTCTCTATATATTCAAGATAGGTAATATCTGAAGTGTGATTCCCTCTCCCACCCATTTCGAACATTATGATCTTAAGGGTGAGCGTTAATTGATATTTTCTAATGGATCTACAAGACCCATATCGTCACAGTTTTGGAAGACTGCATAAAATAGCGTTCACGTAATAATTCGAAAAAATCATGAATTATATTGAATAACACGCACATTTCACAACATGGTGAATGATTTTTCCTTTGGATTATCGTGCATAGATGAAGGAATGAACCAACTTATTACCTTATTAACTTATTAACTAACTAACTTGGTCATAACTTACGGAATAATGTAGTTTTTAACCTGCTTCTTTAATGTCAAAAGTTGAATGAGGACGAAAGCATGTCTCCGTCTTTCTGTTAGTTGATTCTGTCAGTTTTCATCTACCCTCTTTGGATTATGTTTGGGCTAGACTACACTCTTCAAAACTGAATGTATATTTAATAACTATGAATGATCTCCATTTTGAATGTTACAAAGAAAATTAAACTCGCGACAATTACATAAAAGAAGTTGACATTGAGTAGAGCGCCAGTGCTTTCTAGATAGAGAGCATCTATTAACCTTGTATAGGCTCTCTAGATTCAAATAATAAATACAATTTCTCTATTGGCTCATAATGTGTAATCAATGGCGTCAAACATGAACAACTAAAAATACGTAATAATTTACCAAAAAATGTTAACGATGGATAACGTTGAAGATTGTAGATCGGGACTCGATCTTTAGGGATCTAGTCTTGGACACTAACGATATGAATTGTTGCTAATTGCAGATTGCTAGGTTGGGGAATCGCTCTGCAGTTGGCCTTCGTCTGAGAGTTGATGAAAACAAATAGCATAGGTAACCCTGGTGATAACAACCAAACTGCCAGTTAGAGCTACTTCCACGTTGTTAATTCCTGCATCGAGTCTACCAATAAGGTGACTATAACTAAGAGTTACCACAAGTTAACCACAAGTTAACACATCAGTCCACTAGTAATTCACTCGACTCATCCCCGGCTTAAAATAACACTGATCCGGCTGACGTCATCGGACCTCTCTCTCTCTCTCTCTCTCTCTCTCTCTCTCTCTCTCTCTCTCTCCCTCTCCCTCTCCCTTTCCATCTCCCTCTCTCTCACTCAAACTCACATAGACACCACATGAACACAGGAAAACACATGAACTTCAAATAATTAATGGTATGATTCTGGAAGAATAGTTTGGTTGCCAAGTTCTAAATGAACGCCGTCAAAGTATTTCTCATAGTTCCTTCCAGGAATGGCTTATGAATAAACTCTATTACATTGTGATATAGGTAAACTGTGACCGTAAATCTGCGAACATTTTATTCACAATTTAGACTATACATACAGGACTATACACATTTTTCTTCGAAAATATATTGTGTATTTATATTTACATTTCACCTTACGTATACATCTTTAGATTGCTTTATTTATTTTATTTATTCATTTAAATTGGTATGTTGTGCTTTGACTTTCAATGTATTCTAAAATATTTTGTTAGTATCACGTAGATCTAAATATCGTAGGCTACTTTTGGCATTAACGAACGTATTTCTTACTCACATCAAATTGAACGCTGCATAATAATATCTACTCTCTGTTATTTTAACCCACAGATAAGCTTTTCCAGGCTCTGTGGGAAAGAGTTTCAATATAGTATAACAATTCATTATCTCATTTTTTTTCCGCGAGTTTTGGCAATTTATTCATTTTTTTATATCATCGAACTCAATGAATGTAGAAAATTGAACCGATCAATTATAATGTGTCATTGTCATTGTAAAAATGAGTGTAATATTAAAACGTCAAATGGAAAAAAAATGGATCATTATTATTATCATTTATTGTTATTATCATATAATCATCTTGCTGTATACCGTGTTCCTCGAAAGAGAGCTAAAGGTTGAATAAAGCATACATACATACATACATACATACATACATACATACATACATACATACATACATACATACATACATACATACATACATACATACATACATACATACATACATACATACATACATACATACATACATACATACATACATACATACATACATACATACATACATACATACATACATACATACATATATGCATACATACATGATTGGGGGTGGTTTGTTAGACGCTCCGTTTCTGAAGCCAAGACGATGGCAAACATCAATATATTCTTCGTTCATCGGACAGCCCAAGAGGTTTGAGATGTTTTGACACGATGCGATACACGTCTTCCTTCTCGTGATAGGGCAGCAGAATCAAGATAAAACGACGATAGTATCCTGAGAGTCCTAAGAATCAAGAAGTATCCTGAAAGAGAGTAAATGAGTATCCACTTCACTCAACAGACAACACTCCACGAAATTCTCCTTCAGGTCATTTCTGGTGGGTTAATGGCTGAAAAGCCAGAAGTCCGACAAGCAAAAGCGAGTATGTGGGCATGTGGCTGCATACTCATTTGCTTTGCTCGTATCATTTATAGCATATTTCACCTTGTTACTAGTGTGGATCTGGCTTTTCGTGACAGATTTCATTATCTCATGAAAACAATTAAAGCAGAATAAACAATCAAAATAACTCGACCTATTTCAGTAATGGAATTAAAAATGTGTTATTACAATCTAACTCATTGCTTGCTATTCAGAACCAAAAATCAAATTTTACTCACTGATCTCTATACACATGGATAGCGTATGCAGTGAGAGAAACCTGAAGCTAAAAGAAGAGTGTACTAGGCCTAATATGTCTGCCAAAGATGTCTGCCAGGACCCCTATTCCTGAGATAAATGAGATGTGAGAAAAATCAGTGAGAAAGCTATCTCATATAATAATGACATATTTCATCTCATATTTTATGTGAGATACTCGTTTTCTCACTCATTTTCATTTTTCTCACATCTCATTTATCTCAGGAAACTATCTCATATAATAATGACATATTTCATCTCATATTTTATGTGAGATACTTGTTTTCTCACTCATTTTTATTTTCTCACATCTCATTTATCTCAAGAATAGGGGTCCTGTTGTATATGGATCATGGGGTTAGTGTGGCCCGAGATGACCACTGCGATCTCTTCTTGTCTACGGACACAGTAGTGATGAGCTTTGGTCAAAGATATTATGTTTGGCTTTGGCGCTTGAACATCAGCGCGCAAGTCTGTCAAATGTCAGATTGCCGTAGAAATTCTACAGTAAAATCTGTAATGGGGCGAATATTATTTTGCTGATTATTTTTTGTACTCTAGTAAGTATTTCCCGCCCCAGTAAACAGTATCGGCTTTATCCCCTGTTTCAACTGAAGTAGCTCGAGAAAAAAATCCGCTCAAGGGTTGGTAGGCCTATACGGGTAGCGTAATAGCTGCGGGGTTGACTGCAGGTACAAGATGACCGACTGGCTAGATTCACTCTGGTTAGGTTTCATGGGGGAATCCATAAGCCACCGGCCAGCGCCATTGGCCTTCTCTCCGCTTCACTCGCTTATCGGCAGTTCGCGACTATACGCTATCCATATGTATAGAGATCAGTGATTTCACTACACCTGTAAGCTAGTAACTTACATCAACACCAACTCCCAGTGATGGCGACCTGCAAGACTAAGCTGGCCTTGAACTCAAAGTGGTCATTATGTGCTCGCGACGGCTCTGGACGCCGATGGAATACAGGCACTTGACTTCAATGGGTCGGTCGATTCCGATAAGGCATCAGGACTCGCGCCGAGATGAGACCATCAGGCCTCGCCCCGAGACAAGGATACTTGGGAAAGTTAGTTGGGGCGTACACATATGCCGCACAGACCGCACTCAACCTAAAATAAGAGGATCAAAAATAAATAACTCATAAATAATGATTAATTTGGAAGAAGTAAAAAACGCTCTCGCGTTCCAACACATTAAAAATGCATATTTTTTATCTTTACAACTGTATGTATCTGTATGTAATCGATGTAATCGATTCGTAATCGATATGTAATCGAACTAATAACCCAAAATTCATCAAAGTCAAACAATAAAAAATAAAAAACTGATTGCCTGTGATTTACTAGAACCTTTAATTAAAGCATATGTGCCCCAAGTAGATGTACAGATTGAGTAAAATGTCATCCAAATACTTGAAATCTGATTGATTCTCGATTCGCCACCCACCTGTCAACAACATTGATAAATCAAAACATTCTATCGGGAATTTTCCCGAATTATTTGTAAATTACAATTCTAAGACCCTTTTACAAAGGAAAAGGAGAAAAAACAAATATGAGTAATTATAGACCCCTCTCTCTATTAAATTTTTTTTCAAAGATTCATGAAACAGTTATAAAAAATAGAATGACACATTTTCTGGAAATGAATAATGTAATAGAATCGGATCAATTTGGATTTCGCAATAACAAATCTACATCGAATGCCATACACGATAGTTTGTCGTATATACTCAAGCAATTAGACTTGAATGAAATAACTCTAGGATTATTCTGTGATCTCAAAAAGGCATTTGACTGTATTGATCACGTTTAACTATCGCATAAATGAAGACAAATTGGGGTACGTGGTATCGCACTCCAACTAATTGAGTCTTACCTGAAGGACATGGAAACAGAAAATAGAAATTATTAATCACAGTAGAGCAGAAATGATTCAATAAATGCAATTTATTCAGATCTTGGTAACGAAAATTGTGGTCCAACAAGGGTCAATTCTTGGTCCATTACTGTTTATATTATATATTGATGACGTAGCAAATAATATCAATGCGAAAGTAACAACATTTGCTGATGATACGACTATTGTAGGGACAGGTAAAAATACAGAAGAAGCACATGAAATTATGAAATCTGTTATATTTGATACAAATAATTATTTTGAACTTAAGAAATTAGAATTGAACACTTGTAAAACAAATCTGGTTATATTTGACACCGCACGCAGAAATTCAACAGAAGTAATGCCACCTGTCTTAAACGGCATAGATGAAATAAAAGTAGTCCAAAAAACTGTCTTCTTAGAATTAACAATTTACAAAAATATCAATTGGAGGGAACATGTAAAAACACTCCATTCAAGATTGATTGTGATCAAATCTTTTTTAAGATGATTGATTAAGATTGATTGGGATTGGGATCGGGATATGACGATCATAGCCTTGATTGAGGAACAATGATTTTGTATCAAGTATTGATGTTATTAGAAAAAAAAATGAATAAAGCATGCTATGCATTGAGAATAATCAGAGGTCAGATGAAATTGAGTTTAATTAGCCTCAGCCTCCAAACTAGGTGTGCACAGTGAAAGTGAATGCAAGTGAAGAAGGAATGCTCTTTTTTAAGTACAATTCTACAAGTTTTGAAACTAGACGAAATTTCTGGAATACATGGATTCTTTATGGTGGACGCAATGTGGAAAACGTCCTAGATAGCGCTAGTTCGCGCTAAGCAACTATGATCTTCTATTGATGTGGAGAGATTATTCAAATCGATAGTCGTAGTTGAAAATATGCTCCATGGAGGAATATAGCCCACTCCCAATAACTATAACATACACATTCCAATTATCAACTTGATAAAATAATATATAATATTTTATTAATCACAAACTTGATTCTTTTTATTCTGATAATGCAATTTCAGTCCAGCTTCGGTGGGGTTTTGAAGGGGAGGCCAGCCCCCCCCCCCCCCCACGGCCCCCCGCTATACGCCATTGTATATATATATATATATATATATATATATATATATATATATAAAAATATATATATATATAAATATGCATATATATATAATCAGCCTTGAGAAACTATTTTTAATTCAGGGAAATGGTATAAATGTAAATAGAAGTGATTATGACTAGTGTCAAGTGTGAGTGTGAGACTGTAGGTGGGGAAGGAGGGGGTGGCGTGGTGGCGGGGCGGGAGGGGACAAGACGCCGAGAATAGTACCTCTAGGAGTTGCAAACACTGTGAACACTGGTTTACAGTTGTGAAGACTATCCTGGCGTCGCGACGCTTCCACACTGACGCGCGTGAACACACGGGCACTGTATGTCGCTCTCTCGCACGCACACTGTCGGTCGCACTCTCGCACGCACGTCGCACCACAGACAGGCACGCATCCTGCTACATTGGCCGAGATCGAGTTCGTGTGAAATTGAAGCAATGAATATGACCGGTCAGATTTGTTTGGTGTCTGGATGTAATTCATTATTTTGTCAAGTTTGGTGACAACGCATTGGATTTACTTAGAGCCTTACAGGCACTTCAAAATGATGACTTTCGAATGAGTTGAAAACTTTCAATATTATAACTACATGTGTTACTCTTCTGTTATTGATGAAAGAAAACGTTTTTGGCGTTACATGAAGTGTCAATATAATTCTAAAACACGACCGTTCTGGGTGGTGATAAGACCTTGAATTACAGCCTCTGTAAGATGGTAATATGTATAATACAAAATGGTTATGAAATATTTTAGTCACACATTATTATTGTTATGCTATGCACACATTATTATGCTGAGTGAAAAATTCATTTATGCCTAACGGATGTTCTACTCGAATATTGTAAGGTGGTTAGTATTAGGCATATCTGAGAAATGATATTGACCAGTCGAACAGTTTTATGTCTAAGCTTGATGTTTGAAAGTCGAGCGACGAGAGACGAACATTGTATACATTTCCATCGTCGAGTTTCGTCTGCCAAACGAGAGAACCATTGCTGACCAGGTGTCCGAAATAGTGTCGGTTGTAGACTGTCGGGTCTGTGATCATTTGCCAGGCGGCTCAAAAGTGCAAGTTCAGTGCTAGCAACGTCGAAAGCTTGAAACTGAGTGCTGTTTTATTGTAATCACTAATGGGAATAATTACAACTCTGGAGTTTATTGACTTTTCATCAAGACTCAAAATTGGTAAGAACAAACATCTCTTACATTTTTCAACTATAGAGATATTTCAAATTCGAGATTTTGAGAAAAAATCTAAACGTACATTCGAACTTTATGATCAACAACAATAATTTTATGTGACAAGGTGAACTGGAATGGAGTATAACATTGAGCGGGAGTTTTTCAAACATGACAGTTAATTTTACAGTATGTTTGATGAATTATCACTACGAAATCTAAACTTTACATTATTTGAGTCCCAATATATCATACTTTTGAATGATACTCAATGTTTTCAACTTCTATTGTTATAAAACGTTAGATCGTACATTCATTTAGGACTTGAGAAAATAGCAGGTATGCCGAAATGATTATTACTTGATGCTACGTTTAGAATCGACTGAAGCTTGTTCAGCTAGAATTCTAACTACTAATTAACACTGGTTGAAACTTTTAAGACATTACGTGAGCAATTATTTTCATTTTACAGTCTTATATTTCGACATCACCACTTTTCTTGTGCTAAATCAGATAACTCTAAGATCTGAAATTATATGAAAGCAGCAACAAAACAAAAATCTTCAACTCAAAACCTACAGTTATAAATAATTGAGCAAATCTTATCATTGCAGGTGGCTGAACAGGTGAACATAAATCAAAGCTTTGCACAGAGTCTATACTTGCTGTCTCAAGTGCTGCCATCACACCGAGGCACACGTACTGTCTCCTCATAAAGTGACCGTTACAAGCAGACATTTGGAGGCATTCCTCTCGGATTCAATATTTCTGTGTTAATAAAACAAAAAGTGTGGAAAATACTGGAACTATTCAATTATAGAACAGCGACGTTTCTATGGAGCATGAAGACGATATAAATTATGTTTCCATTGAAACGTTCCTATTTGTCATTAATTCGATGAAGGATAATGATAGTAATAATTGATGATTCGGGTATTTACCACAACTTCTCGTTTTGTTAATAACGAGCGCTAACAATCGTTTCGTTTGGATTAAAAACCGTCAGTCGACGCGTTATGCTATATATACAAACAATAATGTGTGTAATGAATTTATCAATTTCCAACAGTTTTCATGCTATTGCTACTGGGTTCATTATATAACAATATTCATACTATCATATTGAAAATGTAAAATTTGAAAATGATGGCATGCTCCACTATTGACCTTTCTTTCGTTTACATTCGCTGTCGTTTTCTGGTCTTTGTGTTATTCTCAAACTGGTGTTGAACAATAGCTCTTTATTCATTGGAGATTTCTGTTTGAAACAAAAATATATGAGGTCGTCTAAATATAAGACTGTATCAATAAATAATTGTTTAATTTGATTATAAAATTAGACCTTCCACAAAGCCTGTCACATAGTTCTGTCCTTGAATCATAGGACACCGTGGATTACTGACTATGATATTGCCAATTTGATACTTCAACAATATTATAATAATATTTTAATAATATTATTCAAGTTATTTCAAGCATATGCCTAACTTGAAGAATTTTGAGTAGTAATTACCATCGTAGAGAAATACAATTGTATACTGATGTATATTTGATAATGCAGAATGATTGAGCAATTATTCAATAATTCACGGTGAAAACTGTATTTAGTTGATTATAAGCAAACGCATAAAACAAATAGATATTTTCAAGAAGTTCACATTCGTCCGTTAAAGATGTTGGGCCAATTTCGAGTCAGCTGTTCATGTTTTTGATGACCTCCATGTGATTCTTGAAATGGTTGATTGCACAGAAACCTCTTTAATTTTCTCAAATAGCCAGCACAAATTTGTATTCGTGAAGATTGTGATGAGTCAAAACATCCTCATTCTACTCGTATTTCCTGACAAGAATCAGTCTATAAATTATAGCTGGTAGGCTATAGTGTAATAAGTATTCAGTAATTAGTTAGCATTAGACGCATTCGGCAATAATTATTATGTGAAACTGAATCAAGAGAGTGATATAGAGACCTTGCTCATATTGTTACGAATATTCTGGCAGACAAAGCAATAATTCTTTTCAATAAAGTGTATAAATGTATACAAAAAGTAATATACGTGCACTTCAGTCTCTAAAGAAATCAGCAAACTTTCTGTTATGTCTCAATACATCAAAATACTGAAAATGTTATCAATTGGTATCCATTATAAGGAAATCGGAGAAGAAATTCACTTCAATCAATCAAACGAAAAAATCACGAATCAATCAACGAAAAAATGAATAGATCTTGATTTTTGAT
This sequence comes from Brachyptera putata, assembly GCA_907164805.1. Classification (NCBI taxonomy): domain Eukaryota; kingdom Metazoa; phylum Arthropoda; class Insecta; order Plecoptera; family Taeniopterygidae; genus Brachyptera; species Brachyptera putata. The sequence goes on from OU015463.1 coordinate 45,192,012, forward strand.
AGTTACGATTTCATATGATTTCCTGATATCACCGGTATTTGCATAAATATCCATATAGTCCCTAATGTGATTCCGAGTATGATAGCTCGACAACATGTTGATGTGCATTCTATATTTAGTGTGTTGAATCATGTCACATGTGTTTCGGTCCACGTCATTGTCCACGTGACATGGTCGTGTGCCCGAGGCGAGTGAAAGCCATGTAAGAGACAAGACGAGAACCTCCCCTTCGGACAAGTAGGCTTACCCGCTGCTGGGATACAACTAAACGGCTGCTCATCAAGATCGGAAATGCAATCGTCTCGAAATAGATGGGCCTACTCACTACTGTATACGGCACTATTAAACGCTGCTGCGACAATGCAGTTTAATCTCCGCTTCGCAAAAATATCTCTCAACAAAAAGATTGAACGTCTGAATGTTGTTCCATGTCTTTATGATTTACTCTCAGTCATCATTAACTATTATACTTATAGAAGATATGATATCGGTATGGTTGCATACTGTCAAGAATCTGGTTTTCCGAATCACCTGCTTTTACGCTTGCTGAACTTTGTCAGTCGTGAAGATATAATCGATTAGCAAGGGTTGTCATTAAAACATAATCTTTGGTGCAGAATATTTGTGTTGATTTAATCTGACCGTCCCAAATGACAACTTATTGCTCATAATGCATAGCATGCATCTGGAGTTTGGTTCGGTAGCACAGATTTTGTCAGGATTACGATGAAGGACGATGGCATCAAGTCTATCAGTGTTGCTCGATCAATTGATAGAGAGATACAGCGCTGTACGATATTGATGAATGAATAATGCTTGGTGGTGAAGGAAGGAGGGAAGCCCAGCAGAACTTAATTATGATTCATTTTATTGGACTCTGAAGAGGATTCGGAAGAATAAGTTTGAGAATCAAGGTATCTTTGAAGAAATGTATAATTTGTATACGGTATATACAATTGAGTTTTCGCTCATTGCCTCAACTTTTATTATTATTTTTGAATCCCTTATGAATAAGTACTGAGGTATTTCCCGTGTTTTTTTCAATGACCATTGTTTACTTTGTAGTTTTTCTATCTTCCGTGTAATTAACCACAGTATTTTGAATTACCATGGTTAATTTTACAGTAGTTTATTTTCACCACAGCAATAACCGCTGTTTTTTATTCACTACAACCTCGTTGGTAGTTTACCCTAATATTGTTTTTCATATTACTATCGTTTTTCATTTACCACCGGGTTTCATTGAATACAAACTCGACGGTGGTTTATTCCACCATTTTGTACTACAGCATTAATTGTAGTTTTTCATTGAACAAAGGTATATAATCAGGTAAACTGGAGGGTTGAATTTTAGAAATATATTTTTGGCATCGGAATGTCGGACGTTATCGTGTTAGGGTAAGACAACTCGCCTCAGGCACAAAGGAGTGTACATGAGAGGACATGAAGTAAGGGTGGAATGGGGGTATAACTGGTTTTTAGTTGTTACACTGCATTCACTGTTCAGTCTAATACTTGTATTTTGAAAAAGTCTCAACATTGTATTTGCAAAAACTGTTCGACTATTCAATCTCCATTCATGCGTGACGCGACAATAAATTACCATACAAAGTGATCGAACATAATTCCTATATTTTGATGACATTTTAATAAGTTTAATGACCATTTTAGTTCAATATGATAGTGTGCAATCATTCAATATTAGAACGCACATTGTTTCTTCAGATGTGCTGTATGTTCTTTTCTTGTATGCGCGTGACACCACAACAAACGACGGTGCAGAGTGATCGAACATGGTTCCTGTATTTTTAAGTAAGTCAATAATTCTATTTCAATATACTTTTGTGCAATCGATCAGTTTTGGAACATTCTTGGTTTCTCCTCTGTTTGGTAAGTTTGTTGTATTACTCCAATTATTATGTATTTTGGCCTACTTTCTTTCGCCTACTCGCCATGGTTGACTATACTGGCAGGTTTTTTTCGTGGTATCCCTATGTCATTCAGGTCAATACTAGGATGGTTCATTAACAACAGGCCACGACCGACTCCTTCTTACTATCCAAAAACACGTGATAAAATAATCATCCCATATATAATTCACCGACGCCAATAGATCGTAGTCATCAGTAGAGTGAGTCGTTAAACCCCAATATGAATAAATACATGCTTTTAGCCGATATGCGACAGCTGTAGCCTCAGTGTTAAAATTATTATTGGGTAAATTGTGAATAATGATCGTTTTCAGTACAAATATAATAGGAAAGGCTGTAGATATTTACGAAATTATAGCAGTAGTTTTTCATGTAGTAATCTGTGGTTATTTTAGCGGATATAGCTGTAGTTTTTCATGTAGTATTTTCGTGGGTATTTCTGTAGTTTTTCGTGTAGTAATTCGTTGTAATTTTTCGTGTAGTGTGTGCAAATCGCAATATACATGAACTGAAACTATTTACATGGATCGTATACAGTAATTTATCAATGTACCTATGTAATAATAAATGGTTGATGCGATCGGTGTTTATCTTGGTGTGTATTTCCATGCATGCAGTGTTCCAGTGTCGCATCTCACAGTTAAATCTCGAACAACTCTGGCTTGAGAATTAGTAATATCATGTCCAATGAGGCGATCTTAACACCTGAACCACACATGAGGGAAACGACTGCCAAAAACAATATGTCCTCTACAGTTGCATGGCGTGTAAATAACACGTTCAAACCAATGTCTTCTTGATAGCACATTATTTTCAACTTCCCTTCAACTGGAAAAAATACAAGTTTCAATAGATCAGAGATTAATTATTGTCTCCAACACTCTAGTAGTAGAAAGTACTTGAAACTCGAAGGGGATTTTCGGAAATTCAGAGAAATAAACTTGGAGCAAAAATCGATCTAAAATAATCTAAGTGATGATAATCTGGAATAATAATCATTGATAATAATCTTATTGATGATAGTAAATATTAATAATACTGGGAAATAGTATAAAATGGTCTCAAAAAATGAATACCGTACATAAAGTGTTTCAATGATTGCTGTCGATACGAAAGTTGACTAGAGATAGTCAGAGTTGACTCTTCGATACATCAATGGAGGTTTCAGGGTTGAGAATTTTGCAATGGCTGGCCTCAAACTAATGAGTCTTTCCATTATCATTCTAGACTAACTTGGAAAGATAAGGCAATTATCAAAATACTAGCTAGATTGGAATTAATATGTTATCAATTGGTATAATATTCCCAATTAATAAATAGTGGAATAATGACTGAGACCAACGCATTAATTGTCAACTATAAACCAATGACCCTTGATGGAACCTTGATGACAAAGTTCCAACCTGCTACTATTTCTCTCTCTCTCTCTCTCTCTCTATATATATATATATATATATATATATATATATATATATCGTCGAGCGATAGCTCGACGGGAGCCAAGTCCCGCGCGAATACATCTACACGCGACACTGTTTACACGAAGTGCTTCCAGGTGGTTTTGATCATAGTGTATCTCAGAAACTAATCAACTCAGATAACTCTAGTTTGTTGTAATGGAATGAGGCGCCATGCATGACACGACATGTTCAGTGAACTATATCGGACCAGACTTTTGGACGTAATAGCTAGAGTTTGAATGTATTATCATTGCCAGTCTACGGACTAAAGAGTCTCTCTAGTCTATGGTATTATTTCAGTCTATTTGGCGAATGATTACAATTTACAAGATGAAGTTCGTTGCTTATTGAAACGTATCCCAGTATCCACAACAAAGACTGACGGAAACCGTGAAAAACCTCAGTCTCATTCGCATTTATCATCGTAGTTAAAATGGTCAACCTATGTACTTTATTTGTGATTTTGTGGTAGTTTATGAGACCGACATCTAGGCCTATTATGGCCCAGACTTTCACTGCCAGCTGGGTCTAGTAGGCCTAGCTTAGGGCTTATGTTTTTTGCTCATTTTCTAATGAAAACCCTAGTGAAATCACAATGCTCTACCTCTGTAGACCTATTTGAAGCCAGAAGAATCTAATATAATTATGTGTAGGGAAAATATGTTACAAGGGACAACGAGAGTTGAATGCATCTTTACTGAATTGTAATAGGTCACAGTTCTCCCATCTCAAGTCCATAGACCCACAATAGAGTTTGAGCGACATATAGAGGACATAATTGAGTCTTCACCACACTCATCTAATAATCAAGATCCGATTCGAATGATGTGACTTTGAATTATATTTGAAAACTACCAGCAAATATGGAGCACAAAAAGCTGTGATATCCCGACCAAAAACACAAATTGTAAGAACAGGAAGAACACTTGCTATTTAACCACTTTGGCATATTGAAGTATTGATATAAGCAGTTTTGGCCAAGTTGACTCCTCAAGAGAGAGAAAATGCATGTGGATAGATATTATATGGATGGATAGATATTAGGCATATAATGCAAACGTTCGGTACGGTAATTAATTTGGGGGAAGACTGATGTAAATCTTTTATGGGTTTTCCACTTCACTCCATAACAAGAAAATGTGAGTCACACCCTTATTCCGGCCCATGCTTCAATTATAGCTAGGCTCAATTGCGGTTGACATGATGAAGTAAAATGCGCATGGCAATTTTATTTCATCATGATATAAAAGCTATTAAGCTTAGCGTAGCAAAGAAGTTGGCTCCCTGTTTTTACAAGTTTTTGTTTTTGGTGGTGATATACACTGGCGTCGGAACCGGGGGGGCAGGGGGGTAATGCCCCCCCCCAACTTTCGGCCAGGGGGGGGCAAGGGGGGGCAAGAAAAAGGTCTTGCAAAAAAAATTGGAAAGACGAGAAATAGAAAAGACGAAAAAAAGAAGGAAGAGAGAAGGAAAGAAAGAAAAAAAAAGAAAGAAAGAGTAGGAAGGAAAGATGTAGACCTATTTAGATAGATAAAATCGTACACAGATTCATATTTCACATTGCATAGAAAATCAAATATCAGATGGGCACCTTCAGTTTTAGGAGAAAATTGATTTTTGCGTCTAAATCTCATCTGGAACACGTTGAACCATATTGAAAAAGGTGTGATTTGAAGGAATTTGGTGTACTGTTTTGGAATGATAGCTGCTCTGGTAAGTAGTTATTAGTTATCAGAAAACAACAAACAACCCTACCGGCAGTGCTTCTTTCAGATATAAATTATTCATTACAATTTCTGTAAATTACCAAAATTCCAACAGTCGTAACAATGACAATACAATGAAATGGAGAAAGGGAACTTCCAATAAGGGTCGTTCGGTGACTGCCAGGGGCGTCAAATTTAAGGGGCGCTATCGGCGCACATTTGTAACATTCTATTAATAATAATATGCCATAAATCGTATTCTATTTTACTTGTGCATTATTGGGTGGAGAAAATGTTATCATTCGAACAGCATTGTTATCGAAAGACATAGATTTTTCTTGGATCAGCCATTCAGCAAAACTAGCTCTTACCACACTAAAGAATTCATGAATTCCAGAAATTTCGTCCAATTCCCAAACCCGTAGAATCGTATTTAAAAAGATAAATTCACAAAAATTTCCCTGCGGGGCTTGGTTCCTCCCTCACTCGCATTCACTTTCACTATGCGCATATAGTTTTTGGGGCTCATAATTTAGTCCTTGCCCGTGGCACTAAAATGAGCCAGAATGACCCTGCAGTTACAATAACTATGTTTGGCAAATATCAGTTGAGCACATCTAGTTCTTCAAAACAATTAATTTTGTCATCTAAATCTTATCTGAAACACGTTAAATCGTGTTGAAAAAAGGGTAATTTAAAAAAATTGCCTGCGGGGCCAGAGGGGGTCCTTCCCCATTGCCCCCGCGGGTCGCATGCTTCGCGTTAACTGGTCTTTGTACAACTGTTCTTATATGGCATTTTCTTTTCCAAACTGAGATCCCCCCCTCCCCATCTTGGTATTCTCAGTATTTTGTCCTTCTATCCTGAAAAATACCCAAATGTTATTGAATGTGTGGCACCCCATACTTCCTTCCTCCGCGGGTCGCAATTTTTGAGCTTGCCCCCCCCCTACTTTGAAAACGTTCCGACGCCCCTGGTGATATATATTATATATATATATATATATATATATATATATATATATATATATATATATATTATATATATATATATATATATATATATATATATATATATATATATATATATATATATATATATATATATATATATATATATATATGTGTGTGAATATTAGGTTAATGGTAGATATCATAATAAAGTAACAACATATTTTAGTAAACGTTTATTTCTAGCTTCAAGCTTTACTAGCTTTACTCTAGCTTCTACTAGCTTCTAGATTTACTACGGACTCTAAAAAACTGGCAAATTGGAAAGCAATTAATTTATACTTTTTGGGCAGATCAGCAATATAAGCTTCTTAAATTGCTATACGATAATAATATAACTCGATCATTTTCACTTCCGGCAATTATAATTCCAAATGAAGGTCTATATAGGCCTAGTAAGCTGGACCTTCAGGATCATTCCTAGTCGATATGAACAGCCATCATCAATCAATGATTTTCTCCCACATACAAATATACGTAAGAACATTCGATAGGATCATGTAGTATTTTCGTTTGTGGAAGAATAAAATATCCTTTCGTGGCATTTGAATGGTTGCTACTTGTCAATATTTCCATAGGATTGTCGTCCAGAATATAGTATAGTACACTATAATGAAGTTAAGCATAATTTACGCCTAAACACCAGCACATTCAAAGTTTGGCCTGACATGCTGGATTTCCCCAAGATGAACGAGAGTATTTTTAAATATGTTACACATTTCTTCAACTCTATTGCTATTTCAGCTCAACCTTGGCAGGCAATTAATTCAAAGAAATAGTTGTACGAATCAAATATTCTTGTAGAGTAGAAAATTATCAAATACTATTTGAAATACAAAAATAATGAAATAATAAAATTGTAATAAAATGATAATCAAATTATGATAATCAAAGATGAAAAATAAAATAATGAGATTGTAATAAAAAAAATAAAAAAATACAAATTTGAGCTCTATTTATTATTGATACAAATTGTTTGAAACAGAACCAATGGTTTGTTGAATGAACCACTTCCGTGAACAGCTGGTCGGCGATAATAACACTAACTGACGCCCGACATGGCGCGCTGGAGATAGCGCACAACAGAATGAATGTGCAATTTTGTTAGAGACAAGAATACATATACAGAATGGGATGAATTAGGCAATAGAATTAGAAAGGGATTACAAAGAAGTACAAGGGGGGGGGGGGGGGGGGGGGGGAGATTGGAAGTGGAAAAAGTGGATAGAGAATTAGGTACATATGGATTTATTCAAAGAGCGATGTGGGAATGGAATGAATTGGAAGAAGACATAAAGATTATAACGAAGAGCAGTGATTTAAGAAGAGAGCTAAGAAAAAATAACAATGTTCAATTTCATTTATCGAATTGGTTCTACATTTGATAAAACAACACGACTGTTATATCGACAAACACTGTGATGAGACTCGGCTGACATCTACCAGCTGTTCTAGCAACTTTAGGCGTCGGTTTTCCCTGGCGTCGCGGCCGTCGCCAACCGATGCTGCGCTCTGGCGGAGAACTTGTCAGTTACGTAAACAACGGGCTCCTGAGACCAGGTTGAAGAATGCATACATTTTGTATGTCAATTGTATATGTATGATCTAACTATCGAGTTCTTCTTGCATATAATTATGTCACTATTGATTGTATGACATGGTAGTGCGTCTTCAATGGATGATGAAAATCACCAAATCATATTCCAAAAATGGGAGATGTTTAAAATGTATATTTTACAAACATTGGGGTGGTAAGATCGCCCTTGTGGATCCCCGTTCAAACGATCCTAAACTCTCCTAAACGTCTTTATATGGAAATACCGGCTCTGTGTCAGGTTATCGATGTAAATTAAGAAAAAAAAGGGAATTAACATTAGAATATTGAGTTCGAAGTATGGGTGCAACAAATGTGCACATCCGAATACATATTCTTATATTTACATATGCACAGTCTGCTATTGCCTTAATCTACTAGCCTCGTGAAGGGAGTCTCTCATATAAAATAAAAACAATTCCATTTCATATTTCATGATTTTTCAACTCAGGAATAGCAAAACGACCAAAAGTGAGATGGAATAGTGGAATGAGAAAGTTATCTCATCTCATTCCACAAATCTCAACTCACATCTCCCAAATATAAGAAATAAGGGTCCTGTCCCGCCACCGACAATGTTCCATACTTAAAGCCTGGTGGAGGTGCCGGGTTAGCCTGTGTTTTGCTAGGGTAGGGCCTACAGCTCATCTCAATCAGACGCCAATCAGATGCCAATCAGACGCCATTCAGACGCCAATATGAGATGATGGCATGATGGTATGAAGATGTCTTTGATGATAAGAAGTACAGTGGGAAGGAAGCAGTCGTGACCTATACTGTAGGAACCATCCTGGCATTTACCTACAGTCTACAGAGAAAAGCCACGAGAACACTCTGTAATGATTGACGGCGCGGCGATTTAGCCGCGGCCCGATCCACCCTCATCTCCAGTTCACATGGAGCAAGTGCGTTACCAACTGAGCTACCAATGCCAGTATGCAGTTCCTATACACGATCATACCAATTACAAATTGTGCAATGTGTATATGTTAATGTAATGTGACTTATTTTCAAGTTTTCTCGAAATTCACACAAATAGATTTCGTATAAATAATGCATATTATTTTGCTAGAATGTGAATTATGCGTAGACTGTGAGACCTGTAATCTATAACTGTATGGATACAAGCGCTCGGTTGTTGCAATGCAGTTCCTAGTTTACCGGTGACTTGGGCCATGCACTTGGCAGGGCAAATCATAACAATGTCAGTCAGTCGGTTCGCGATTATCACTGCACTTGGATGTATTGTACGAGCGGTGTACTCAGTAGGCCTACTGAAGGCCTGTAGTGTGTGCGTCGGTGTCCGTGTGTTTAGCTGCACGCCTACTTCTGCTGTTTTGAGGAAGAAGACTGAATACGTAAGGGCAATTCGGGTGTCAGAGTGATGAGGTTACGGCTTGAACCACCTGACAGTGTCAAGGTCAGGAGATCACGTGTACATCACTTCTGTCTGACGTGAACGGGACTTTGTTTGAAAGGAATTGGGGAATCCTTACTTCACCGAATTGTTCTCTTCTTTTCAAACAAACAAAATGAATTCGCTCTACTCACGAATGCCATTTTAGGCCTCCGCTGTTCATTATTATAATCAACTATGCCATCAATACCAGATAATATTTATAATTTTCACCGTTATTCGACAGCAATAAGAATAGGTAGGCCTATGCTAATTCCAGCCATTGATGCCGGAAACAGTGTGCATGGAGCATCTTTGCAATCCTGTATATATAGGTTCTTAACGCACTACCAAAACTCAATACCGTAATGCAATTTTCACAAAATTACCATTCAATATAATCTTCTTGTATAAATACAGTAAATTCTTCCACAACCCAAAATAAGAGAGAAAGAGGAACTATAGGACCAGCACGTGCAGCGCAGTGGTTAACGCGCTCGCTTCGTGTGATCCGGGAGGCGAGGGGAATTTCGAACCCAGTTACATCCCTGCCATCTTTACAGGGGTGTTTCATGGTTTCCATCTGTAGTCTAGGCTAATGCCGGGATGGTTCCTACAATAAGTCGGCCATGACCGCTTCCTTCCCACTATCCTACCCATTACCCAAGAACCTTCATCTCATCATCTCATTAATCATCCATCCGACGCCATTAGATCTGCACTATCATAACAGTGCGTCGTTCAATCCAAAATCAAAAAATTAAAAAGAACTAGATTACAAAAACATTGCTAACCAAGGTGTTCACCTAATAGGTTAAACTAAAATGAACATTTCAGTTTACTAAACTCAACATTTGCTCTGAGCGAGCTAATTTGACAACACAAGAACTGCGTCTGGCGTATAAGCTACAACACCTACCCCTAGAATTGAGTAAATTAAACAAATTAAGTTGAGCCCAAATAATTGTCATCTGATCTGGCAATTGATTTCAAATCACACACATCGCACGAGATATAGCCATCTCTCTCTCCCCTCTCCTCCTCTCTTCTCTCTCTCTCCCTCAATCTTCCTTCTCTCTCCTCTCTCTCTCCTCTCTCCTCTCCTCTCCTTCTCTCTCATCCCCCTCCTTCTATCTTCCCCTCTCTCTCTCTCTCATTTTCCTCTCTCTCTCTCTCTCCCCTCGCTCTCCTCTTTTCTCTCTCACTCTCTCCCCCTCTCTCTCTCTCTTCTCATCCTCTCTTCCCTCTCTCCCCTCTCTCTCCTCTCTCTCTCTCTCTCTCCCCGGACCTCTCGCTCTCCCCTCCTCCTCTCCTCGTCTCCCTCCCCTCTCTCCTCTCCTCACCACACTCTCTCTCTCTCCTCTCTCTCGTCCCCCCTCTCTCTCCCCTCTCTCTCCTCCCCCCCTCTCCCCTCTCCCTCTCTCTCTCTCTCTCTCTCTCTCTCTCTCTCTCTCTCTCTCTCTCTCTCTCTCTCTCTCTCTCTCTCCGTTTGTTGAAGTAGCGTTGTGTCGAAGTCAATTTAAAAAAGTAAAACAATAAAGAGAAGTCAAGTCAATAGAGCTAAGAAAAGACCGAAAAGTGAACCGAAACTTTTCTCAATTCGATTTTAAAGAATGTTATATAAAAAAGTGAATATGGGTGGGGGAGGTCATCCAGTCAAGAATCAGACAAATGATCCTCAGTTCGGAAGAAAAGTGTTATCAGTGATACTCATTTGATATAGTTACAAGAAGTCGAGGATATTTGATCGCGGTAACATAATATAAGTTTACATTTCAATATGTAATCAAGTAAATTCGTTTGAAGGTCAGACATTGGCTCTAGATGACATTAGTCTCACTTCCATTGTTGTAATAACAATTAATTGTAACCGGAAACTATTGTTGTAATGTAAGTACGAAGTACCAACAGACTTCATCATAACATAAAGAAAGTGTACCGACTCCCATAGTAATGACACGGCAGACATTTGTGGTTTCTTGCAGTCAAATCAGAACCAACGGTCCCATTTACCTGTCGCGATTTAGCGGATTCCCTTGTGAACTATACGTAAATAAGAGTGGCTAACCGCCTTCGTTAGCTCGGTCAGCTGAGGCACGCGTCATAGACTGAAGTCACCGTTGGGCGTGGGTTCGAGTCCCGCATAAAGCATGGGTTTTTGTGAACGTCCTTTCACCTATCATCACTTCATCGTTGCATTATCACCCGCTCATTCGTACCACCGTATAACCTAGCTGTTGGTGGGGTAGTTAAGCACCATTGAAAAAAAAATGGCTACGGTACCAGTAACATCCTTGAACTTACAAAATCTATAATTTTCGTGAAAAACAAATGCCACTGCTAACATAATAATTCCACTGAGCCGTGTATAGCATTGTTGTTTTATAGTTCGAAACAAAAGCGATAGTTGCGCTACAGGCAAATGGGACCATGTACTCAGACCTGACCCCGGAAATACTTCATTTGGAAGACATGAGTGGGTCGACTGGGTACACCTTCTTCATATTATGATCAAATATGTTCGTTTCACTACACCGTGATGTAAGCGATACTAGACAGTGCCATGTCTGCTTGAAAGCGCTGACTAAATGTGTTATGTTTATTGTAATTGTTCAGTACTGTGTGGGGATTAAAACAGGATTTAATGAGAATTATGTTATTGCAATTTGTTTCGATTCGATTCACTTCGATTGATTTGCACATTGTTGACGTTATGCGAAATTTGAAACATGAAGCCCAGAATATGCTATTATGTTGACTGTTGACTGTTTACTAGTAGACAGTCAACATAATAGTATTCTCTGGGCTTCATGTTTCAAATTTCGAATAACGTCAACAATTTGCAACTCAAACGAAGTGAATCGAATCGAAACAAATTGCAATAACATAATTATTTTGCATTCTTCATATTGTTACCTTTTCATCTTTGTTATCATCAATTGAAATATCGCGAAACAATTTAAATATTTAGTTCGACTCGTGATATTGCGTAATGCCACATAAATAATCATGATGCAAAATGTGTTGATGATTTGGAAACAAGAATAATGTGTAGGTGAATTAAATTGATAGAGAAGGAATATGATAGAAGTATAGCAGAATGGTGGGAGTGAGCCAACCATCACACGTAGTCATCCAAACAAAAACGTCATCTGATTGTTTGCTTCACAAAATCACATATTATCACCTGGCAAACAACAATTCGAGAGGGAATACAGCGTAGCTCGCGCAGACCACAGACGCTGCGTGTTGTCGACCCACAACGTACGGAATATTCAGAAAAAATGCGTTGAAGAATGTATATTCTTTATCTGTTGCGCGGAATTCCTCTACACAGTATATACTATATAGTACCGGTATATAAGTATGTGTGACCAACCCAACCACGTGAAAATAACGCAAACGTTTGCCAAACTCTATGCTACTCTCTATACAATAGCCACTGAGCGTGCTGTTTATAGAAACACACAGACTATTAATAAAATGCCCATGGTTATATCCAATGCCCCTCCTCCCCCCCCCCCCCCCCCACACCACGCACCCCACCCATTAAGCTCAGACACTCTCATCCCCTTCAATCTTTTCAAGTTTTCCACAGTCATCATTTCATTTTACCATGAACTTATTACACAGACACAAACAGTCGAACTGAAGATACTTAAGAAGTCCATGGGAGTCGATTTAGCCGAATATCAGTTTTTTAGTGATACTTTTGAACGGTGTGAGATATCAAAATTCTGAAAACAAGGAAACACGGATATTTTCAATACCTTCAAGATGGTGTAAGTAAGAACCATTTATCTGAAATTGTTCCCTCGTTTTTAGAATTTTGATATATCATGCCGTTCAGAAATTATCATCAAAAAACTTATATTCCGCTAAATCGACTCCCATGGACTCCCAGCCTGAGGCACGACTGAAGCAAGCCTGAGGCAAGCCTGAGGCATATCTATTGTCTGTCGGCTGCTGGCGTGCCCTAGGCAGTGGCGGATGATGTGATCGCCCTTCCCATTAATCTGGAGAGACGGGAGAAAGTAGAAGGAAAGAAAGAGAGAAAGAAAGTAGGACGGGAGAAGGAAGTACATAAATATCTTATGAATCCACGAATTCATATTTAACATATTGCATTGAAAATAAATCTGACATTTTTTTTAAGAAAGTCAGATTTATTGTATACTTGAGTAAGCAACAATCAACAAACAACACTATGCTTCTTCCAAAAATAAATTATGAATTGTGATTGTTGTAAATTCACTCGATTTACAACAATCGTAACGATGGCAATAGAGTGGGAATTTCAAATACGGGTTGTTTATATGGGTGGGCGATGAGGGCGGCTGCTTGGGCTTCCGGCGCCCATCAATGAGTTTCCATCAATAATAATGATAATCTATACATTACATTCTATTCCATTCACATCACATGATGGAGTAAATGTTTTGATTGGAATATCATTGTTATTGAATCATTGAATGATATATTTATAAAGCGTTTCATTGGTTGTAACAGCCATAATTAAAGTAGCTTCCTCACCACTTTAGAGACTCTGGTATTTCAGAATTCTCTAGTAGTTCCAAACATCTGTGGGATCGTATTATATTTTCTGAAAATATCCTGTGGGGCATGATCCCCCCATAATGCGCACTTAGTTTTGAGAGATAGCTCACAATTTAGTCCTTTCCCGGTACGCTGAAATGACGCGCAACGTTGAAGTTACAATCATTGTTATTGGCACATATCGCTTAGGCCACATATAGGCTAGTTTTATAAGAAAAATATTTGTGGCACTTGACCTAATCTGAAATACTTTGAAAATGGGTATAATTTATAGGCAAACGCAGCATATGCGTTGTAAGATAAGCGAGATATCTGTATAAAGTATGATCGAAAGCTCTACACACCTTGATTCAAAAAAATATACTGCATTTGGTGACTATCGAACCTAGGGAGCCGTGAATCCATCTCTATAACATCTTTATTCTATTACTTCTATCTATTTGATGGATAGAAAACATTTAACATTTATAAGATTTATTTCGTCAAAACGGCCGGTCTCAATTGCATACATATTGGTGATAATGTGTATTATTCATGTGTTAACAATCAGTGGAAATTTAAAGTTAGTTGGAGAGATTTCATTTTTCGAATTTTCTTGCCCAGGTTTTTACAAATTTTGAGATGGTATTACTCCAGATTGATCCTACCGATTTAACCCCGAAACTATACAGTTCCAAGTTGGTCAAGTCTGAGGGTACAAAAAGAGTTCCATGTCGATCAGTCAAACCCTGCGACCTGTTCAGTGCTTACAAACAAACAAACACATAGGAAGCTTCATAAGAGTGGGATGGATGTCTTCACTAACGGTCATCCAATAATCAAGATATGCTTCGAATGATATGTCTTTACATTATATTCGATCAATAAACCATTGATAAGAGCAAATATGAATCACAAAAACCTGTGATATCCTCACTGAATCCAGGAATTGTTGAAAGTGGAAGCCAAGAATCCCTTGCTATGTATAAGCACTTTGGCATAGAAAAGTAGTGATATAAAAAGTTTCGGCCAAGTTGACTCTTCAAGAGAGGGAAAATGCATATAAGTGTATAGATATTAGGCATATAAAGAAAAAGATAGGTATTATAATCGGGCGTAATAGCTTTTGATATAGTGAAACCAAATTGGTATGCATATTTCATTTCATTATAGGCCTATCAGAAGCTTAGCTCCGACCTCTTTTTACGAGGTCTTGTTTTGGTGTATAGGATGTGTAAACATGTATATATATATATATATATATATATATTTATATATGTGAGATATTTTAGCCATGTCGTAACAGATACGTCTCGACCGGGAATTGAACCCGGGACCTTCAGATTGCCGGTCCGCTGCTTTCCCACTGAGCTACCGAGATATTACTCTCATGTCATGGCTATACTACGCCATACGCTAGACGTAGCCAAATAAAATAAGCCAAAAAAAATAAAAAATTATAAGACGTAGCCATACTACGCTAGACGAAAATAGAAGAATAAAAAAAAAGGGAAGAAAGAAAGAAAAAAAGAAAGAGAAGAAAGGAAAGATGTGCCGCTTCAGGGACTGAAGTGACCGTTGGGCGTAAGTTCGAGTCCGACATAAGGCATGGGTTTATGTAAATGTCCTTTCACCTATTATCACTTCATCCTTTCACTATCACCCGCTCGTACCCCCGTATAGCCTAGCTGTTGATGGGGTCGTTAGGCAGCATTAGAAAAAAAGGAAAGATGTTGTATATAGAAGATATATAATATCGTACATAGATTCATATTTTACACTGCATAGAAAATCAAATATCAGATGGGCACCTTCAGTTCTATGAGAAAATTGATTTTGGCAACTAAATCTTATCGGAAACACGTTGAACCATGTTAATAAAGGTGTAATTCAAAGAAACTTGATGTAGGCCTACTATTTCGGAATGACAGCTCTGGCACGCAGTTTATGAGTTAGCAGAAATCAACAAGCAACACTATGCTTGTTCCAGATGTAAATTATTTATTACAATTTTTGTAAATTTCCAAATTTATAACAGTCGTAACGATGACAATGAAGTGAAATGGAGAAAGGAAGCTTCCAATCAGGGTCGATTTAAGAGGGGGGGGGGGGGGGGGGGGGTAAAGAGCGTGACTGCCAGGGGCGACAAATTTAAGGGGCGCTATCGGCGCACATTTGTGACATTCTAGTAAAATAATATTCCATAAATCATATTCTATTTTCCTTACGCATTATTGGATGAAGTAAATGTCATTATTCGAACAGCATTGTTATCGAATAATAGATTAATTTAGCGTTGTATTTTCTTGGAACAGCCATTCAGCAAAACTAGCTTCCTTACCACACTTTAGAATTCATGAATTCCAGAAATTTCGTGTATATTTCCCAAACCCGTAGAATCGTATTCAAAAAGAGGAATATTCGAAAATTCCCTGCGGGGCTTGATTCCTCCCTCACTTGCATTCACCTTCACTATACGCATTCAGTTTTTGGGGTTCACAATCTAGTCCTTGCCCGTGGCGCTAAAATGATCCAAAACGACCCAGCAGTTACAATAACTAACTATGACTGGCAAATATCAGTTGGGCACCTCAAGTTCTTCAAAACAAATAATTTTGTCATCTAAATCTCATCTGAAACACGTTAATCGTGTTCAAAAAAGGGTAACTTGAAAAAATTCCCTGCGGCGGGGTCAGAAGGGGTCCTTCCCCCATTGCCCCCCGTGGGTCGCAGGCTTCGCGTTAACTGGCCTTTGTACAACTGTTCTTAAATGGCATTTTCTTTCCCAAACTGTGATCTCTCCCCCCTCCCCATCTTGGTATTATCAGTATTTTTTTTCTTCTGTCCTGAAAATTACTTGAATGTTATTGAATATGTGGCACCCCATATTTCCTTCCTCCGCGGGTCGCCATTGTTGAGCTTGCCCCCCCCCCCCCCTCCTCCCCCAACTTTCAAAGTGTTCCGACGCCCCTGTATATATATATATATATATATATATATATATATATATATGAATATGTGTGTGCGTAGTGACGTATGTAGAAAACGTTCAAGAGAGGAGTTCAATGTATCTATATGGGGGTAGGCCTAACTGGGCGAAAGTAGTGAAAAATGAAAAACTCTTCCAAAAACATTCTATTCAAACGATAAATAAATTGTCCTCATAGCGTGACGTGTAAGGATGAAATGAGACGAGCGTAAATCTTCAATACACTCCAATAAACCAGCTAGCACATGCAAATGTCAATTCAGATCAAATTGTAGATTGGAAAGTGAAAATGTTTTTCCTTGTAAAAAACGCTCAGAATGATAGAATTATGAATCGCAATTAAGTTTTAATAAACGTTTGTGCGTGATAAACAGCTGCTTGTTATACAGGCAGAGAATATCAGGCCATGCTATTATGAAGTACACTCTCCACTTTTGAATAAATCCAGCAACAAAACTGAACAAAAAACTGTAAATTATTTAAAAGTCCGACATTTTTTAAAACTCGACCTGTTTGTCTGCCCTTTTTGTTTAACCTCTTTTGTAGATGTGACCATAACTCTCAGATTTTTCAATGATGGACGCCCTGGGTAACTCAGTCAGCTGAGGCACCGCTTCAGGAACTGAAGTCACCGTCGGGTGTGGGTTCGAGTCCCGCATAAGGCATGGGTTTTTGTGAACGTCCTTTCACTTATCATCACTTCATAGTTTCATAATCACCTGCTCATTCGTACCCCCGTATAACCTAGCTCTTGGTGGGGTCGTTAAGCAAACAATAATAATAATTATTATTATCATTCAATGATCCAAATTGAAAGGGCAAGCTATCCCGAAATGGTCATTATCTCATCCCTTACAAATGAATATTATTCTGTGACATTTCCTAGAGTACTCGTGTATCTCAAATAATTCCGATCATTCGCTATTCCAGTGACACAGAAAAAGCACTCGGAGGTCTATGATATTTCGCCTGTATTCTAGTGGTCGTAGAGATGAGTTGAGAACGGCTTCTTGCCAAATACTATGGGATATTTTTGCCTCGCCGGTTTGTGAGTATGCTTCGGTTTCTCTCAGTGGGCTAAGGAAGTTACAGGCTTGCTCATATACCGTTTAGTAGTACGTTGTCGAAGATCACATTCGTATTGTGCGAGTGTGTGTGTGTGTGTGTGTGTGTGTGTGTGAAGTGCTAGCGGTAAGTGCCACTTGCTGTGGACGGTGGCTAGCGAGCTGGCTCGAGGGTTGATTGTGTCAACTCGTCCAAGGTGCATGGCTTGGACACTTCAAAATGTTAACAAAATCATCAAATACGAGAGCAATGTGTGTTGAACGAGCCGACATCCACGGGTTAAATACGTGTGTTTAAAACAATTACCGTTCGCTGTCAAAAAGAAGCGAATAATATATAAGTGGTTGAATGGTTGATCGAGTGATAGCATTTTATACAAGAAGTTGGGAGTCCACGTTGATTCGTATAATTGATTCAACATTTTAGAACATATCATTTGGAAATCATACAATTTTTTTCAACAAATTCGTATGTAAAAAATGATATTTATTGATCTGTTGACGAAACACATACTGATGACAATGCATACAAAGTGTCGAAGCAATGTTGAACTCATCATTTCAGAATGTGTAGGCTTATGGCGACCAAAACAAAAAACGAATTGCTTATCACGCATTATAACACTCGGCGATTATGATTTAATCTTGTTTCAATTTCATTTTCACAACATTCATGTCAATTTACATAAATTCGAATAATACATTCATAGATTTAATGCCAATCTCCTATACTACTAATCAATGTTATGCTGTAGCAGCCTTGAAATGGTTGGCCATAATTATCGCAGTATTATTATTATTTGTCTATCAAGTCGATGGCGAAACAAGCTAGTATACGTATCGAGGCTTGAACCAAGTGTTTCGTTGAAAGATTGCAATTTATAGTCGTTACTCGTATCAATATTATCCCAAACCAATTCATCATACTCCAACATTTCAATTATAACATGTGGCTTTCGTTTGTATGTAAACTTGATATCCAATAAGTGGAGTTCAATAAGCCACTAAAACATATTACATTTTAATATTTTATCATAGGGAAAACATTGTTTCGGCTGAGCAGTGAATGATGTGAAAATGGCAGTAAGATTATTTATATTGTCAATCGAATGGTTCTAATAAAACATGATAATATTTCTTTCAACAAATATGGATGCAAAACTAGCAAGTTTATAATAGGTTCCCCGAACTCAACTGAGGCAATTTCATTCACGAAATCATGATGATCATGAAGATACAATAGATTCAAAATTCTCGTTTCAGAAACTAAGATGGACTTTCTACCATACGTGTATTTCGCCACCTTGGAAAATGCTAGACTACAGAAAAATGTGTTCCATTATTAATATAAAACTGGGTTGAAGTTTATCTAATAATCGTCTGATAGTCTTCCAAGTGCAAAATATGTGGACTTATTTATAAACGCAAGTACTGAATTTATTAATCACAAAGTATATGATTTAAATACCGGTTGACCTGTGATGATACCAAAGTGATTGATTATGACACGAGTAGGCCTATTTCATTCAATAACTCGGGGGTCTAATTGTCAAGTATAGACAACATTGTACAACAAGTAATTAACATGTCAAAGACTCGCGCACTATGAAATACGGAAGATCGTAAAATGCAGCATTATTTGGAAGAGTAAACGTATTTTAACGATTTGGAAGGTCGATGCCCATCCCACAGTACACAGCGTAATCGTCCATACAAATTAAATGGTACCTCGGGCAAATTGGTGTTCATGGATTCGTAAAAAAAAAAAATTTAGAAAGCGACAATAGTTTTTCCTTTTTTATCGCCACTGATTTGATCGTTCGGTTTATATAAATATATATGTCCATCAAATCATTTTGAATGACAGTATATAGACTCATATCCGGGATCAACCTGAATTACTGATTTTTTTTTATATAATGAGAAATAATTGTGATTATTAAAAACATCATAAATGATCATTTGTGTGGTAATTAACCAAATATCGTTGAATGTGAATGCTGGTGTTGCCGAGATATTTACTAGGTCGCGATTGCCAGCGCGTGAGAAGTACGCTATAGGCTTGTTTTGCTCCCGAGTGCTTTTCGTCTCATTTTATTACCTAATATTCACAAAAATAGAAACATAGCATTTGAACATAGCGTCTACTAATTATTTTGTTTACCTTTCATATCATCGCAATGTAGAAATGTTGTAGCATTACATTTCCAAACGATTGTATATTTTCAATTTAATTTCACTACGTTCACTTTTATACATAGGGCCTATTAAATACGAATCGAAATTTCCATACGCGAACTATGTGGAATTTTGATCACAGCTTATTGGCAAAAATTGAATATCAAGTGTTCACGTTACATATAAACGATTTTTGATGAAGATTCCAGTTGCTACCAATCAAATAGTCATATAAAATCCACATGAGCTTACAAGCGCATTTACTGACATTGTATACTCCATATCAACTAAACACGCATGAGAATGTTCAACCCATGTTCAGACCAAGTCAATCATCCAAATCTTATCAGGTACTCAAACCCAATGCTTAATAAGTCTGTCAGAACTTCCATCGTTTGTTTGGTCTCTAGCCTTGATCTTATTCAACGTCTAGTGTGTGTGTATGGTGTGTGAGTGTGTGTGTGTGTTCAGCTATTCGCATTTTCTTCCTGGCGCAAGTATTTCGGTAATATCTTTCCTTGGCTCGTGCCTCGCCGCTTCTAGTGGATTCAAAGTGAAGTGAAAAGATCCACATTAGAGTTATCTCTCAGAGACTACGTAGGCCTGACGTGCACTTGGCTGCCAACAGACAGATACACGAATCAGATTTGGATTATCTCCTCTAGCTGGACAATACTCGATGGCGACTCAGTCGATGCAGGCATGCAGGGGCTATCAAATAGGGTAATAGAATAACAATGAAGAGATAGCATATCAAACGTTACCGGTTGGTGGAATTAAAACCATTCAAATGTTTCACACTGGAAACAGAGCGAGGAGGAAAATAATTTCCTTTCAGAAACAGTATTAGGAAACGTAACAAAAAAAAAAAAAGAAAATGTATAAAATGTGTATAGCTTATTTATATCATTTGGAATCATTATGACAATTTGTTTCACTCCTCAAACTTTGAAAAGATTGTATCAGTGCAACGAGAATGTTTCGATAATAAGCACACATTAGGCCTACACAAGCCATTTTACACGTCAATGTTAACTGCAACAGTCACCACCATTTATACACGTAATTGAACTGTTTCATTGCAAATTCTACAATATATAGACAAAGTAGAAGTAGAACCACTTTTTTACTTATAATTATCAAAACGAAAATAAATAACAAATAGTAGGCCTATAATCCTATGCCTCTGTGGAGTATTTAAATTGGCTTCAAAAAATCGTCATTGATATTTCTCTATTTTGTATCATTATGGTGCTAAATTATTATCATAACAAAATACTTGAAATGTGGATTTGATCAATGAAAGCCATAGGTTTACACTCGATTAAAATTCCATATACTATATATCCTTAACGACCAAATGACTTTTGCAGATGAATGTGTAAAACGAAGAAGTGATCACCGTTATCCGTCACAGAGTCATCATTATTATCATTAGATGATCAAAATGATTGAAATGGAATATTTGAGTAGTAGTGAACGCATCGGAAGAGGTGAGGAATTCCATCAATGATCGCGGGACTTGGATAAGATGAAATGATGAACTGCAGACAAGAATAACGCACTGCTTCTAGCGGTAACCTCAATTCCAAAACTAGAATTGAATCGACATCATGTCCAATCCAACCAGGGTCTTAGTCTAATGACTCCAAGTCATTTAAAAAACAATCACCCTTATATCATTCTCCCTATCCACGCATTCCCTTGTACCCCTTCCGCTTAGAGCCCAGCGAATCTCTTAGAAAATGGGTGATCGTCGAAAGCATTTAACACGTGAGCATAAGAAAGTACTACCAGAAGTAGAGGAAGTAAAGTTCTTGGCAGAACAGGATATGGGCCGCGCCAAGAGTGATAACATGCCGGGAACAAGTAGAGAGACCAAAGATGTGAGGAAGAAGAAATCCACCAAAGAACGATGGCTATTGACCAGGAAGACATGGCGTTACATGGCAGATGCTGGCAGAAAGTTAATACCGGATGGAGCGCATAACCATCCAGATGATATTCCAAAAATCGAGTCATATTTCCAGCACGTTTGTCGTAAAGAGCCAAGATTTCTCCTGTGGAGGAAAAGTTCTTACCCAGGAGCCCTTGGGTTTCGATCTCAAACGAGGAGGAACCGTAATCGGAAGAAAGGTGGCAGCTACCGAGAGAAAGCAAGCTCAGCAGACGAGGCCGAAGACTTGGTTTTCAATCCCTTGGGGAAAGATATGACGCGAGAAGCATCAGGGGGAATGGTTATGACACATACTACCAGCGGACGTTTTGATGTACAAAGGCTGCGCCAAGAGTTTTTACAAGGTCCATCCACATCGATGACATCAACAACATCTACCGACAAAAGTGAGAAGCCTGAACGTCCTAAATCTTTCTTGCAAAAATTTGCACGCATTCATCCTTCGAAAACAACGCCTTCACAATCCCCAGTCACTGAGAAGCATTCGCCAAGTGGAAACAGTGAGATGCCAAGCCCTCAGGGGTCACTGTTCATGGAGCGAACGCAAAGCTCAGTACGACAGGATCCGGAGAGTCCTAACGAGATTAAGGACATGGAAGAGCTTGACCAAAGAGAGTTTGTTGATACTTTAACACGATATTTGAACCAAGAAGAAGATGATGATGATGAAGGTGTTACTCTTAATAGTTCGAGAAAAAATAACGGACCTCGCAAAGAAATAGATTTTCAATTGCTGTTAGATCAACTTCGTAAAAATTCAGCCAGTGAATATTCATCAAGCAGACATCAAGAGCGCTCTGCTTCTGAAAGACATCACCAAGGAGGAATGATCAGTACCCGTTCAAATATAACTCCAAGTGTGCACTTTGAGGGAGATCAGCAACAAAAGATGTTACTGGAAACACTAAACCGATACTTTGGTAAAACAACAAATCGTGAGAAGGTGATCAGTGATCTTTTAACCGATCGCAAACTATTGGAGAAACTATATTCTGACTTACGTCGTACAAGGGGCTCACGGGGTCGGTCCGACGGTACTGGAAGTACAAACTTTGCCTCACAGTTCCGATTATCAAGTGTAGGGTTTGATCGAAGACGTGAATGTGGTGAGAGAGAAATTGATGAAATCAGCGAACCTTCCAGCTGGAAGAGAATTGGGAAACCAACTCGTAGCTACCGCGAAGGAAATTTTTCACCACCACCATTAATTGAAGTGCAACACGAAACCGAACCGGTCTACGCCGAGCATGGTACACAGACCGATTCAATACCCCCCACAATGTTAGCAGCCATAGAAGAAGAGCTCAGGAAAGCGGCAGAGAAAGCGAGAGAAGAGAACGAAGGAATGATGAGTCCTGGTGGAACTAATCGCAGGAGGAGTAGTGTTGACCACGATGATGTGTCACCGTCCGTCAGCGATACGATAAAGAGATATTTACGAATGGCTAGGAAAAAAAGTCTCGACTCGGACAAAGTAGATCGATTTAAGAGAGTTAACTATGATAGAAACTTACGGAACATTAAACCAAAGGGTGAAATTACGAAACCAGGGGATGATGACGGACTGAATAAAGGTTCCCAAAGTGATGAGAGTTGGATTGATGCTATGAAAGAATTGAAATTAGATGATATCGTTGAAACATCAGATGTAGAAATATCGGGAGGTAACGAAGACGTTTTCGGTAGTAGTCACGTAACTAGTTCGCGTTCAAGCGTTGATATTGACGATGGTTTATTATCACCAACCAGTCCTCCACATCCGAAAGACAAAGGAGGCATTTTAAGTTCGGGGCAAAGTTTCTTGTCGAGTCTCTTACATGGTTTACAACATCATCAAGCGACACAGGGAAGTGGGGGTGGGACGGGAAGTGGTAAAGATGGTGCTATCTCAACACATCCTTCTTCAGCTGGTGGCATGCAGAAGTCAAAGAGTTCATCGAGCGTCGTTCAACATGGCAGGAGTTTGGTGTCGAAGAAAATATGGAAATCGAGGAGTAAGAGCCAAATTAGAGGTTCAACGACACCGGCTGCTACATCGATATGGACTCCCCAAGTAAGTTGAAAACTGATCCAATAATATGTTGTTTAGAACCGCCCCCGTGGCTCAGTCAGTTATCGCTAGCGGTAGAAACTGAAGTCAGGTTGGGCGTAAGTTCGAGTACCGTATAAGGCATGCGTTTTTGTAAACGTCCTCCCACCTATCATCACTTCATCGTTTCATTATCACCCACTCATTCAGTTTATATATATATATATATATATATATATATATATATATATATATAGGCCTATATATATATTAATTGGTGTGTTTATAATGTGGTGTGTATATATATATATATATATATATATATATATATATATATATATATATATATATATGTTGTTCAGTTCAATCCGATGTGGTGTTTTATCTCACTTGAGCATGCAAAGTGTGAATGAGAATATACCCAAGCCCGGACTTAAAAGCGGGGCTAACAAGGCTGAAGACTGGGGACGCAAGAACCCCGGGGGCACTTACGGCCGTCAGGTCTTTCAGTTTTTTGGTTTTTGAATATAAAATAAAATCCTATTAAAAGAATGAAACACAAAGTTAGATCATACGTCATCGGTGCAGTGTTTGAATTTATATTAAAATAGAATATCACTGATTTTGTGTCGATTATGAAGGGTGGTCAAGTTTATCTCACTACAGATTTCGTCGTAATCAACCCGTTGATATTCAACATGTCTTTCAAGACATGAATATTGTAATCTGCTCTGCAAATACTCAATACTTGTAACAACATACCTTGATGTCCCTCATTTAGATTTCAACTTACCATAACATAATCAATCTTCAGCCTCACCAGTGAAACGTACAAATTTACAAGTGTTGTCTCGTTCAAGTCTTTAAAGTAAGTTCAGTTGATGAAGCAAAGCAATTTTAATGCTTTCGGTAAAAAAGTTCACGTGTTTGTTACACGAACAAATAGAACAATTATCTGAGAGAAGGACATGGACATTGAGACTGAGATCTTTGATATGTTACACACTTTCAAGGTAGGAACGGGAACCATAGTCTACATTCATGATGAATAAATTGTCTCTTGTTTGTGGAAGCCCAAACACAACTTGGACACATTTAATATAATATTTCCGTATTTTTCACCAGTTTGTACGGCTTTCAATTTCAAGTAGTAGACGTTCAGGCACTAATGATGAAATGAATGTAAATAGTTCGAGATCATCTGCATGCAATACCGCTTTAGAATGTTCACAAACAAGATGGCAGGACGTTAGTGATATCACGAACAGCAACGGGCAAATAATTGAACCTTGGGTTAGTGATACATGAGCAGGATGTCAAGTCTTAAAACCATCACGAATCGAGTCGAAAAGCGAGTTGTGTCGCATTTCGAAGTCGATATATCGACTTGCACATATCTCGTTTTGCTATTCTTGAAAACCAACGATGTATTTCGAGTCGAATGTGAGTTCCATCATTGTGAGATGTAGATGAGCTCGACAGGAAGACTTGAGACGAGGGGGTGGAGTCACAGAAGTATTAAGTACACCCCCGCGACCATTCAGAACTTCGTAAATTGCTGTCGAGCACCAAAGAAGAAAAGCGCGAATTATCGAAATTTCCCAAAGTCGTATAACGACATTCAATTCTAATATGGTAACGCTTCCACTGTTGATACTTTCTTCAATTGTTGCGAATGTTTGATTGTTAACGTTGATTGTTGTGTTCATTGTTGTAAGGGTTGTTACATATTGCTCTCTGTGAGGTTATTTAATTAGCTAACGTTGTGAAAATATCATCGTATAAATAAGATAATGAAATATAATAATTGAATAAGATGAACCCGATGAGCATCTGAGTAGACATAGTATGATGAATAACTTTAAACGTGTACAATCTACGGTCTAGACCCTAGGGTATGGATGAGCTTAGAATCGTTTGACTGAGAACTTTGGCTTGTGTCAGAACGTCTCGACACGAGTCGATATTTGGTCCCCAAGACTATGGTTTGTGACGTTTATCTCCAAAACACGACTCATCTCGTAATGTGACTCGAGTCGTGATGGCTCAAGACTTGACATCCTGGTAACGGATGACTTGAGGTAATTGTGACTAACATGGAGTGAACAATTGCTTCAGCAACTCTATAGTTGGGTAATCACAGCCTTCTTTATTAGAGAAGACGTCTGAAGAATGATCTGAATAAAGAAGGCTGTGTGGGTAATATTCTGAAACTCCCCTCGATCAGATGTCACTAACCAGCAGGGAATCAAATTAATAATAATCATCTCCCAACAA
Organism: Brachyptera putata; assembly: GCA_907164805.1. Taxonomy (NCBI): domain Eukaryota; kingdom Metazoa; phylum Arthropoda; class Insecta; order Plecoptera; family Taeniopterygidae; genus Brachyptera; species Brachyptera putata. The sequence continues at coordinate 45,218,139 of OU015463.1, forward strand.
TACAATGAAATGTCGTTTTTATAGTAAATTTGTATTCATTAATTTCTGAAGAATCGTAGAGTTGAATGAATCCGTACTTCGCTAAATTTGACTATAAACAAAGATATTAATGACGTTTTCTTACCATGTTAAATGAAATGAACGTTGAATATGGAAACCGAGGATAGACGATGCTGAGCGCGATCACCCACGTTACAAAGAGATGCCACAGTGTAGATATGTACTGGCTCTTGTGCATTCCATGTAAATACCATGTGAGTGCCAAGTCGCATGGACCCTGGACGCCAAGCCAGCTTTCAAATTTAAACGTTCAATAGTGTGCAACGTTCAATAGTGTGCAACGTTCAATAATGCATGTAGATTATAGTAGGCTATACTACGCCAGTTAATTATAAATGAGATGTTAATGGCGCGATTTCATTGAACAATGAATATTTTGTCATCTTCACTGACGTTAAAACTTGTACAATGTGACAATGTGATAGTTTCAATAGGTCTACCCTATAGCGTCCAACGTAACACTGAGTCTTGAAAACTGAGCACAGTTCACAATTTGAAAAAAGATTAGACGGGTATGATTTTGTTAAAATGTATGAATATTTTGTATTCACACAAAGTACGGAGTCGAGGGGTTAACAACTCCTGAAATCAGGTGTACACTTGCCATGAAATCCCATGAAATCCCATTGAAATCCCTGTAATCACCTGAAATCCCTGAAATCACCTGAAATCCCTGAAATCACCTGAAATCACTTGAGATCCCTGAAATCATTTGAAATTCCTTGAATCACATGAAATCCCTGAAATCACCTGAAATCCTTGAAATCACCTGAAATCCCTGAAATCACTTGAAATCACCTGAAATCACCTGAAATCACTTGAAATCCCTGAAATCACCTGAAATCCCTGAAATCACCTGGAATCCCTGAAATCACCTGAAATCCCTGAAATCATCTGAAATCCCTAAAATCACCTGAAATCCCTGAAAACACCAGCAATCCCTGAAACCACTTGAAATCACCTGAAATCACTTGAAATCCCTGAAATCACTTGAAATCCCTGAAATCACCTGAAATCACCTAAAATCTTGAAATCTGAAATCAGGTGTACACCAAATTTTCGAGTTGTATACCCCTCGCACGTAGTGAAACATTTATCCGCACCAGTAGTTTATTATCAGGTTTTCTTTTGGATGAAAGATGTTCACATCGACCTATCGGTTACCAACAATCATACATATCTATAATCTCCCGTGAATAATAAGCTATGACATTCGGCATCAGTTCTTTTAAAAACTTATATCACATATATAAATATAATATATATATATATATATATATATATATATATATATATATATATATATATATATATATATATATATATATATATATATATATATGTATATGTATATATAGGATTCACATATATATATATATATATATATATATATATATATATATATGCATTTTGGCGTCGGAACCGTAGAGGGGGGGGGGCGGCAGGGGGGCATTGCCCCCGAACTTTTGGAAAAGGGGGGCGAGAGGGGTTAAAAAAGGTCTTGCAAGACTCAATTTATCTCGTTGTTTCCTGTTGAAACCCACTTTGTTAAAATTAGCTGTCACTTTTTTCACTTTTATTTGTTTTTAACTTCATTAATTTATTTGTTACCCCGCGGGTCTCAATTGTTGAGCTTGCCCCCCGAACTTTCGAACTGTTCCGACGCCCCTGTATATATATATATATATATATATATATATATATATATATATATATATATATATATATATGTTGAACTCTTTTCTCGGGACAACCACGTTCGCTCTTTAGAATACAATTGCTGGATCTGAAAAGATCCGTTGTTGTTCCGACGTTTCGACAAGATATCACTTGTCATCTTCAGGGATCCGTGTTGATCAGCAGGCTGCGTGTAACCGAATGGCCGAAACGTCGAACCGTATCTTGTCGAAACGTCGGAACAACAACGGATCTCTTCAGATTCAGCAATTGTATTCAAAATTGCGAACGTAGTTGTCCCGAGAAAAGAGTTATAGACCCGGTTTAAAATATTTAGAATACATTGTCCTGAATTCTGCTATAACAATGGATATTAGTTTGTTCTATTATCACTGGAAATCAATATTTGAAACCAAAATCTAACAAGTAGGTCTGTATTGGATTGGATTGAATGACGACATTGAGGTTCATATTAGGCATTCAACGTGCATGTGTAGAATATTTCTTCTATATATATATCCATCAATAAAATTGGGACTACTTGTGAATGAAAGGTTTCCATCAGACCCAAAATAACAGTACATGAGATACAAAATATTTATAGGTAGATAAAATAATATTACAATAATACTGGTTAAAACTATTGGTGATTTTTTAATTATAAAAGACAATGTATATTATATCATACCTTTGCTATAATACTATAAAAGTCACAAACCAATACAAAAAAACGTACCAAAACTGCATAGTTGGACTGAATAATACAATTGTGGTCAGAGTCATGAGATATGCCTACGAGTCGATTTAGCGGGATATCAGTTTGTTGTTACTTCTGAACGGTATGAGATATCAAAATTTCACAAAACGAGGGAACACAGATATTTGCAATACCCTACACGAGTTACAGTCGATATATAAGTGATAGCTATTCAGCTCATATCGCCCAACTGTCAGGCGATTTCAGATAAATGGTTCTTCCTTATATAATCTTAAAGGTATTGAAAATATCTGTGTTTCCTCGTTCTTAGAATTCCTATATCCCATACCGTTCAGAAGTTATCACAAAAATACCGATATTCTGATAAATCGACTCCCATGGACTATCGAGACCAGGCTGTATGCCCTCATGCCGAACTGGCAAAGTGAAAGTTCTGATGAGCCCGGCAGGAGGATACATTCTTTCATCACACTAGTATGAGTCACACATACTCACATGTCGTGCTCGATATTAAATGCTATATACAATTCTACGGATTATTTCTTTACGCTCTCAGATTTCGATGATTTCATCACTTAAAATTACTGTAGGCCAATTCGAGTTATTTATTCCAAAGACAATGAGTGAATGTAATTTCAATTTCGTTTGTATATAGGTTTTCCAAATTTGTTAGTGTTTGCCATTTGGACGGATAACAGATGTTTTTTACACCTAGACTTCAAACTTCTAGATTCAGGTGAGAGTTCATTCGTTGGGGCAAGATTTATTATACTTGGAGATAAATCATTCCAAATACGGGTTCTGCTATTGATAAAGCAGACGCACTTTTAGATGATCTATCTCCAAGTATATTCAATGGAATCGATTCAATAGAATTTGGAAATGCTGAGTTCTAGTTTCATGCCGATGCACTGAGTTTGATGGCGTTATTTCGTTTATCAGGTAATCTGGTTTCCTGATATGTTTTTACAGTTTCTATTAGACACACTGCGTGTAACTTTCTTCCATTTGTCGTTTTGAGCATTTCTAAATTATTTAGCACAGGGGTGGTATTGTCTCTATCAGTAATAGCGGCAAACCTGATTGAGGCGTTTTGAGCTTTGTGTACCGACTGTGTACATTGTTGATTAACTCCAATATAAACAGTGTCAGCATAGTCAAGGATTGGCAACAATAACGATTCAACAAGAATTAATTATGTATGAGTGTAATAGATGTTTGAACTTATATTGATGTTTTAGCCCATAATTCACTTCTGAACACCGATTAAAATATGTGACTTCCATGTCAATTGTGAATCAAAAATCAATCTGAGGTTTCGGGTGCAGTCCTGTTTAATCAAAGTTTGACTGCACACCTCAATATTTACGCTGTTATTTTTGAAGTATTTTAGCGCGCTAGGGTTGCCTATTGTAAGTTGAATACTAACTTGGCTGAGTTGTAGGCCATACCTTATGGACCGGGGCCCAGATTCACAAAGAATTTCATCTTGAAACTTTTTAGCGCTTAAACCGTGCCATATTGAAACCGAGATAACACGTTCTAACTTTATCACGGTTTTATCTTTAAACCCTATTCACAGATAATTTTAAGGAAATTTTATCTTGGTGTTTACTTTAACCCTAACCTACCGTGCCGTGGGCCTTGTGAAGTAATCATTTTCGACTGTCAACCAGTGTGAGCCAAGAGTGGGACGTCAATTAGTTGGTATGAACGCAATATGAACATCAATTATTTGCTTTCTACAACAAGATGATATTTAAAATCAAAATGAAATAATAAAATGTTCTACATATTTCTACGTTTGTTTTCTTCTAATTGTTGTGAATCTTTTTGATGGTGATCATCAAGAAGGCTTTGCATTTTGTTTACTGCTAATTCTGCCAGCTGTCAGTCGAACTTCCCAAATGAGAGGTTATCGAATAATTAATATAATAATTGAAAATAGAATCGTGTCTCTACTTCCTAACTCTCCTAATAATTGTATTTATTTTCGAAACATAATACTGAGTGAATTTGAGCTAGGACAATAGCTATCTACGATAGATTTGAGTGAGGACAATCTCCAAAATCATCGTAATCAATTACAAGGTGAGTGTTTTGTATCTCCACTAAAACCAATCAAGACCGGTGATAGCTTTAGAACAAGCTATTACTTTTGCTTAAAAATTTTCGTGAATACAAGTTATAAGTTATAACCAAGTCTGGTGATAAGTACTGAAACTGTTCTAGGCCTAACTGAGAACGTTCTAAGAGATACAATTCTTTGTAAAACTGGGCCCTCAATACAATACAATACAGAATAGGTCACGGTTAATGCTATATGTACGCATGTATTTTAATGCTAATACATGCGGCTGATGCCTACGTGCGGGATCTTGTTACTAATTGTTCGTAGAAATGATTCCGCGAAATCGAAATCTAACTTTTCAATGCGAATAAATTCAGTTCAGAGTTCACACAGTTTTGAGTACAGTTCACGGCAGGACTTTATTTTACTCTTATAACTCAAGCTCGAACTGAATTATGAGCTGTTCGGAAAGAAATAACATGATGATGCTTTTTTCCCAACGATAAACTGAAATGCATCCGTACACAGACCCGTCCTGTGTCCGTAAATGTACACTTGCGTTCACATAAAATGATTCTGTTGACACGAATTTTAACTTGAATTGAAATAAAGTCTACGCACATTTCGCGGTTAATATTTGCACAGACCGTACCTGGGAGTGTAAGTACATTATCTGTCAGTCTTCGCGCGTATGCATGCGTTTAAATGTAGTATGATGGACCTATTCATCTGACCGCAAATGTACCCAAATAGGTATCAAATTATATTGTATGATGATGAAAAATTATATTGAGCATTGTATAAATTTTCAACAATTGAAAACCATACCAGGAAAAAGCTCTACATTTTCGTGTTGGAAGATGAGCTCGAAAAATTTGATGAATGTCCGAAAACACGCTGGCCGCTGACCCCTATAACCAAGGCCACACCCTCACACTTCATGGCGATATGACATCTTTCATATGAATTGTGATGACAAGTAGATTTAGTATCTGCATGTAATGTTTAAAACAAATTTCCCATTGCAACATAGAACAGATCTTGATTACGCAAGACAAATGCAAATGCATTTGGATTACCAAAATGTTTACTTTTATTTTATGCAAATCCCCTTTTCTTTTTCTTGATCGAATTTCTGTACATATGAACTGTGAACTGTAACATGTATAAGTGTAACTGTTGACCTATTACTGATCGAATGGAAATGAAATCGAATCAAAATAATGTATCTATGTATGTATGTATGCGCTATATATACATGAAGCGAGTCTATGAATTTGGCAATATAGGTGACACTCTGAATAAGCACGTGATACGAAAGAAATAGAGTGAAGAGTTCTAATGATAGTGTATTTTAATTAGGTTTGAATAATTTTACCATAACGTGATCAAAACTACGCGTCATCAAGATGTACAGTTGAGAATGTTGTTGTGATTCCGCATTATTTATTGTTAACAAGATCAGTTTCATTCATTGAGAATTCAACAGGCCCAATTGGAAGTAATTGAAGAAATAAACCAAGGGTTACTGATCGAAAGGATTTGGTGCGGTGACAGCTTCAGTCAATGCCAACGTTAAAGAACATGACAACCCTGAAAATAGACTTGAATAAATAATGACGCTATATTTTTCCCAAGTTTAGAGAAAACTAGAAATCATCTTCTCAATCCCAGAAATTATGATTTATAAAATCAAAATTATAAAATCGATAATATACGCCAGTGGCGTAGCCAAGATTATATTTCGGGGGAGGGGGCCGAAACTCAAGTGTGAAATGGGAGAAATTTGATAAAAAAATTGGTTATCCTCAGGGAGTATGTGGGCATTTGCATTTGTTTCTTACACGTTGCAGGAATACACATCCTAGGTTATTGTTTCGAAATATATTATAATTACAACAAATTGGTAAACTGAATTTTGGTTTTGCAAGAGCTCCGCTCAAACCAAGTGCGCAGAAGTCACTCATTAGTTTCTATATAGTGGACTAGCGGTCAAAATATGACAATCGAGTATTTTTGCGGGATTTTGCCGTATCGGTTAGGTAGCGCTAGTTCACGCTGAACTACTATGATCTTCTCTTGATGCGGAGAGATTATTCAAATCGATAGTCGTATTTGAAAATTTGCTCCATAGAGGAATATAGCCCACTCCCAATAACCATCACAAACACATTCCAATCATTAACTTCATAAAATAATGTATAATATGTTATTCATCACAAACTTTATTCTGTGTTTATTCTAATAATGCAATTTCAGTCCAGCTTCGGTTTGGTGTGAGGGGGGCACCCCCCCCCCCCCCCGCACCACCACCCCCTGTATACACCACTGATATACGCATACATCGTAATAATACACTTCTTTCAAACACTTATTGGGTCGTTCATAATTTTCACTTTGTAAATGTTCAAACTATAGTGTACATGATAGAGTCGACAGTGACAGTGTATCCAAGAAACACGTCTTACTCCTTCAAAAACGTCCAAAGTTAGCGTCAATTTTACCTATTGAGAGACAACCCCCCTACCTAACCGCTAACCCTAACCATAGCTTCTGTGTGCCCTAACCAATTCCCCGAAATAGTAACTATTACGGCAATATAACTATAGACTAAACTGGAAACAGAAGCATTGTGGGGGATAGAGGGGAAACAAGTTTGTAGGTGTTATGAGAATAAAAAGGTAAACAGGTAGTGCAGGTGTTATGAGAATAGGTGTTATGAGAATGAGCCATCGTAGCCGGAAGGAACAATAGAAGTTGAATGACCATTATAGAAATGAACTAGGAAAACGCCATATATGCGTTGTTAGACGAGCGAATAGTAATAGTGTGGGTAAAAATGGGTAAAAACTGCTTCGAGTGGTACCAATTTAGCACATTTTATGTTTTTTGTTCAAAATGACTGACCCAAATTTTTAGAAATGTGTATCAAAATTTAATTCAACTTCACGCGAAATTTCATTTTTTTGGAAAATGGATACATTTTTTTTTCCGCTATGTTATTCTAATGGGTATTTTTGAAATTTCTAAAATTCATAAAAAAAAAGTTACATCACGATAATGCCACGAAACTGTACAGATCCAAGTTAGATGAGAAACCATATTGAAAAAAAGTTTGAAGTTGATAGCTGTAGCCGTTTGACCTGTGGAGAACCGACAAAGAAACATAAAAAAAACTTTCGTAGTAACTAGGAAAACGCCATATATGCGTTGTTAGACGAGCGAATAGTAATTGTATGGGTAAAAATGGGTAAAAACTGCTTCGAGTGGTACCAATTTAGCACATTTTATGTTTTTTTCTTCAAAATGGCTAACTCGATCCAGCTGAAAAATTTTAGAAATGTGTATCAAAATGTAATTCAACTTAACGCAAAATTTCATTTTTTGGGAAAATAAAAATATCTTCTTTTTTTTCCGCTATGTTATTCTAATGGGTATTTTTTAAATTTATAAAATTCATAAAAAAAAAAGTTACTACCCGATAATGCCACAAAACTATACAGATCCAAGTTGGATGAGATGATCTAAGTTGATAGCTGTAGCCGTTTGACCTGTGGAGAACCGACAAAAAAACATGAATAAAAAAAAAAAAAAAACATAAAAACGAACACCAATTTTTTTCAGTAGCCTATATCAAATTGAATCCTCGCTAAAGCTCGTCTAAAAAGTATTGGAGATTGTTGGCACCTGGCACATCCTTGACGTTTCACATAGTTATTGATATAACGTGGTACTTTGAAAAAGGATGGGTTTTGAGGCCTTACATGTGTTCACCAAATTTATATTTTCAAATTTAAAACTTCTATCAAAATAATATGTTTATTTGAAACGATACCGTACTTATAAAGTTCAGGCAAAGACGACAGTCGGGCATAGACCCTACTTATTTATGGAAGTTATTTATAAATCACCACTTAGCCAGTGTGTCCTGGAATATTGGTTTTGTTTGTCTAAATTGTCTTTGTACGTTGTAATGTACACCACCCATTGATGTATTGCGGTGATTAATAATCTTTTACGTTAATCAAACCACCTTATATATATCCCTATTCAGAGTTTTCATAGTTGTAGGCATACTCTCAATACGCCTATCGCGCAACTACGTGGCACCCTAAAATACTTTCTCTATTTCCTACCCACCCCTTCCCACAGTCTAGTCAGGCCATCACCACAGGCGTTGAACTTTTCGCCGGCCAGGCCTACTTCTTTCGTTTGGTCAAGATAACAGCTTCAGTATTAGAAGTAAGCCCCTCACACAAGTCCAATCTTGATAATTTCAACGGAATTCGTTAGTGCTTCGGTACCGGTATAGTACTCGTTAGTACCGTGAACATTTTCGTTGGTACTTTTCTGGTTTCTCTTTTATAACGCATTGTCCATGTGAGAGGCCAACTTTAACTTTTTGTATTTTGTAACTTAATAGTTTAATACTGGAATCAGGCTGGAGTGGCTTTAGAGTTCGTGCGAACTGATGGTTCATGGTTATTGGATTGAGCGATAATAATTAGTGAATTAACTTTTTACCAACTTGTTGGTTACGAACGTTAGTTTCGCACCTGATAATTAGCTGTCACCGCGTTAGAAACCGGCAAATAATAATCATATAAGTACCCCTCCGGTTTCGACGCCAGTGTATATACACATGAAAAATTATTAGTTGAATATTATTTTGATCTAAATAAACTGAATCGTGATATTTTACATTAGGGTCGTGATACATAAATGTAACTTTCAGATCATTCGCTTTACAATAAAATAAACCGCATGACAGATTTATCAAAAAGTTGAAAGGGATATACTTTCCATAATCAAATTGTTTAATTGCTTCGAACTTCTCTCATTGTTTCTGTCCCTCTTTATTACCAACGAGAAAAACCTGTTCAACTCTGGTTCCTGTTCTGTTGTGCAAGAAGAATGCTAGCTGGTTGTTGTCTGTTCCAGGGCCACTGCATGTGGAACAATGTGGCTGGTCACCAGGTCACGCTGTCAGACACCTGTCTCATGGACCTCACTGACCTGGAACGGAAGCTCCTGCAAAACGTAGCCATCGCCAAGCTGCAAGCGCTCAACCTCGGTATCAACGTCAAAATACCAACTGGTGAGTTGATGTATATTATACACTAGCTTTAGCCCCGTGGTTCAAAACACGGGTCACATAACCGCTCACGCGTACGTCGTATTTCTTTGACACATAGTCGCTCGGCCGTGCCACATGATTTCCCAGAAACCAAACAACGCAATTCGCCACTCATGCGTGAGCCTTTAGCAAGTGACCCCTGCCTAACCCCAGCCAGTTGTCTCGTCAAGAACAGTGACTGAGTGTCCCATGGCCTTCCGTCTCCCCTTGCATCCCTACCTCGCACGCCCCTACGCATTGAAATAACACGGGTCATCGCCCACAGCCGATGGGAAGGGCCAATCATTGCGCATCGAACCATCCAGAATGGCACGGGTCCCCACCCACGACCGACCCCTCGGCCCCCTCACCGTCCGTTCTCCAGAATGTTCTAGAACGTTCTCGAATGTTCTCGAACCAGCGTCACCGCCAGACAGACAAACAGACAGATCAGCGAAACTATGGATAATGTGTCTGTGACTAACGCCGCGCATGCACACTATCATTGTTATATAACAAATGGCCGGTTTTACCTCGGCAAAGGTCACACAGCGATAGATGTCATTTTATCATGCGTTCATTGCGTTGTAAGTACGTCCTTTGTTTTCGCTGAGTAGTGTGTGAATAATTGACATCACAAATTGGCTATTTGTTGTAGTAATAGTACGTAAATACGCTGTGTCGTTCCAGCTCATGTTTTACATGAGGGATCCTTCTCGTTATAAAGATTATAATACAACCCTGATCGGTTCATGCTGCAACTCGTCCATGTGTGTGGATTAAATGATCCCAACATATCGGCTCCATACCATTTGATGAAAATCCTATATGTTCAAATTCGACAACTGTCAAACAGATGGGATTTCGATGAAAATATTAGAAGTGATGTGATCTGAACATGATGATGACAAATTGTCAAACGTAAATTCCTCTCTTGTAACTCCTTCAATTGCTTTTCGAAAACCATGTACTGCGAGAGTACTCTCTTAATATTGCACGTTAATGTTCTCCTTGTCCAACAAGTTCAAGGTAATATCTCCAATAATTATGGCGTTTGTACAATGCATTTGGTCAAGTATTTGGTCTAACTCAACAACAAATTGGTGTTTACTCATCGAGGGTGAGGGTGGCCTGTAAATGGCTAACAGGAAAATGTTCACACTTCTGTATATGGTTATTACGCCCGATACACCTTCAAAATTAACGTAATCTATATTTTCTTTCGTGAACGTAAACTCTTCCTTCCACGAACACTAGTAAACTCCCTCCGCTTCTATCCACCCTGACCGTAGAAAATGAATGATATCCATCTGAAATAAATCTGTCTCCTATTTCTTCAATCGATACCTCTGACAAAACTAAAACATCGAACTTTCCAATCTTACTTTTTAGTATTATCAAAAGTTGATTCCAGTGTTTTCTAAGAGATCGAATGTTTAGGTGAAGCCACAAATCGTGAAGCCACGAACTGTTTGAAACCAAACATCAAAGTTGTCAACAATGTCCCGTTTTAACTTGTCATTATCGTCAACATCAAAGGTATTGAAATCACGTAGCATATAATGATCTGGTGATTATATGACGACAGATGACAGAAATCAAAATAGGATGAGAACTGTCTTCACCAAATTACCTCAATATGTCCAAATAAAGGAAAGTCTTTTAACTTGCTTTGCTTCCTCGTTCTTCTTCACTAATATCTTCCCTCGGGATAACCACACAAATTTGAAACCCGAGTCCTTGGCATGTATCTTGGTTTTCCACAACAGTTCTTTGTAGTAATGATTGAAACCTTTATGAAAACTCTTTCTTGACCCACCTGGCTCGATCCTTTGCTTGACAACACAGTGAATTTTTTGAGCAGAAACTGATCACGTTTTTTCAGACTACTTAATTGAACAATAATCTTCGACTTATTTGCTACCCTTGAAGGTAGGCGGTGAGCTGCGTTGATATCCTTCACGGTTAGTTCGATATTTAGTTTACCTGCCAACTTTATAACTAAAAGTTCAATGTTCTCACCCTCTATTTCTTCAACGTTCACAAGTTCGAAATTTTTATTTTCTCCGTATTGGTCCAGGACGTTAACGTGATTAGTTGAAGCCTCGATAACCTTGTCTTCCTCCCCGTTTTGAAATTCCAATATTTTTACTGTAGCCCTCAATTCCTTGGTTTGAGAATTTAAATCAGCTTCGAGGGATTTGAAATCGTCACTTAATTGTTTGAAATCGCCACTGAGAGTTTTGAAATTCTCCGAAATTCAGCTCTGAATTCCAGTAGAAAAGAACTCACGTTGATCGGTCCGTCGTCGAAAGCAAGAGATTGTGCCGAATCACTGTTTGGCGTGATATTTCCTAATTTCTTGCAATTCTCACAACGAAAATGATTTTTACTTCCTTGAGATTTTAATGTAGATCGTTTAACTCCCGAACACGTGAAGTGAAAACCAAATTCACAGTCTGCAAGTTACACCATCCCCGTCTTTCAATTCACTCGAGCATTTCCGCATGACGACGTGAACTCCTTGAACAGCTGGACTGCAGAGAAACACGTCTGTCCTGCTCGGTAACAAGCGATGAACTTTAAAAAGTAACAACAAAATAATCCCTGTTTCTAGCGTGGAAAGCTGGCGTCTTATACCGCTCCAGCTACCTCCTACCGGTTTAGCTATCTGAACAACCAAGGAGCCCATTGTTGGGTAATGCACATCTAAAATGAACGCGTTGGCGCGAACGCCTTCGTATTTTCTGGACTTTTCAATGAACGCGTTACATTTACAGTCGACGATCTTGAACTTTCTCCACGTTCGATTTTTCGGTGAACTTTATCGGAATAAAACGTTCAATTGAAAGTTCATAATTTTAGATAACTCATAATCCTATTCGACACGATCGCACTATCCGTACTTCCCCGTCCAAATTCCGAATGAAATTTGACTATTTCACGATCTATCCCGAATGTTAATAAATGTTCGGGATTTCATCATGTGATCACTTCTCACCAAACGACCTGGTAGCCACGTGTGGTCAAGGTTGACGTGTTGTGACTTGTATGCGTCTGGAAGCGACGCGCATTTGAAGTGTTTATAAATTATAATAGTGAACTGTGTATTGGTTAATTTAATAGTTTTTAATTAATCGTAATATGAATGGATGACGCTGTTGGTAGTTGTCTAACCACCGAAGAAGATGAACAGATGTTTTTTTTTAATTTGAACTTGAACTTTCACAGCAAAGCCACGAAAACGAACTATGAACTTTTTTTAAGATCGATTTATTTGACATGAACCGAACTTTTTATAAGTTCCTTTTATAAGTGAACTTCCCCAACACTGAAGGAGCCGAACGCTCACGAACGAATCCGTTGAGTGGCCGGCGATCCGCTCGTGTGTAAGCTGCCCCAAAACATGGTGACGTGAGTGAGGGATCGCAGCATATGTAGACTGCCTAATGCATCTTACTTATACATTAATGAACGAATGTGTAATGTGAACCTAGACAACGGATGGCTCAACTGTCAGTAGACATCACAGTAGAACATGGATGATAAGAGGCCTTTTCTTAGTGCTTCAAAAACTACATTTAGGTTGAAGGTACTGGCCTACAAATGAATTGAAGAAAGCCGAAAATCTTGCACAGTATAATTCGCCTCCGGCGAGAGGGCCTCCGACGAAAAGGCATCCAGCGAAAGGGTCTACAGCAAAAGGACCTCCAGCGAAAGGACCTCTGGCAGTGGAGGAATCGCAAATCTGTATTATTTCGTACGTGAAATGATATCCATTGATGAAAACTGCCGTAGGCCCAAGTAAGACGGTATCTTAGAAGAAAGAACACATTCGATTGAATAAATGTTGACAAATAATTGTTTTGTGGGTGTGGCTATGTGAGTTATTTAGCCCGTGGGCCCATTATTCCTCGTTACGCCACTGGCATCCTGTTAGGATTTGATAACAGATTGAGAGCAAACAATTATCCTGCTTCTGGGCGTGAGAGGAACGCATTCCTTGTCCTATCCTTGTTGTGACCTCCCACACGTATCATACTCAGAAATAAATCAAATGCTTCGCAATCATTTTTCAAACTGAATTAAATGAAATACAGATAATGCGTGCGAAATATATCTAAGTAGTCAAATGATTCCACGATAAATTCGTAATCAAGGAATTTGATCTCAAATTGTAGAATAGTAAAAGATGAACATACATTCAAAGACATTCATAAGAACGAAAGAACGGTAGAACCCCATCCCCCTACCCCCTACCAACTGAGAAGTATAATCACATTTTAACCGAATAGAGGAACTTGTACTTGGATGATAGGGGAGAACATAGTTTGGTCAAGTTCCAAAGCGAACAGTGTTCAGATAATGACAGTATATGCTTACTCCCATACCGTGGGCGAATCATATTGCCGGCTGAGATATCGGAGTCAGATTTTCTCGTGCCATGACGTCGACAAACACGTTTCGTAACGAAGATTTCCCCTACGTGTCGTTACACAAGGACTTATATCACATTGGCGAGTATTTGTTTCTAGCCTTGGTCAACCTGTGAACGGCTTCAGGGGTAACTTGAAATTCCGCGTGCGCTTTGTGAAAATTTGTGTTCACGCCGTATTAAAAACTGTCAAACAAAATAGGTTTTATAACTTAGTTCATTTTACACATTATATTGAACTTTCTATGTTTAGAGGTTACTTTTAACGATTTCCAGCAGATTTATAGAGAATAAACAAATGATAATACATGAATACCGCGATAAATGATGGTCGTGATGCGTGGTCCCCCCTTCCCCCCCCCCCCCCCTCCTCACCCTCTGAGAGTGACTCAAGAACATGCGCGCGGTGATCTGATGAGCCAACAGGACAGATTATCAGGGAATAAATTGTGAATGTTGCCAAAGACGTGTTGGTTAATCATTCGCTCGCCATTCACAACGTCGCGTTACTGCAGAATAAGTGGTTCCATTTGATCGTACCATTTTATTCACCCACTATGATGTGCAGTAGCATATGTTTCAATCCTCTTATATGGAGCCTCTCAATCAAATTTTGTTCGGTACAAGATCATCTTACTGACTTAAGGATGTGATAGTACAACCCCAACCCGTTCTCTTGAACATTTATCTGTGAGGTGAAAAAGAACATCGAGTATAACCATTGAGTAAAGAGATACTCGAGACGTCCCATGTAAGTTACTTCACGAGATTCAAAACTCTTTCATTATTACCTGAAGTTACGTCAAACATCGCTACACATTCCTAGAGCGCTGCTAACAGTCAAGTTGAAGACTTGGCAGACAACCAAGGCAAGCATCCATCTAACCGTCGACTGAAACACAATCGCCGAAACTATTTTCAGCACTCTTTAGGCCCGATTCACAATTAAACTTAACCGTAAACTTAGGAACTTACAAATTGTTTGTCATACGGTATTTCTCGTTACTGTTCATGACAACATTAAACTTAGTACGTAACAGTAGCAGTAACGTAGAAGTTTGCAAACTCCAAACTTGGTTTCTCAAGTGTACGGAAAACGTAGGAATCGACCAATCAGCGCCTAGTTCAAACATGCGGTCGACCGCCATTTTGGCAGAATGTGTCTAGCCTATTGTTTGTTAACAACTAATAAAAACATTGGAAACAAGACTTGCTGCTGTGTAAACGAATTACGACATTCCAAAAACTACAATAATTCTATAATTTGTTATATTACGTATCATAAACTGTGGAAACATTATTAAAAGCTGTCACTAGAATTTGGGATCACTACTTTTAGGTTATGTTACCCTCAAGTGACAGCCGATTGAAATAGATGTTTTGACTGGTTGAAATTAGACGTAGGAATAGTGTCGTGAATGAGGTAACATTTTAGTGAGTTTACAGCCTTGAGTTAAAGGAATAAGTTGAAGGTTAAGTTTGATCGTGAATGGGCCTTTAGCGGTGATTGACGGTACTACAGGGTAAGAGGTGTGGGGAGGGTAGAGACAGAGGAGTGGGAATAAGAGTGAGGATGAATCTTAATTCAACGTTGGGTGAACTGTCTTTGTATCTCTCTACTCTATGGTATAACCAAGTATGGTAATGAAAAGAGTTATATATGGTAGAAATTGAGCGTAGAAACAGTTGTCAGATAATAAATGATGGAATCAATTTGGGAACGGTCGAGAGAAAATATTGAAAGAATCGATAATTTCCTCAATGTGCTGGAAATTGCCTATGGATGAATCGCGTTATCACTTAGTCATATATCTGTTATAGTTTGATCTTTCGTATAGTTTTATACGTATATATATATATATATATATATATATATATATATATATATATACAGTATATATATATATATATATATATATATATATATATATATTTATATATATACATACAATCAGGGGCGTTGGAACGTTTTGAAAGTTGTAGGGGGCAAACTCAACAATTACGACCCGCGGAGGAAGGAATTATGGGGTGCCACATATTCAATAATATTTAAGTATTTTTCTGGACAGAAGGAAAACTTACTGAAAATATCAAGATAGGGGGGAGGGGATCTCAGTTTGGAAAAGAAAATGCCATATAAGAACAGTTGTACAAAGTTTCGCCAGTTAACGCAAAGCCTACGACCCGCGGGGGGCAAGGGGGGACGGATCCTTCTAGCCCCGCAGGGATTTTTTTAAATTACCCTTCTTCAACACGATTTAACGTGTTTCAGATGAGATTTAGATGACAGAATTAATTGTTTTGAATAACTACAGGTGCCCAACTGATATTTGCCAATCATAGTTATTGTATCTGCAGGGTCGTTCTGGGTCATTTTAGCGCCACGGGCAAGTACTCAGTTGTGAGCCCCACAAACTGTATGCGCAAAGTGAAAGTGAATGCAAGTGAGGGAGGAATCAAGCCCCGCAGGGAAATTTTCGAGAATATTTCTTTTTAAATACGATTCTACGGGTTTGGGAACTACACAAAATTTCTGGAATTCATGAATTCTTTAGTGTGGTAAGGAAGCTAGTTTTGCTGAATGGCTGTTTCAAGAAAATTCGTAGAATTGACGCAGAACAGTGCTGTCCGTGACAAGAGCCTAGTAAATACGTTCCTTTCTAAGGTAGTACAAGAAAATGCTACAAACTGACCCTTCACTACATTACAAGATTCTGTCATTATTGTAAAGTCTGACGTTGCAAACAAATATTAGCAGATTCCATCTATCAGGATGGATCAGGATCATTTTTACCATTGTGTGTTTACGAGTTAGCTGGTTCAAGTTAGCTTCATATGTCTTCGAATATGGTTTTCAAAAAAAAAGTATCGGAGTGCGTCCTGCCCCAAAATTAAAGTACCAGGGTGCCGCCCCGGCCCGCCCTGGCCCGAATACACCACTGACGTATAGTATGTTGTGATCGGTTGCCCAAAATCCATTCCATAATAAAAAATGTCCAGTAACTTCGCATGGCTTGAAACCCTGTTGAACACAGCACATGCTGTTAACATTGCGCAGCTTGTTATCATCACGTCGCGTCATGCGTATACGCTGCTGTTGTTGTTGTTGTTGTTGTCGGCGTCGGTATTGCGCACACCCTCAATCAACCTACATTCCCCATATCTAAATCAAGGTAACAGAAAGTAATTATTTGTATCGAAACGGTTACAATATGCTGATGAAATTTAATCCATTTGGTTAATTCAACGAATGTATCAATTATCTTCTTCATGCTAATAACAGCTATCTACCGCATGGTCCAGTTGAATGTAACGGTTTACCGTAATTTTCAACTAGTTTTCCCAAAATTTTCTCGGAATTTTCCACGCTTTTGATTCTAGATTTTTATATACTATTTCAACATTGAAACATCAATAAATAACCAACAAATGTATACAGTTTGGTGGGTGGGTCCCCCTTAACTACCCCGATCGTTTCAATCACCGTTGAAATAGGCCCACTCATTATCAGCCTACAGTCACATGAATCACGTATCATACAATTATAGCATATGCCAATTCATACAATAAAACGCTTATGAAATTGTATCATGATAGTTTCAATGGAGATGATAATTGTTGAAATCGGACTTGGATATACGATACTGGGACTAGGTCCGATTTATAGGGCTATAGGTAGCTATAGTTTATTTCCATCAGTTGAAATGTTTTCTGCTTCATGTTTGACGCTATCCCAATGGACTTCGGATGCGAATAGAGAAGTATGTAGGCCTATATATATATATATATATATATATATATATATATATATATATATATATATATATATATATATATATATATATATATATAATATTCAAGTATTTATAGTCTCATTGCATATTCTGCATTTTTAATATTTTTCGGATGACATCATTTTTGCAACCATTTTCCTCATGTACAAACTTATATAGTATGTACATACTGGACAACTGAATAATAATAATAATAATACACTATACTAATGATACATACACCACAATAGAACACAAATTGATACAAAAAAAGGAAATTGAAATTATACACATTTTTCCATAGTCTAGATGGGTGAAGGGTAACAATTTTGGTGAGAATTTAGGTGCTTTGGTCATCATAGGCTTGGGTTGTTTCAGTGTTCAATTACCTCAAATAATCTCGTCGTTCACGCGCCGTAAAACCATAGTTCATTGTTCCTCAGCTCAAATCAGCTCCTCGTAGACGCGCCGAACGACTCCACCAACAGCTAGGTTATACCTATGGTTATACGGGGGTACGAATGAGCGAATGATAATGAAACGATGAAGTGATGATAGGTGAGAGGACGTTTTACAAAAACGCATCCTTATGCGGAACTCAAATCCACGCCCAACGGTGACTTCAGTTTCTAGCGCTAGCGATAGTTGGCCTCCGGGGCGGCTTTCTACTTGGTAATACTCGATTGTATAACCCAATAATAACTGAAAGCAATTTGGGTAATTTGTGTGTTGATTTTAGGTTGTGGAGCTATGCAGAGTTTGTACATTAGTTGATGTCTATTGATTTTTAGTACTGGGTGCTTAGCCTCAACTGGCCGTGAATATGCTTTTATTCACGTTCTTGTATTCACGCGTGAATGTTGGTTTTTCACGGCAGCTAGACTCGACCAGAATATTCGATTTGTAAATAAATAGACGTGAATGTTGACGCCATGAATCCAATCCAGCACAGCCTTCTATCCCGAATAGTTATGTATTGCGACACTACATGGAACGCATGAAAGAATGCTGTACAATGGGAGCCCGTCTATCTATGAAAGGAGGGCGATTTTTTCGCGCCATATCGAATTGTTTTCTGAAGGATTTACTTTCAGCCATTTTTCTGAGCTTGCATTTGATCGCTTTCTCAGTCGGTTTCACAAATACACGGCGTTCAAACTCAATTCATTTTGCCAACGTAATACGTACATCTTCATGAAATAAACTGACCGAGGATAAATAAAGTCAACTCATCAGGCTTCATGATTTTCTTATTTCTTGATGAAACGAATATAATAATATAGATGTTTTACTAGATTTTCAAGACGCTGAACATGTTTACACAGTAATCTCTAAGGTTACACACACAACCCTGACTGAAATTGAAGAACTTATCAGTCAGTCAGGATAAATAATAAATGTATTTTTATCACCATCAACAAGTAAGGAATTCGGTGATATTATAAACGAAGTAAGCAGAAAAAACTCATCAGATTTAGACAATAACCCTTGCAACATTATCAAGTATGTTTCAACTTATATTGAACTTCCTCTAATTTTTATTATCAACAGCTCTTTCACTCAAGGCAGCTTTCCTATATAGTAGTCTGAAAACATCTAAAATAATGCCACTCTATCTATAAGAACGGCAATCATGAGGTTTCAAATTAAAGGCCAATTTCCCTGTTATCGGTATTTTCGAAATTTGTGGAAAAAGCTTTTTGCTCAAGGATTATTTCTTTTGTCAATCACCACTCTCTTCTGATTTACTACAGGTAGGTCGACAACTACTGTTATCAGAGAGTTTATAAGCCACATTCTATACTCACTCAATAAAAAAGATGAAGTGCTGGGTGTTTTCTACGACTTCACGAAAGCGTTCGACACTATAAATCACGAGTTGCTTTTGTTATAATTGAATAATCTACGTATCTCTGGAGTGGCCGATGTCTGGGTCAGATCTCACTTAGCTAATCGGTAACAGTGTATATTCCTAGATAATCATGAAAATTATATTAATTGTACTCTAAAGAGATAGTCATAAACGTTGGTCTGCCACAGGGCTCACATATTGCTCCTTTATTATTTATACTTTTTACTAATGATTTAACAAAAAAATACATGAAGGAAAATTAACCATTTTCGCAGACAACACGACCTACTTTATTAGTGCAAAAAATAATCAGTTGAACAAACAAACTAAAGAAGCTGTCTATCAGATGGGCAAATGGTGTATAGACAACAATCTTTTTTTCAATAAATTTAAACCTGTTTTTTACGCTTTGGGTCTAATAAAAATACACTCTATATCAGTAGTCCCTCAATACGTGTAGAAGAAAAGAGCATTGAGAAGTATACCGTAACTAATTTTTTAGGACTAATTATAGATCATGAGATTGGTGGGAACACAGCACTAGCATAGGCCTAAGCAAAAGAATAGCGTCAGGTTGCTACCTCATTACAAATTTGATGGAGATAACTAGCACAGATATAGTAAGGTTTGTGTAACATGCTCACATTCTATCAATACTACAATAAGGCATAATTTATTGGGGTTCTTCTTCTCACACCAAAAGATTGTTTACTTTACAAAAACGAGCGCTACGCTACATGCTGAATGTAAGTTTTAACCATACATTTGTATGGATATGTTTAATCCATACATATACATTTAATCCAACATATGTAGGCCTATACCACTCTTTACGAAACATAACATTATAACCTTGTCATGTCTATATATTTATTCCACTATCATGTTTTTAATTGTTGATATAGAACTGACCACTACCAATCACCTGGTACGCGATCATAATACTAGAATTAAGAATGATATAAGATTGGAAATGTATGGAAGTAAGAAATGTTCCAAAGACCCAATACACATGGGATCTAAACTATACAATGTTTTACCATTGAATATTTAAAACAAAAAGGGAAATAATTCGAAAATACCCTTCAGGCATTTTTATTAAATAAGTGTTTTTATTAAATGGATAATTATTTAGTTACTTCACAAATGGAACAAACTTGAAAATGTGTGACGTTTATTGGATCTTTTTTATATTTTTCGTGATACTTTTGTATGCTCTTATTGTGTATGTTCAACTTATTGTATATGACCTATCCAATATCATGTAAGTTATATGATCACTTCTGGACCAAAATGAATATTATTATTATTATTATTTCACGACCCCAGGGAAGACATTGCTGTGCAAGATAAATCCAGTCTTAACTTGAACCCAGAATTAAAGATGGCCGTGTATGATATAAGATAATACAGCTGTGCTTTTGTGTTTTGGTATTATCTTCACTAAAATCGGATTAAATCGTACAGGAATGCGCCCCCAAGAACAAACGACGGGAACGAAACGAACGAGCGAAACGAAACGAAAAACGTACGAGGAGAAGCAAACGAAGTGGAGGAAGACGAAATGGCTCACCAACTTCGATATCAAAAGCAGCCCTAGAAACGATGGTGGAGTCACCTCCACCCCCAAACCCGACATCGTTGGGTGGGGAAATCGAAATGATGTATATATATGTATATTATTAAGAATTATTATCAATTATTTTGAATATAAATTATTATATTATATAAATTATTATTATTATAAACTAATAATAAAATTATATATTATATAAATTATTATCAAAAATTTGGTTCAGTTTTTAGGCCAAATATAGATTTCCTTCAAATTATTCAGACTTTATATTTATTTTTAATCTGTATTATTCTTATGTATAAAATGTTAGTAGACCCGCAGACAAGTCAACTTATTGAAACTTTGCGGGTCTACAAAATTGTACCCAAATCTATGTTAAAACATGGTAAAAATCCTTTAAATATATATATATATATATATATATATATATATATAATATATAAATCTAATACCGACCTAGTGATATATTTCAATCTCCACGGGAAACACAGATACTGCTTCCAAATATATTTGGATACTGGTAGCATTTCAATTGCTTTTTCAACACAGGCCACAATCAATGTATATTCACTTTATTTGAATTCACGTAAATAACAACGTTATATTCTAACATAAAACGAGACAATATACCTCAACAATATGCAGATAAATAAATATAGTCACCATTTCGACGAATAAAGAAAGAAAAATACACATTTATATATAAACTGTACCACTCGCTAACCATTGTTGCGTCGCTCCAGACTAAAAAAAAACATTGTGGGCTTATGCATATTGAGGCAGCAATTGCAGATTTGTTGCCAAACTTTCACAACAATCGGTTTTAGTCACTTGATGGTAAAATAATGAAAAACACGTTTTCCGTGTATTAGTGTGAATGCGTTGCACCTGAGTGCCTGAGTCAGACAAAATGAAATGACACATTCAGCTACAGTGACTGATTGATTGTTTGTTTGTTAAAGACCCCACCGACAGTTTGGTCATTAGGGGGTAAGAATGAGCTGGTGACAATGAAACTATGGTTATTATCTCAATGATATCATATTATAAGCATTATTTCATTATCACTATCATTTCATTATCATTATCACGTGCTTATTCGTACCCCCAAATAACCCAGCTGTCGTAGGATACTGGAAAATATAATGGGCTAGAAATGAACAATATGAAATGGTACAGGCCTATCATATTCACGATGCATGGAGAGAAAATAGCAGGCACTTTGGTTCATACTGTGGGCCTGCACTTTTCGAGTGATTTCTTCTATTTGGTTTATTAGATTTAGGCCTAATTTGAGTAATTTCTTTCTTTTTCATGTTTTTTTTGTCCACTATATTTGTTTATGCCCTATGGTTTTTTCGACTCTTCTTCCTTTGCCGTCCCAAGTGTTTTTTTATTCTCGATTTTTCTCCATTTCATTCGATTTTTTTCATTCCAAACGGGAAATTATCCATAACCATCCATAACCTTAATTGGAAATGAGAATTCCGCAGAACGTTGATATTATTCAAATACACATTTCTACTTCCATTATAGCCTATGTATGAAGATATTGATGAAGAGCAGATATTGATGAAGAGTAGAAAGAGATGCTCTCGATCTAGAAGGCACTGGAGCTCTAGTCAGTGTCATCTTCTTTTATTTCTTTGTTGCGAGTTCAAATTGTTCAAAATGTTCAAAATAGAAATCATTCATAGTTATTTATTAATTCAGTTTTGAAGAGGAATGTAGACTAGCACAAACATAATCCAAAGAGAGTAAATGAAAACTGACACAATCAACTGACAGAAGGACGGAGACAAGGTTTCGTCCCCATTCCATTTTTGCCTTTTGGCACGAATGATGCAGTTAAAAACTACATTGTTTCGTATGTAATAACTACTTTTGTATATGATGTTATGATTTGTTATGATGTGTACAAGAATACGAATACGTAAACCCTAAACTAAATGGGAAAAGTATTGTGAAACTCTCCAATTCAACAAGATTGAACAGTGTTGGTGTATATGATCGACTTCGATCTACTCTGTCTTTCACATGTAAAACGGAGAGATTAATTAAGGTGAACATTTTCTCAATATGAGACCCATATGCAAGAAGAGATCGAACCCCCCCCCCCCCCCCCCCCTCCCGCCGCCAATAATAATCGGTCCTATCCCATACTAGACAGTCTGAAATCCTCATCAGAATAATACAGCGGTCAAATATTTGGAACAATTCATTTGTTCAAAATGTGTAACTCTGCGCTGAAATATAGGTATCTAGGCATGACCTCTATATTCAATCAGTTTAGGTTCATTCACTTTGGCAGTCTGTTATCTAGAAATAATGTCTTCAACCCACCCCCATCCCTCTCTCCCCCCCCCCCCCCCCCCCCCCCCCCCCCCCCCCGCCCCACCCTAATGCACCTCCTCAAGAACATCCCTCACGGATTATCCGAGTGAATATATCCAATATGACTATGTTATAATTAGGCATGTTGGAAAGGATGTAGGTAACAGTGGTTACCGTGCAGGCAATGGAAGGGTGTAGCCGTAGTAAATAGTCACTTCCATCATTTGGAGCAAAGGAAACAATGAAAATGTATGTTCGGAAAATGAAATGAATCTTCTCGGAAACTCGTGACAGTCTTCAGAGATTTTCTCCCAGGAATGATGGGCCTATATCAGAATCAATGCTATTTATTGTTGATTGTTATTGTTTGCTTTACGACCTCACGAACAGCCAGAATATTTGGGGGTAAGAATGAGCAAATGATGGATAAATGGTGTTTACAAAAACCAATGACTTTTGCGGGGTTTCAACCCACGCCTAAATTAGTTTACTTTAGTTTCCAAAGCAGAGGTTCGACTGACTGAGCCAAACGGGCGGCAGATATTCAATGTGCTGATAATGTGCATGAGGCAAGTCTATTGCCTAGATACGTTACTCCTGCGGCCAACTAGCGACCGATCTCGGCGGCCATGTTGGACCTTTACAAATTGCTCCTAAGCAAGGCCTTCTATAATAATAATAATAATAATAATATTAATACTAATAATAATGAAAATAATGAAATATACTCTACTCTTTAAGTAGAGACAAATGACATGATGATACATGATAAAAGTAGACACTATAGAAGGGCGATATTCAGCGTGTGATCAGACCAAGGTAGATTCACAGTGGCTATTCTACCATATAACCCATATAAACTAAGTGACTAATTAAATATTGATTAAGAAGTAGAAAAGGAAAACAAAACTGCCTGGTGGCTGCATATGAAATGAATTGAATAGAATTATATAGCATTAGGTACAAATTGAGAATTGACGTTCTATATTCTATTCATCACAAGCGTGTTGCTAGTTGTGAACTATCGCGTCCAATATGGCGGAAACTCCCCGGTAGGCAATGCGGTGAAGAGTTGTTGTGGTCTGGTGGAGGTGTCTGAATTCTGAAAGGTGTTTATTGTCCGCAGATAGTGTCGGTGCCGTGTCACATAAGCCCAAGCGACGGGCGTACCTCCTCAAGCGCAAGGCTCTCACCACAGGCTTCTTCGACACGGCGAGAGGCAAGGACAACAGTGACAAGGACAAGTGTGAGTACAACCCCTTTAGCTAAGTCACTCAGTTATGTGAATCGACGTCATACTTGGGACGCTCACTTCTCACCAACGTCAAACATACTGTCAACATTACTCTCATATTATCTTTCATGTATCTGCCAGTAATACAATCTATAATTTGGAAAATGAATTGTAAATCAAATAATGTATGTAGTACATAATACGGTTGTGTATTGAACATTTGGTATTTACGAGTCCATGGGAGTCGATTTAGCGGAATATCAGTTTTTTGTGATAACTTTTGAATGGTCTGGGATATCAAAATTCTGAAAACGAGGACACAGATAATTTCAATACCTTCAAGATGATGTAAGTAATAACTATTTATCCCATATCGTCCAATTATGAGGCGTATACGCTTAAAAATACCCCATTTTCAACCGTACACGCCTGACAGTTGTACGATGTGAGATACATAGTTATTACTTATATCATTTTGAAAGTATTGAAAGTATCTGTGTTTCCTCGTTTTTAGAATTTCGATATATCATATCGTACGAAAGCTATCATGAAAAAACTGATGTTCCGCTAAATCGACTCCTATGGACTCTAAAGTACTACATTATAGGTATTTTAATTATTCCAACACTAATTGCGAAAGTGAACAAAGCATAGGTCCAACAGCTTTGTGTTTGCAATGCTTAGTTTTTATGTTCATCGAGTCATTTATATTCTGAAAAGAAATCAACTCTGTAATTGCAATGGTGATATTCTAATACCTCTAATCTATCGAGTTTTCTGGTATTTCCTATTAATAGTGCTTGGAGGCAAGTGTTTCCCATATGTAAGGAACTCAAAGGGAATCGGAATCGGTATTTCTATTCCTAATTAACGAGAACTGGAATCGAATTCGGAATTCTTTTTCTCACTTAATGAGTACCGGAATAAACATCGAAATCGAAAAAACTTCTTCATCTAAAAATAAATTGTGATAGTGATACATTGTGCAGTAAGTTATTTGATTATCTCTTGATATTTGTTAGGTGAAGCTTGTTATGGAAGTTGACACTGAGGAAAAGTCAACACGCCGAACGTTGTGGCTTGTGATATTGAATAGGGACCAGGCCAACACTAGACAAGAGCCTGAATGTCTTCTGTCAGATATTATCAGCTTACTTAACAATGTCAATTCCACACTTCCGTAGCAGAGAGATTATATTCATCTGAAATAACTTGTATACGAGATGTAATACAAATTCAATACAATACCGTTATTTTTTACTGCTTATTCAAAGAATTTCCTAGAAAAAAGAAATTGTCATTTCATGTAAAGAAGGGAAGGATTGCTACTTGAATGCATAGTCACAGATTGAATCTAGGCAGACACACTGAACATCTTTTCCACTAATACTCAGTGGAGTGCACATCAGTTGTGGCTCTAGCCTGAAGCTGGAAATGATAAGGTGGAGGTTTACATCGGAGAAGGATCGCAAAAATCGGAATTTTTTTGATGAAAATTGGAATCGAAATCGAAATTATTGTGTCAAGAAGCAGGAGTTTTCGGAGGTTAATTTCACAAATTTTTTAGTGGACATTCACAGAGAAGGGAACGAACTAATACTCAATTAGTTCGAAGATGCACCTGGTCCTATAGCCTGCCTAAATCGATGTTTATTGAAGCTTATGGATAGGCCTATCTTATCCCTAGGTCATTCCTTATTAACACGTTCATTTCCTCGTTTTCTGGGGATTATTTAGTGTGTTAACAATCTATTTGCGATATTGGAACGTAATAAAGAAGTTATGTCAGGCCACTTTCGACAATTTCATGTGGAAAACATGTCGAAATTAGCCTGAAAAAAATATTTCATCAATTTACCTTGGAAACATGAAACTTACTTGGTCCATTTGACAGGAGCTACCAAGTACCGTGGTAGCAATTATGAAAATAGGTGCCACGTTACTTGGCAGCAAAAATGAAAAGTTCAACCAAGTTACTTGGTGGTAAATATTGGAAATTCAACCAAGTTACTTGGTAATAAGGTCTGCATATTTAAAAACCATACTCTTCAGCCACCAGGGCCCAGATTCACAAAGAATTTCATCTTAAAACATTTTAGCGCTTAAACCGTTCTGAGTTAGAACCGAGATAACACGTTCTAGCTTCATCACGGTTTTATCTTTAAACCCTATTCACAAAGAATTTTGAAGAAATTTTATCTTTGTGTTTACTTTAACCCCAACTTACCGTGCCGTGGCCTTGTCAAGTCATTGTTTTCGACTGTCAACCAGTGAGAGCAAAGAGTGGACGTCAATGAGTTTGTAATAACGCAATTTGAACATAAATTATTGGTTTTCTACAACAAGATAATATTTAAAACCAAAATGAAAGAATAAAATGTTCTACATATTTCTACATTTGTTTTCTCATATCGTTGTGAATCTTTTTGATGTTGATCATCAAGAAGGCTTTGCATTTTGTTTACCGCCAATTCTGTCAGCTGTCAGTCGAACTTCCCAAATGTGAGGTTAGGATCGAATAATTAATATAATAATTGAAAATAGGATCGTGTCTTTACTTCCAAGCTCTCCCAACATTCATCTTTTTCTTCGAAACTTGATACTGTGTGAATTTGAGTGAGGATAATATCCAAAATCATCGAAATCAATTGCGAGGTGAGTGTTTATCTCTACTAAAACCAGTCAGGACCGGTGATAACTTTATCACCAACTATTCTTAAAACTTTTGCCTAAACTTTTTTGTGAATACGAGTTATAACCAAGTCTGGTGATAAGTCCTAAAACTATTTTAACTTAGAACGGGTTAAGAGATAAAACTCTTTGTGAATCTGGGCCCAGAGGCCTACATTAATAATGTATGAAATAATCATAGAAAATAACGTAATTTGCTCTAAAGTTTAAAAAAATAGATGAACATTGAAAAGGAAAACGACATATGAAATCCATATGAAAACAAACCAACGAGAAATTGTAACAGTTTTGCTTATAGGCCTATTAGGATTTATTTATTTACATTGGGTAACGACTCAATGTTCTGATAACTGAGATCTATTGGCGTTCATTGAATGATTAATGTGGCAATGTGATATTGAAATGGAGATTTTTTAGATGAATTATTAGTGAGAAGATATTGGATGATTGAAGCACCAATTTCTTCGGTAATGGAAAGGGTAGTGGAAAGAAAGCGGTCGTGGTCTATATTGTATCCATCCCAGGATTGTACCTATAGGATATAGAGCGAAACCACGAAAAACTTCACAGGTTTTTCATGCTTGAAATGGAAAATATTCAAATGTTGGATTATCGTATTGCGAACACTGCAAACTCTAAACTTGTAGCTCAGTTTTATTCCTTGCCTACTAGCTCGTAGTGGAGATAGGGGGGGGGGTGTTTATTTAAATCAATACTTCAAACTTATAATCCACCAAACCTTTATTTATAACCAAAGAAAACCTTACATCATTTAGCACACACTCTCTCTCTTCCAAAACTCAACTGAACTCCTCTTGCTGTTTTTTTTCCTACCCTCAAATTCACTTACTTGTTATATTGGGTTTAACGACGCACTGTTATGATAGCGTAGATCTAATGGCGTCGGATGGATGATTAATGAGATGATGGGATGATGAGATGAAGGTTCCTGGATAATGGGAAGGATAGTGGGAAGGAAGCGGTCATGGCCGACTTATTGTATAGGAACCATCCCGGCATTAGCCTAGACTACAGAGGTAAACCATGAAAAACCTTTGTAAAGATGGTTCGGCGGCGGGGATCGAACTGGGTTCGGAATTCCCCTCGTCTCCCGGATCACATGAAGCGAGCGCGTTAACCACTACGCTGCATGTGCCGATCAAATTCACTTACTCTGAGTCATCCCTCTAGATGTACTAGTAGAGAGGGGGGTGGGGGAAGACATGACTCACAGGCTACAAACTTCTATCTGAAAATACTAGAGATTACAGATGAATAAAGCTGTATTTACACGGTCCAAGTTTTCATTCAACTTCTGTGATTCAAGGTTGGTTACTATTTCTTTGACCGTCTAAATGGAAAACTTGGAACAAAAAGCTCTCATCCAACCCTTGGACACATCTTTTCATCCAAGTCATTTCATATAGGAAATTCCTATTTTTCGTTCAACCTGTGATGAAACCAACCAATCAGAGGCTTTGACGTCACACAAGCTAGTGCGCATGCGCACTTGACGGCGACCGCTCGATCTCCCGCCATATCTGATTGCCAGTCAGCTGTTACTAGTCATCTAGATACTCGATCAGCATGTTCAACTATTGGTATTAATGTGCCGTGTATGGCCTTCAATAGATTGGACCGTGTAGACAGGCGTTCAATGTTCCATCCTAGTTGCTGTCAAAGTACTATGACCAACCCTTGAATCCACGGACTTGGATGAAAACTTGGACCGTGTAAATCAGGCTTAAGTCATCAAACTGAAGCAGAAACTCGCTCATCGTGACGATGTCAACCTTCCTTTCTCTCGCCTCTCGTATCTCAAATTAATAACACTAATTCAGTTTTGAAAGATATTCAAGTGGATACATTGACAAAGCTATATTTTTTTTCCATCAGATTCACATACCAAATTTTCCAGCACATTGATGGTTTCTAAAAACTTTTTGGCTCCTTGTTATTGAATCAGTTTAAAATATCATTCGTTTTATGTAGATAAAAACTAAACCTAAAATGCATGCATGTTGGATAGACTGAAATACTTCATTTTAATAAGTATATTTTATGATTATGGTGTGGGGGGGGAGGAGTGCAAATTCATTGAATTATATAGACAAAATTTCTCTGGTATAAGATCTATCTGCTATCAAATAGTTTGTACGTTGTTCAATGCAATTTTGGGGAGAATTAATACTTTTTAAAGAGGCCCGATACTTATTTGAATCTGATCAAAAATTGTAGTGAAGTGATGTATCATCTAGTGATGAATGTAATTCATTGGACTGCATAGTAGACTGTGTGAATATAATATCAAATGGATATGACACTGAAGATTGATAAAGTGAATATAAAATGGCAATATTGTTGATTCAATAGAATAAAATGAACATATTTCCAGCACATCGCGCTTATTTAGTAATTGATCAATGATCTTCAATAAGAGTGTTATAATTCAGTCATTTCAGGTTGAGAGGAAAACCAATCTGTGATTAAAGGGTTGCATTGTCGTGCACGACACGACAATGTGAAGTTTAATTTTGGGAATTCCAGGTCAACGTGCAGTGAACGTATTGTTTCTCTTGTTTTTTCAAGAGAAAAGCAATGTCAATACACACTGCACCTTGGTTCAGGTTAACAATATCGTTGCAGCATTATCTACCTTAAAATTATGAGGGTTCGAGTCTAACATATAATCCCGTGTAGGTCTACAGGTCTTCTTTTAATATTCACTTTATCGTCGTCGAATGACGTGTATACTGATCCCCGCATCAAATCATCCATCTT
This sequence comes from Brachyptera putata, assembly GCA_907164805.1. Taxonomy (NCBI): domain Eukaryota; kingdom Metazoa; phylum Arthropoda; class Insecta; order Plecoptera; family Taeniopterygidae; genus Brachyptera; species Brachyptera putata. The sequence continues at coordinate 45,248,457 of OU015463.1, forward strand.
ATTAGATCATGCTGATTTCCTAACATGTTATCAAGTCAGGAAAAATTATACATTTTCAATTTGGTCGAATTTGTTGAAGGTTTGGATGTATTATACCAATAATTAGAAAATGCATGTGTTGACATTTGAAATTTTGAACCCTTCTTAGCCTGAAAATCAATTAAATGTAAACATCAATAATTAATGTTCCCAAAAAAACTTCCGTGTGTCAATGGATATATATTTATGGGATTGCTAGGATGGCTAAACAGTCTAGCTATACGCATCTTTTTCTCATGCATTTCAATTCGAATTTGTAAATGGTATGTATTCTGAATCACGCGCTTGACTGCAATACAGAGTGTCAATAATAAAAACACCGTTTTCAAAGCGAAGAATATTTCATTACAGGCAGTACGGGCCAGATCGTAGGCAGTAGGGGAATAAAAAGGTATTAGGCATTAGGCGAATAGGCAGTAAGGATCACCTAAACAGGATCACACAGGATACCCACTGTCATCCCACTAATATCACCCGGCGCCAATAGATCACAGCACATCATGGCCCCTCATCGAATGAAGATAAATGTATGATGAATGATTATCAAAGATTGCTTATTAGACGACATGCATCCGGCTATAATCAAGATGTTTATAACAATAAGATAATTCACTTGTTGATATTAAATTTGATAGAAACGTTTAAACTCTAGGTTTAGGCGTATCGAATAGATATGATGTAGGCCTACTATGGGCAAACGCAGCATACATTGTGAAATCAGATTGAATGTCGTATGGAATCAAATAATTTGTCTGCAAACTGACCACCTGATTCAATATGTTGAGAATAGAATATAAACGTAATGAATGACACTAATGATCAATTTTCGTAGAAACTTCGAACTTGGGAAGTTTCTCTTTTTCGTTTCGTCGTTTCACAGAATATATAAATAGACGATATCACAGGTTACCACAACATTTATTTTATTCAATTCTGAGAATCTGAATTAACAATATGTATGAGAGATGTAAGAGGTGAGCGCCAGTATAGCATGATCGCTCGTGGGTCCCTCACTCGTCATCAGCATTCGCCATTGTGCAACTTGTGCAGCCCTGAAACACAAAACATCCATTACCACAATATTACAGACAACACGAGAGAGTCATGTTTATTGTTATTTGTTGAGGGTTCGAATGATGGCTTTTCCATATCAACCTTCACAATAAGAACCAACTGTACAATGCTCAGTGTTAATGGTGAATGGAAAATGAATTTCTTACTAACAAACTGGGGAACCCAAACACAAAAATGTATCAAATATTTCGTTGTTTATTGGTGTAACAAGGTTAAAATAGTATATTGAAATTTTGAAATTAAAAATAAAGTTGAAAATTCAGATTTTTTTTGGAAAAACTAGTAGAAAAATACGTCAATCCGTTACTTACACGAAAACCATTAGATACTTCGCATCTAGATGAAAATTGATGCTTTGACAGCGTAAACCTTCCTCTACCAGCTAAGCTATTTTTCATCAGGATACCTCAAGCCGTTTTGATACAAATAAATAGTTTCTGTCACCTCGATTTACGAAAAAAAGAATGCGTGACTTTCCCTGGTCTTGTGTTCCAAACGCATAGAGTTAAACTATGTAAAATTAGCTTAGCCCAAAGCCAGTTCTTTTACGTACACGTAGATACCACACACGATACAATACCTCAAGAAGTAATCAAATCGTGTATGTAACGCGAGATGCATGTTTTGTGGTTAATCGAGCTCCTAATATTTTGTCCAAGATCGCCTCAAACATGCCGTTCCATGCGAAAATTTGTCCAGTATCTAATAGTCGTACTAAATTCAGCAGATGAGGGGAAGTTACTAACTCGCTCATATCATTGACAAACGAAAGCTAGAAACACCCGTGATCTAGGGTTGTGGGACAAGTGGGACGGTCGCTCGGAACCTTTACCTGTCGTGAATATGCATATATCACTGCTGATGTCTAGAAATTATGATTGAAAAGGAATGATTCACTTTTCGTATTATGTTCATATTGTCAATGTGATCGCTCTAGGCGACATATGGTTCGGTAGGCCTAGCGAATATTGAACTAGAAAAACAGTATAATATGCTTGGTATAACGAACCAGATTTTATATGAAACGTAATGGGAAGCTATATATGCCTATATTTTCAATCTTTTCAACTCACTTCCCTCTTGATTCACCTACTGATTATTTCAATCGGTTTATGATCTAATCGGTTTTTTCTTGTTTATCTTTCGTATTAGTTTTCCTAATAGCTTTAATTGATGTCAAAACGTGCTTACAAATGTAGGCATATATATTCGAAACTGCTCATATTATTCACGTGAAAATACAGAATTATTTGTTTAATTCAGGTAGGGCTACCTAATCCGTACAGATTTTGATTCATTCGGATAATTTTTTTCTTTATTTTCCCTCCTGGATTATTCTTGTGAGGTTTTTAAAAAATTTGAAAATATTTTCCTCATAAATGGTTCGAACGATTGCGCCTCAAAACTAAACATATAAAGTTCAACGATAACGTATTTGCATGTTTAAGTTTCGACAAAAAAATGTTTGCTTGGTTCATGAATCGATTGAATTGAGAGTGTGTGGATAAAATGGGAAGCCGTTCACAAGTGAATGATTTAGTTGGTCTACGAAATGAAAAAATATAGAAAACGTGATCAAGAAGCCTCTATTGTTGTTTCTATTTAGTCATTCTTCAAGTGTCAGGAAGCTTCTGTATCATAAATTATTATTTTAATTTTGATTGTACTTATGCCTACTCTACAAGTACAAGTATCGTCTTCACATATTTGAAAATATGTGCTTATAATGTTTCAGATATCATTCTTCGATCCCGTTAATCTATCTGTGTAGGATTTTAACTAGTCAAAATTATTTGTGGTGGTATGATTTGAGCGATTGTGTAGCTCAATCACTCTTGACAATTTGTGTGTACATAAAATTAAAACGCAGTGCAAAAAATGAAATGAAATAATGCGAGAAAGGCAGCTCACAGATCCTTTTTGTTGAAGTGTTTCCCCGTTGATTTTCAGAGAATCTTTGAAAAAAAGATTACATGTCGGAATTGCATATTGGAAACGATCTACGGTACTTTGATAGATTATTATCTCCGAACCAATATAAATTGTATAAATATGTAAAAAAAAAATGGAAAAAAGTTTTCTTAAGCCCAACATAATATTTCAATATATCCTTAGAGCTATGTTTTTCCATTCACACTCTTTCTTTTTTGCCACCAGCAGTTAATTGACAATAATCGCAATATGGGAATGTTACTATTGTATGCTACTAATAATGTGCATTTCATACATTCGTTCTGGATCGAAATACATTTTGGTGCTTGGTAATCATATGCGCGGCTACATATAGCTAAATTCACGAGTTTGTGGATTGAATCAACCGATCACAATTGATGGATAGAGAAAACTACATATTGAACAATAAGAGTTATGAATGTAGCTGTAGCTGTTTTAGTAACAAGCCAAGATATTTTCTAGTATTCGTTCAGGTCATGCTTATCGATCTGCATTTGCGGTAATATGATAACCAGTCTGTGGTTTTATTTCGTGAATTTCTGGTTGCTGGCGCGTGCCCCCCATTCCACCATTTCCCCTAATTAGACAAGGGTAGATACCTGTTCTAGGCTACGCGTATACATTTTTACTTTGACAAAGAGAGAAATACACCCTCACCGTTCAAAGGTCCGTAGTGGACTGATACTAGCGCCAAGTAGGTTGTCCCTATGCTCACTGGGGGCGTCTTAAGGCGGACCAATCAGAATAAAATGTGCATTGGAAATAATTGCTCCATTAAACATTATTATTATAGTTTTATACAGGGTTCCTGATCCATCAAAGTTGGATGTATGTATTTGTTGAACAGCTATCGCAGTTTCTACAATTAGTTGTAGGTAGCAATATATCAGAAAAACAAGTTTTACTTCGTGGAGACCTGCTGAACATGGATGTAAACATTGGTAGCATTCGCAGTTTGTTGATAGACTCAGCTGCTTTAGCTAATTCCAAGGTTTTGAACTTTGAAAACACGCGTGTTACTGATTATCATGACGATTCATCCTTGAATACTGGTACAGCAATAATTGGTAACGTCCTTACAAACTGCAAACAAGTTGTATTCAAGGGTAACATTGACATAGGTTTGTCAGATCATTTGGGACAGTTGGTATTTTTAAATTACGAAACTGTCGCAAACTTGAAAAAACCTACCCCAAAATATCGCTGATGTTTCGGCAAGAAACAATTAGATAATTTCGCATTGAATTTGAGTGAGGTTAACTGGGATGACGTTTATGTTATGAAAAATGACCATGATATGTTAAACAAATTTATAACAATATTTAACATTAATTTCAATAAATCATTTCCCTTAAGAGTAAAACGAATTAATGGAGGAATTAAAGAGGCTGACAATAGGTAGTATAATAAAGATCTTAAACTGATGGGTGATAAGGTCAAACAATTATACGTCAACTATAAAAGTAGCAATAATAGGCCTATATTTGATAAATCAATGTATCAGTCGTATAAAAAGGTATAAGCTTATTATAACGCAATCTTGAAAGCTGAACGAGCATATAATAAAAATGAAATTGCAATTTGTAATATCACAAAAAAATGAGATAGCAAATATATTTAACTCTTATTTCAGTAATATAATAATAATATTGTAAATGAACGAAATACGACGACAAACCTACCCTATATAATAATGATTGTTCATAGGAGACAGATACTTGTAAAAATGTTGTAATTTTGTCACCTTTAGATTTAGGTGAGTTTTATAATATTTTATACAAAGTATCAGTTGAACGCTCTGCTGGGTATGATGAGGTACCGAGTTTTACATTGAAATGTGTGCCTACTTATTATTTTGTTGCTAAATCTTTATTATTCATAGTAAATGACTCTTTCAAACAAGGAACTTTCCCACAGTGCTTGAAAATGGGAGTTGTCACGCCTCTGTATAAAAATGGAGAAAATACCAGGGTTGAAAATTACAGGCCGATAACTATTCTTTCAGTTTTTTCAAAAATTTGGGAAAATACATTCAGCAGTAGACTTGTACACCTTTTGGAAAAAATTCACTTATCACCGATTGTCAGCACGGCTTTCGAAAAGACAGATCGACAGAAAATTTATTAATAATGTTATAAATGCGTTGGATAGTGAACAAAGTACATTGGGAATATTTAATGATTTTTTTAAGGCTTCTGACCTGGTAAACCACTCTATTCTTTTCAACAAATTTGAGAATCTTGGAGTTGATGAAATTTCAAATAAATGGATTCAGTCATTTCTCACTGATAGAAAACAAGTGGTTAAAGCTCAAGATTCATGTGGATTGTCATACTCTAGTGAACTGACTATTGATTTAGAAGTTCCCCAAGGTTCTACACTACCACCCATTCTATTTTTATTGTTTAGCAATGATTTACCATATGCTGTGAGTAATAGTTCATTAACTTTATATGCTGATGACACTACCCATTCTATGGCTGGAAATGAAATAGTGATTAACTCTGGTAGACAAGAGATTCAACATCTATCAGACTGGTGTGAGATTGATAAACTAATTATCTATAAGAAAAAACTGTAGGTATATCATTAGAATTTAGTGTAAACCGCCAACTTACTTTAACCAGTAGTCCATTACTATACCTTGAAGGTAAAAGTATCAAATTTGTTGAACATACCAAATTTTGGGGTGTAACTGTTGGCTCTCATCTCAGATAGGATGGGATTTACATATTAATAATTTAAGTGCAAAATTGTCCGGTGGTTTTTATTTAATTAAGAGGATTATGAGACTTTGCAATATAGAAACTGTAAAGTTGGTTCATTATTATTTTTATACATTCCCGAATACAGTATAGAATCATACCATGAGGTCATTCGAGTAATATTAAGAAAATGTTCGTTTTACAAAAGAAAGCGATTCGTATTTCAGCTAATGCAAGTTTTAACCCTTGTGCTGTTTCATTTTACAAGGATTCGTGTACGCCACTTTTTAGACGATTTAAAATTTAAATTGTTCTCAGTATTTATATCTTGAATACAATTATGTACGTGATAAATAACAAACATCTTACATGTCAAAACAATGACGTACATAATCATAATACTCGGGTGAATACAAACTTGAGGCCAGTTTTGGGGAAGTTCACTTATGAAACGAACTTTTAAAAAGTTCAGTTCTTGTCAAATAAATCGATCTCTTAAAAAGTTCAAAGTTTGTTTTTGTGGCTTTGCTTCAAAAGTTCAAGTTCAAATTAAAAAAAACATTAGTTCGTTCAAAAATTCACCATGAAATTTATATGGAAAAAAGGGTTCAGAAATAATATGTTCACACACACATTGTCTGCAATAAATGTATCAAGTTTAATAGCAATTGATAAGAAATTATACTCTTTTAAAAATGTATAAACACTTTATACGCGCGTCGCTTCCTTACGGTAGAACAATACAATCAGTGTACACAGCCTACATACAAGTCACAACACGACAACCTTGACCACACGTGGCTGCCAGCTCGCCTGGTGACAAGTGATCGCATGATGAAATCCCAAGCAAGGAATATTATACACTCAGGATGGACCGTGAAATAGGTAGCCGATCTCATTCGGAATTTGGACGGAGAAGTACGGATAGTGTCGAATAGGATTATGAGTTATCCAAATTATGAACTTTCAAATGAACATTTTATTCCGTTAAAGATCACCGAAAAATCGAACGTGAAGAAAGTTCAAGATCGTCGACTGTAAATGTAACGTGTTCATTGAAAAGTTCAGACAATACGAACGCGTTCATTTTAAAACTTCATTACCCAACACTGCTTGAGGGTAATATGTCATAATCTGTCTACATAATAAAGCTCAATTATCAGCTGGAATAAATATGTTCAACACCTTATCAAATTCGCCAAAGTCTAAAGTTGGAACATCTTCATTAATCAAGACTAGCCTTAAAGATTACCTTTCATATAAATGTTTTTAATTCTGTTGAAGAATTTCTATCAGAATAATTTATTGACATGCAATTGTAGTCCAATCTGTATATTTTAACCTTTGATATGTATGTATCATGTTGACTTGTCTTATAACAACTTGGTGTTCAATCAAGATAAAATAAAGGTATTGTTATTATTATTATTATTATTATTATTATTATTATTATTATTATCATTTTATACCTGCAGCCAACCTTCAATATTACGCTACCCGTATACCAACCAATAAGCGGATATTATTTTTCAAGCTACTTCAGTTGAAACAAGGAATAAAGCCGATATTGTTTACTGGGGCCAGAAATAATTACTACAATACTAGACATAATCAGCAAAATTATGTACGCCTCATTAGAGATTTTACTGTAGAATTTCTACGGCAATCTGACATCTGACAGACTTGCGCGCTGATGTTCACGTCCAAAGCCAGACAGAATATCTCCTGACCAAGACTCATCACTACTGTGTGCGTAGCCTAGAAGAGATCGCAGTGGTCGTCTCGGGCCACGCTAACCCCATGACCCATAGACCACTGGCAGACATCTTTGGTAGACAAATTAGGCCTAGTATACTCTTCTTTTGGCTTCAGGTTTCTCTCACTGCATACGCAGCTATCCATGTGTACAGTGATTGTGGCCCGCGACCCGCTCGTTCGAGTTTCGTCCAAGGTGCCGAACCCTCCCGAACGAATCCGATGCGTGGCCGGCGACCCGCTCGTTTTGCAATTGGAAACAATCATGGCGGCCGGTTAGCCACTCTCGTTGGTAATACACCGTCTGAAGCAGAGCTCAATAGGTCGAGGCTGTCGAGTATTTATCTCATGCCGTGTGGCTGTCTATAATCCGCTATGTAGAACAGAAACATGCGGGAGATGCTGTTTAGAATCCATCATGATGTTACTCATTTTCCACGCGTAATCAATAAATTACTTTTTAAACTCTGGGTGTTTAGATAGCAGGAGTTTGTATACCACTGTTGCCCTACTTTTAATATGCTACGGTCTCTAAACATTCTCAAGACGTGGAGAAATATTTTGCTTCTAGTTTTATATAGATTGTGCATTCATATATTCATATAAATATCATATTTATATGAACATTATATATTAATGATAGCCCTATAGACGATACTACAGCGCCAAGATATGCAATGAAAGTTGGCTATTGGTTGATGTCTGATGGTACTCAACTAATGAGCACCCAAACTTTGGGATTCACTGCTGTCGAGATATTATTGTTACATCACTGAAATGAATAAACTTCAGAGATACGAGAAAATGAATAGTACGTACACGTGTGGTCATATAAAATGGTCTAATCCGAATTTTAAATTTGAAAATAAATCAAATCGACGCACATTTTCACGCAAATTTTCTCACAATCTATGCGCGGAGTGCTTATGCACATTGTCTTCTAGTTTCAGTGCGTATAATATCAGTATATTGTCTTCGGTATGAACTCTGATTCAGCTTGATCGACCAGTTCGGGTGACCGCAATCATACCCGACTACCCCTGGAACCTTGTGTATATCCACGGATCATTTTGTTTACGTGAAGCTGCATCTCCATACATTTAGTGTCAAGGAGCAACATTTAACTACTTTGTAACTACTCTTGACAATTGAAATGTTTCAAGAAAATGAATGACCACAGAAATGAGTTATTGGCGTCAGATTAGACTAATTGCTGTTACGCTTTTTGGCTCCTCATCTTGGTGTTGGAATAATTGAGACCCCTGAATGTATGAAAATATTAAATATGCAATTAATAGACAACCTAATAAATACTTGGAGTGGATTTTTATTTTGGCATATTGTGGGCAGATTTTATTGTTGAAATGGATTGAACATTGATTCTTCTGAGGTAAGATGTGTTTTCTGACTATCACCGATTATAGTCGAATCCGTTTCATTAGAAAACATTAATATATAGATAATAGATTGTTGCCAGCCATGGTTCTGTTACTGGGAAATGCACGAAAAGACGTGAATGACTTGCTGTCCAGTACGTTCAAGGTTCGAACCATTCGAATTAGTTGTTATCACCCAAAAGCCCACAACTGTAGACATATTCACGACACACTTATAAAATACATCCATTGCTGTCGGTAGACGCGGGTAGACGGATAAACGGGTAGACTGGCAGACGGGTAGATGGGTAGACTTGCAGATGGAAAGACGGGTAGACGGGCAGACGGTTAGATGGGTAGACGGGCAGACGGGTCGACGGATAAACGGATAGACGGGTCGAGTGGAGTGCAACGGACACAATGTGGCCAAAACGTTTGCCGGCATTCAGTCAGTTGAGGATGTTCAATAACATCACGTGCGATGCGAAGCGATTCTATGCTTGACGCATCCAACATTCTTCTCCCGACTCGCTCGTGGCTCATGCATGACCTTGAGAGCGAGTTGCCCTTAGAATCGCATCGCAATACGTATAGTTCATAGTATTCATCATATAGTATTCTGTCATAGCATTCCATCATTGTATTCTATCATAGTAACAATCCAAACTCTAAAAATCTAAAATTGAAACTGTGTAGGAAATAACGAGAAACGATTCATTTCAAGTCGCCATCTAACACGTGAACCCTTCAAGCTGCGGGTCAGTGAATTAGTAACACTGAAGAGTCGTCTAGGGGTCTAGGCGTTGACTAAATCGTGCTTTGTGCGTCTCTAGGTGGTGGTTTCGTGTTCGCCATTCCCATTGGCCAATGTCTGGAGAACGACAGGGTGGCGCGAGGAGGCAGGAACGAGAGCCCTCTCAGGAGCCGGACGGACGACGATCAGCCCGAACTACGACATCAGTCACACCACGGCAGTCGCAGTAGTTTCAGCTCATTGATAGATACGACAAAAGCCGAAGAGGTAACAATATTCACTAGCATTCTACCAAGTTGTGTTATGGAAGAGATAGATGTTCGAGCACCCAAAAGTTTCCCAACAGAAGTTGGGTTCACACCCTTCCCAAGCTCTGCTGTTCACACGTATTGCCCTATTTGTATGTCACGAACCTTTATCGAGTGATTGAATGAATAATAGGGTTTGAGGCGCGTGCGCTTGTACGATATACCGATTTGAAGTGTGTCCATAATAATCTTACAGGGGTGTGGTACAGTACATTTCTTCTATCGTGACACCTCTTATTCTCTTACTTTTCATCTTAACCTTTCTAGTGGAGAAGACGAGATCGAGGTCGTGGTCCCACGCGAGGCTATAGCTAGACGTCTGCTGAGCTTTGCGTCTAGTTCGACGGCTTACTGTTACAGACAAACTGTTACACATATTGCATTATTGTGTTTGTATTTGTATGCTGAGACGGGTTGACCAGTGGCTAGCACGCTGGACCGTCATTCAGGAGACCGTATAGTTCTACTTTCGCCGTGGTTGACCAATCTGACCGAGGTTTTTCGTGGTTTCCCTCCGTCGTTAGGTGAATGCTTGGATGGTCAGGCCTACTTATAACATCGGACCACGATCGTATCTTGCGCATCAGTCCACAGCCTGAAGAAGTTGCATTTAACCACTAAAAAGAGAACTGGTTGATATTATAAATATGTGAGTTTTTGTGAGTTATTTTTGAAAATATTGCGACTGTTTATTATAGACCGACCGTATTAGAAGGTAGGCCTACTTCTCTGCAAGATGTGAAGCAGTTTCACAACAATACGTTCACGTTCAATACGTTCACAGGAGAGCCACCACGATCGTTTATGCTTTAGTTGACACTGAAAATGGTTACAAAACGTGAATCTCCCGTTACATACACCATTTGATTACTTCTTGAGATATTTTATCGTGTTGGTATCGATGTGTTCGTAATACAACTGCCTTTGGGCTAAGCCAAAAATAAACAGTACAACCGAGCTTAGGTATTAGCACTGTTGCTCTCCATACGCATTATAGCTGAAAGGAGGCATAATTAATTAATCTTTATTCCTAGTTTGATGTAAATGTAATGCAATCTGTTTACGCTGCTTTGAAAAATAATTTGTAGTCAAGACGACCACAAATATGTGTGTGGTGTTACTTATAACCATAGTAAATATGAAGGATTACTATTATTGTTATTGCTAATTGTTATATGAGAAACTCGGGCGAAAGATCATCTTTTTATTCTTGAAAAATAGATCAAAAATGCAACATCCTAAAGGAGTGATGACACTGCGTCCCCGCGGATAAACCGCGTAGTGAGCCAGTCATCTGTGGAAATGAAGGACAACGACTCACACCAAAGTCGTCTGCTATGACAAGCCATCGAGTATTATGTCGACTATAGTAGCCTATAAGTAGTATCCAGCCCACTTCAAATAAACCCACTGATGCATTGTCAATTGTTATATGAGAAACTCGGGCGAAAGATCATCTTTTTATTCTTGAAAAATAGATCATAAATGCAACATCCTAGAGGAGTGATGACACTGCGTCCCCGCGGATAAACCGCGTAGTGATCGAGCCACAGTCAGCTGTGGAAATGTTGAGCCAAGGACGACTCATACCGAAGTCGCGTCTGCTATGACAAGCCACTGAGTATTATGTCGACTATAGTAGCCTATAAGTAGTATCCAGCCCACTTCAAATAAACAACCATAAAACACGGCATATACATGAAACATATGGAACAAATATGGAAGAATGGAAATAAATCTGAAAAACAAAATAAACGGGAATAATTTTGGTTAACATGTAGCATCTTGGTGAATTTTACGTGCTTTTTTCATTGAGAGAAAGGTTATTTATCCGAAGTAAAATATTGTCAACTATTAGCTTGATTTGATGATGAGGTGAAAGCTATAACCAAGTCTGATGAGCTCAGCAGAAACCATTTGATCACAAGGATTTAATTCCGTCTGTATTGATCCTTGATTGAGGTGATTCGTCACTCCAAATCTAATCTCATCCAGTCTCTGTAGCCAATACACTTGCACAAATAACCTTTACTTCACGGTGGTATATACTCGACGCTTGAGTCACTCTCCATTTCAGCATACGTTCATTCTACTTCTGTACATTTAATTGGTTATTGTCTACTACACGATATGTACATACGATAATATCAACAAAACACTGCCGCCGAAAGAGAAATTGCTGCAAGAAGTATATTGACAGACAAAACAGCTTACAGTACACATCAATATTTCCACACCTAGTTGAGTGTTAACTCCCCCCCCCCCCCTCACTTCAACCAACTCTCCCTTCCACTATAACTATGGCCCTCAAAAAGGGCAAGACGCCACACCGTCAACTGTAGAAGGCCCAAACATATCTTCATCCCGTTCAGAATTAGTTTTACTATTGAATATTCCCGGCTTATTTATAGGCGGCCGCTCGGCATGTCGTCACTTGTGGTGGCGTCACACGGGAGGTATGTTAGCTAATCCACGAGTCCAGGTAGCTGATGCTGTGATGGGGCATGCGTGACGTCACTGGCACTGTTTAGATACGCGTCGTTCAGACACCGACGCCGACCGACGCCGGCACGAACAATTAGGAAACATTTCGGGATATTTTTACATCGCCGCACAGTATAAAGTTGGAACAAAACAAACGAAAAGCGGCCTTCAACACGCACCAACAAAAAAAGCACTCCGATAATAAATTGACTGTGTATCAAAAAAGATTTACCAGTTAAATCTTTGATGTATTTGCAAAGACCAACGATATTTTTAATTTCTCAAGTATAAATAAACAGTAAACATATAGACCTTGAAGGCCCCTAAATGATAATAAATAAATACAATCCAATACTACAAAACTCATTATATAACCATCATATAACTATGTATTTAAGCACCTCGATTTCGTTTAATTGCACTGTGGATTATAATTTGTTGGTCCATGTTTGTGATTTCAATAGCAAATAACTTGAGGGCAAACAACCACATCGTTCTCGTGAGTTCGCATCAACAAGGAGGTATTTAGGCACATGCGACCTCGGGCGTAGGGGTGGATACAGTTCAAGTCTCGGTGTAAACTACTAGGTCCATTCATATACTCAATAAGTGGTGATGCTTTTAGTATAGAAGGGCCCAACATTGGTAACATATCAAGTAGAAAAATAATGTTAATAAGGACCATAGAAATATGCACATAAATCTCCGCACCTTCTAGCAGAGCATTTATTTTATCGAACATAAATTAACAATACCTATTTTGATCTGTTAAAAATAAAGAAGATTAATATACCGTGCAGATATGTTAAAAAAGCGTACTGTTGAACTAGCACGGTATTTGTCAAAAAAAAAAAAATTTAAAAACTAAAAAACGACAATATTTCGACAACATACTCGGTTGTCTTCCTCAGGTCAACTCCTAAAAAACGACAATATTTCGACAACATACTCGGTTGTCTTCCTCAGGTCAACCGGTTGAGTTGACCTGAGGAAGACATCGGAGTATGTTGTCGAAATATTGTCGTTTTTTAGTTTTTAATTTTTAATTTTTTGACAAATACCGTGCTAGTTCAACAGTACGCTTTTTTAACTATTTTGATCTGCTTTGGATGGTCTGTATACCCCGTTTCCACCAAGCAAGACTTGGAAACCAACTCACAGCAAGGAGAAAGGTTATACTGGAATCCAGTTGAGATATCGAATAGCTAGGAATATGTTTGATCTGAACCTTATAGCTCTATGTGAGTTAACGACGGCCAGCGTTTAATGATGACGTGGCTAGACAGACACATTCTGCTGAACGAGCAGAAGAGCAACTAGCATGGCTCAGACCTATCACAAGGTCGAAAACACGTACATTTCTCGTTATTTTAGTAAGTGCAGCTGGAGATAAGATCTGCAAGTAGTAAAGTCAGAGATAATATCTCATGATGGTTCTACTAATTCGTTGTTCGATGTTTTTGAATGTCTGTCTTCTCCTAGCATGCACGTAGTTGCCGTTACGGGTATGGTGGGTTACAAGCTATAGTTCCATATGAATAAAATGAACGCGCATGTGGCAACATTCTGCACGAATTTCTCTATCAATTCTCTAACAATATAGGACAAGCAGCACGCGCCAATACCTGTACTAAGCCTCTCTTTGAGCACACATCCAGAACCCGCGCTGCACTTCCCAGAAAACGAATACTACACAAATACTCGGAAGGTAGAGAGATTTTGATGTTTACATTGCTGTTCAACGACCCCACCAGTAGTGAGGTAGCCGCCCCGGTGGCTAAGTCAGTTATCGCTAGCGGTAGTAACTGAAGTCACCGTTGGGCGTGAGTTCGAGTCCCACATAATGCCGCTTCTACTGACTCGCGTTGTGAGCGACGCGTTAGAAGCGTCAGACGCGCTGGCCAATCAGCTAACGTGATTCGCGCTAACCGCGAAACGTGAGTGGTCAGGGCGACTGACGCTTGTAACGCGTCGCTCTCAACGCGAGTCAGTAAAAGCGGCATAAGGCATGGGTTTTTGTGAACATCCTTTCATCTATCATCTCTTCATCGTTTCATTATCATCCGCTCATTCGTACCCCCGTATAACCTAGCTGTTGGTGGGGTCGTTAAGCAACATTAAAAAAAAAAAAAAGAAAAAAAGAAAAAAGTAGTGAGGTTATTTCGGGGTACGAATGTCTTGTGCATGCGGGATTCATACCCTCACCACCACCCACCCCACCCCCCCTTGGCTCCAGGACTGATGCAGACGGCTGACAAATACATTCCATATTGACGCCGAGGGGTTAACAACTCCTGAAATCCGGTGTACACTTGCCATGAAATCCCATTGAAATCCCGATGAAATACCATTGAAATCTCTATGAAATCCCTATGAAATCTCTTGAAATCCCTGAAATCTTGAAATCAGGTGTACACCAAATTTGTGAGTTGTAAACCCCTCGATTGACGCTATATATTCATGCAATTGGTACACGGTGTGAGTGAGTTATAAAATGTGGATCGACCTTATTAAACATATAGCTAAAAAAATCTCGCGTCTCCATAATATATATATATAGATTGATTGATTGATTTAGGATTGTTTAAGGGCGCACAACATCTAGGTTATTAGCGCCCGCCCTAATCATATAATATAGAGTTTCGCTAGCGTCTGTCTGTGAGTTTGTGCGCCAGGCTGGTTCGAGGTCACCGTGAATTTGTGCGGCCTTCTTTGAGGAAGGATGGCGAGGGGCCGAAGGAGTCGGCCGCGGGTGTGGCCCGCGCTTTTCTGGATTTGTCGATGCGCGATGATTGGGTCTTCCCGCCGGCTGTGGGCGGGGGACTGTGTTATGCCAATGCGTAATGGCGTAAGGGGTAGGAAGGTAAGGTCAGAGGACGGGAGGGCATGGCGCACTCGGGTCGCAGTGTCCTTGACAACCACCGGCTTGGGTTAGTGCGTAGTGAGGCTGTACATTCAAGGTATATGCACTGCGATAGTTTAGTAGCGTGAAGTATAGTAACAACAGAGATAGAGAGAGCGCCCGCGTTTTCAAACGCGGGGCTGAGGCTAGTATATATATATATATAGAGAGAGAGAGAGAAAGATAGTGATATATATACATGGTATAGCACAGTATTCAGTGCGTTCCATCGTTATTAGTTTTATACGAATTATATCTTTACGGCTCGACGCAGGATCCAAATCTGGAACCTCCGAAAACTACGAGATTCAACCCTGCAGTCTTGACCTCGACACGTTCATACAGGGTGTTTCACTTTTTGTTTGTATTTATTTATTATTTCTATATTGGGTTTATAACGAAGCACTCTAAAGATAACTTATTTCTATTGGCGTTGGATGGATGATTAATGAGATGATGCGATGTTGAGGTGAAGGTTTATTGAATAATGGGAAGGATAGTGGGAAGGAAGCGGTCGTGGCTTATATTGTAGAAACCGTCCCGGCATTAGCCTCAGCTACAGAGGGAAACCACGATGCACCCCTTGTGAAGATGGACCAGGTCCCGAATCACATGGAGCGAGCGCTAGGCTGTAAGATGTCAATGTTGCAGAGCGGCTCCTGTGAGAGTCTGATGTCCCCCACGGAGCGGCTGGCCAGCAGTGTGCCCGGTCTGCTAGACACGCTCTCCTGCTCCACACTTGACATCTCGTCGGCCGAACGAGAGCCGTCCATTCCTCAGATCGTCCTTACGTGTCTGCGTCATCTAGAGACGTATGGCCTCAACACGCTGGGACTATTCCGTATCAGCAGTTCAAAGAAGAAAGTGCGACAAGTAAGACAATCAAACATAATTGGATATTTTCATATAGTGTTTCAAGCATTATTCCGGTTTTATGTTTGGCTATCCACTTTGGGTTTTTTAGGGATGGTTAGGGTAAGGTAGGTCTATAGGGTGAGATCATGGACGGAATATAATACTTCCCTCGCGAGGGGTTGACGACTAAAATAATCAGGTGTACACTTTGAAGAGAAAAAATTTATAAAAGAAAAAATCACGGAAAATCAAGAAAATCAAAAAGATCGAAAAAATCAAAGAAAAATAAAAAAATCGAGAAAAAGAATTAAAAACCTCTAGAAATAAAAAAATCCCGGCAAATCAAAAGAATACAAAAAAAATCAGGAAAAATTGCTAATCCACAAAGAATCGAGTCACAAAAAATTTAAAACAACGGCGAAAAATCGAAAAGATCAGGAAAAGTTAAAAAAGAAGAAGAAAGAAAATCAAGAAAATTCACGAAAAAAATCACGAAAAATCACGAGAAATGAAAGCAAATCACA
Organism: Brachyptera putata; assembly: GCA_907164805.1. Taxonomy (NCBI): domain Eukaryota; kingdom Metazoa; phylum Arthropoda; class Insecta; order Plecoptera; family Taeniopterygidae; genus Brachyptera; species Brachyptera putata. Next base: position 45,265,186 of record OU015463.1, read on the forward strand.
AAAATCACAAAAAAAAGAAACGACTGAATTCAAAAAAAAATTAAGATGAATAAAAAACCAGTAAAAAATCGAAAAAAGAAATAACAGGTGTACACCAAAGTGTCGAGTTGTTACCCCTCGTTTCCTCGCTCATTTGCCTCCACTCCCTTCTGACCCCTTAGAACCACCCAACTCCCCAACCCGCTAGAAAGCGCTACAGGCGTGCTGGATTGTGATTGGCTATCTGTCAGACCACGTAGCCCGCTGAGTACGTCCGATTTCCAGACGTAGGCTTTGGGTGCAAGGAAATGTACTTTGATTCAGACTTACAGTGCTTGTTAGCATAACTTCTTTATGGCAATAGCAACGAAAAGATGATCAAGTCGTAGTAGGCCTATGTCATGTCTATTTTTGGAGAAATTCCAAGTTATCTTTCCCGTTTTTTTTTTGTATCCATGATTGGAGTTAGGTCATGTAACGTTTGTGTCGAATGGACATTTCACGGTTCAAAGCTCCAAGTAACCCTAACCATCACACATCAGGGGCATGACACACAGAAGTGTTTGATTTGCTCTTAAAGGTCTGACTGATTCTCTAACGAATGTTTCTCATGTTGTACTAGCTGAGAGAGGAGATCGACTGTGGTAAAGATTTCGTGATGAACGAAGACACATGCCCTCATGTGATCGCGACACTTCTCAAGGAGTTCTTCAGGGACCTGCCAGACCCTCTGCTCTGTAGGGAATTGTACCTTGCATTTGTTCAAACTCAAAGTAAGCAAATATAATCCTGTATATATAATTGTACTCAAGTAGGTATATCAGACAACATGTAAAATGATTAGTTATTGTAGATCAGGAGCCTCATTTCTGTATACGTTGTAACTGTCGCAAGCGATCACGGAGCCTAACTGTCGTAGCTTCAATACCCTATAGGGCCTCATTCATGTACGTTGTAACTGGCGCAAGTGATCAATCAGCCCAACTGTCGTATCTTCAAGTTCATATTTATAATTTGCCAATATATAGGAGCAGTTTGATCCATCTCGATTTGGAGCCATGGTTCCAAACTGAAACTCTAAAACTCCCTGAAGTGGTGGGTGGATCCCCACAGAGGATCTGTACCCAATTTTTACTAATAGTTATCAAACATTGCGGCGAAAAATAATGATTCCGTCACATCGTTTCATGATCCATTCACCATATACCATTTACCAACAATTTACCATTTTAACCACTTACCAACCATTTACCATGTTCCATTTAACCACTTACCAACCATTTACCATGTTCCATTTAACCACTTACCAACCATTTACCATGTTCCATTTAGCCACTTACCGACCTTTTACCATTTACGAAGCATACACCATTTAGAACGGGTACTGAGAAGCGAAATGAGCCATAGACATAAAGATTAAAGAAAGCAATTCCACAGTGTATTTCTGAATAACTATTAGTACCGGTGGGCAATTGAGTCCACTGTACACCAAAACATAATGTATATGCTCTTCGATCGTAAACGCCCCAGCCCTTGATATCGGCATTAATTATCTTGACAGAAATAAGAGCTTTCAGAAGTGTGGAATGTATGCGATAGTATTCTATGTTCAATCAAATCAGATCAAATCAAATCTGCAGCCAAAGCTTTCGTATAGGCCTAGACTCCTTTAGAAAATTTAAACGCCACAGTTTCTTGAGAAATCTTAAGATGGTAGGGCCCTACTAAGTTATATCTTTTGAGTAGTGTTGTTAACTCGAGAATGAGGTTGTTTGCGGATGATTGTGTGCTATTTAGGGAAGTCAATTCGGAGGAGGATGTAGAAGCTATCCGGGCGGATCTCGCAGCACTAGATTATTGGGTACAGATAAACAAGATGGGGCTAAATGCAGGGAAATGCAAGGTAGTTACTTTTAGTAGGAGGAGAGAAAGGCTAGATGTATTGTATGCTGTAGGGGGGAGGCCACTTGAATCAGTGGAGAACTATAAGTATTTAGGAGTAGTATTTGACAGACGCTTAGGGTGGGGGAGTCAAATTGAGCGAGTAGCAAAGAAGGGTATTAATGCATTAAACTTTGTGATGAGGCAGCTTAGGGGAACAGGTACGGAGATTAAGGAAAAAGCCTACTTTACGTTAGTGCGTCCTTGGATAGAGTATGCAAGTTCGGTATGGGATCCATATAGGGTAGGTGAGATAAGGGATGTAGAAAGGGTGCAGAGGATAGCAGTCAGAAGGGTTACATGTAGGGTTAGAAGGTGGAGGTGGGTAGTGAATGAAAGGGGAGGAAGGATAAGAATATTGGAGAGTCCATCTGAGATGATGCGCGAATCGGTTTGGCAGGAATTGGGAAAACGGAGAAAAGTGGATCGGTTGTGTAATTTTTACAGGGCGATGGAAGGAGAAGGGGGCTGGGGAGAGTTGAATAGATTGATTGAAAGGAATGAGCTAGGGTATGGGGGCAGGAGAAGACATGATGGAGCGGTAGTTGTAAAGGGTGCTAGATTAGATGTGGGTAAATTTTCTTTCATAAATAGGACAGGTAGGGACTGGAATGAACTTAGTAGAATTGTTTTTGAGGGGGATGAAATAAGGGTAAAACAATTCCGGCAGAAGGTTAGGGAGGCGGGCAAACCGTCGTGATGAAGGGTAGGGAACTTGCCACCGTGCATATTTGCGCAACTGTAAGAGTTGATAATAATAATAATATCTTGTATTTTGCATTTTGTATACATTTCTCAAATGTATCTTGTATCATTTCATCACAAATACCCAAATTTCAAGTATCTGTATCTAGTATTTCAGATACGTCAAGTTAGAGTATTTTGCTTATGTCTGAATGCGCTGGGGACGAGCACGTACGGCTAGCGAGAATTTGTTTGCAAGTCGGTGTTTGAATGGGACTAGAAACAAAAGTTAAAATTCACAACAATTGTGTAGATATTTTTGTTTCTCTGGTCGAAAAAAAAACAGAACAGAACCCTACGTTCGAGATAACATTTAATAGTTATTTTGTATGTGTGGTGTATTTGACCAGTGCAGTTGCATGTCAACTGACTAGCCGAGTATTGTGAGGCAGGTCTAAAGATGGCGTCTATTGTAAAGTGCTATTAAAGTATGGTCCTATATTCGAAATGTGATTCTTCACTTATTACAACCCACATACATAATATTGGCGACGAGGATTGTGGAAGAGTAACTCAAGAACAATGTGAGGTATAAGAGGGGAAGAATTAAACAGCAAATCGACTGAATAACGAACAATTAAATTCGTCAAAACGTGTTCAGCGGTATGCGTCTAGTGAACCGGAAGTAAGTAGGGCCGCGAAAAGTTGGAATGAATCGTGATCGAGTGAAGTTGTAATGCGTTCAACATCGTTAGGTTATATTATAAGTATATAAGTTATAAGTAGGCCTAGAACTGCGTCTCGGAAAGACTGTGGCGTAAGTTGTTATAAAAGTCATGGAGAATTCCGAAGAAAGTCGTGCAGTCACTATGCATGTAGGTGGTCGTGTGTTGGGTCACATGGAAGCATTTGACAAAACCAAAGAACTTTTCGAAGATTACCTCGAGAGGTTAGAAAGTTATTTATCGGTAAATGCAGTGACTGAAGACTTGTTAAAGGTAAACCTTTTAATTACTCTGATTGGTGGTGAAACGTATCATCTATTGAAGAGGTTATGCATTCCAAGAAAACCCGAGGAGGAAACTTTTGATTGTCTGAGTCGTAAGTTAAGTGAACATTTCGCACCAGAGATGTCCGTGATTACGGAAAGATTCCGTTTTCATCAGAGGAATCAACGAGATGACGAAACAATGTCGGAGTATGTCATCGAATTGACGCATTTAGCCAGTAGCTGTAAGTTCCCAGCAACTCTGGATGAAACGTTGCGTGATCGTTTTGTGGGTGGAATTAAGAATAAAGTATTCCAAAAGCAGTTATTGGATACTAAAGAGCTAACGTTTGAAAAGGTCAGCTCTATGGCTCGGAATCATGAAGTTACAGCGTCCAACGCGCTCATTCTTCAACCGGGAGTGACTAAGTCGGAAGCAAATAAAGTATGGCAAGGTCAGTCACGTCAAGGTCAGTCACGTCAAGGTCAGTCACGTCAAGGTCAGTCACGTCAAGATCAGTCACGTCAAGATCCGTCACGTCAAGATCAGTCACGTCAAGATCAGTCACGTCAAGATCAGTCATGTCAAGATCAGTCAAGTCAAGATAAGTCACGACATGGTCTGTCATCAAGTCAAGTGTGGTCAAGTCAGCAGTCACGTCAAGATTCGTCTTCAAAGTGTTGGCGTTGTGGACGTTTCCACGATGCGAACACATGTCCAGCCAAGTCATGGCAGTGTTACACTTGTAGTAAAACTGGGCATACGTCCCGTATGTGCTCAAATGGTCGTAGAGTGAAAAGGATTAATGAAGAAAGGGAAGAATATTCTAGTAATGATAGTGATGATGAATGTGTAAATATCAATGGGGTCATGTTTGATGTCAATAGGATAAACTATGGAGATAAACCGGTTATGGTTACCATGTTAGTTAGTGAGTCCAAGTTGATTATGGAAGTGGATTCTGGAGCGGCATGTTCCTTAGTATCCGAAGAAACATACCTCAACTTGTTCAGGCATTTAAAATGTAGTCCAAGTGACCACTCATTGAAAACAGTGTCAGGAGAAAAGCTCCATGTATTAGGGGACGTTGTTGTGTCCGTCAAAAAAGGTAGTAAAAGTGTGAGTTTACCACTGATAGTAGCCAAGGTAAAAGGATTAAAACCATTACTGGGTAGATCTTGGTTGGATAAGTTGGCGCCCGAATGGCGTACTAACTTGAATATTAGTACTAGGTTAGATGTAGTGAAGTTGGTGCAAAATGGTCGCACAGATCTGCAGTCTGAAGCAAAACAGAAGTTCCCTACTGTGTTCGAAAAAGAGGGTCCTCCAATAATAGGCTATCAGGCAGAGATTGTTGTCAAAGAAGGCGCAACACCAATTTTTCATAAGCCGTACCCAGTACCGTATTCCTTGTTAAAGGGAGTCGAAAAAGAGTTAGATAGGTTAGTGAAAACAGGTTCTATCATTCCAATAACTAAGAGTGATTGGGCATCTCCCTTGGTAGTAGTCCCAAAAAAAGAGGATCAGATTAGGTTGTGCGTAGACTTTAAGGTTACCGCAAATAAAGTCGTGGAAACGGAGCACTACCCCTTACCAAAGTTAGAAGATATTTTTGCTTCACTTGGAGGTGGAAAGATATTTAGTGTACTTGATCTGTCTAATGCCTATCTACAACTACCAGTGGCCGAACCGTCCAGGAAGTTGTTGACAATAAATAGTCATGTAGGGTTGTTTCAATTTACCAGATTGCCATATGGGATTACATGTGCGCCGGCAATCTTCCAATCAGTCATGGATAGAATCCTTAAGGGCATTCCTGGAGTCTGTGTGTACCTTGATGACATTCTAATATCCAACAGTAATTATGAGGAGCATCGAAAAACAGTCTTATTAGTTTTTGAGAGGCTCTGTGAATGTAATATCCGAGTAAATGGAAGTAAATGTATTTTTGCAAGCTCATCTGTTGAGTACTTGGGACATCGTATAGATGGAAATGGTATACACCCCACTGAAGAAAAGCTGACGGCAATCAAGGAGTGTCCCCGTCCAGAGAATCTAAAGCAGTTACAGTCATACCTTGGGCTATTGAATTTTTACAATAAGTTCCTACCTATGTCGTCAGCTCAACTAAAGTCGTTATATATGTTAGAGAGAAAAGGTGTAGATTGGGATTGGACTCAGGACTGTGAAGACTCATTTGTATTAAGTAAGCAACTATTGCAAAACAACCGATTGCTTGCTCATTACGATTCAACAAAAGAGATCATAGTTGCCTGTGATGCATCTCCCTATGGGGTGGGAGCAGTTATGTCGCATGTGATAAATGGAGAGGAAAGACCAGTAATGTTTGCGTCATCAACATTAAATGCTGCAGAAAAGGGCTATGCTCAGGTGGAAAAGGAGGCTCTAGCGATAATATTTGCCGTGAAACGATTCCATAAATATCTGTTTGGAAGGAAGTTCGTTTTGATTTCAGATCATCTTCCGTTAAGGGTAATCTTTGGGTCAAAAAAAGGTGTACCAACCTTAGCTGCCGCACGTCTGCAACGATGGGCTATAATCTTATCCGCTTATTCGTATGAGATAGAGTACCGAAAAGGCTCGGAGTTAGCAAATGCAGATGCTATGTCACGTTTACCGATGTCTGGGAAATCGGGTGATCATTCATCGCTGCGTTCGTCCGCAGTCGAGATGGAAGTGAAGGTGTTGTCTAGTAGCGGTGAATCAGTACCGCTCACAGTGCACGATGTAGCTCGGGAAACTAGGAAGGACCCTATTCTGTCAAAAGTCATGCATTACACGCAGTCCGGATGGCCTAACCACGTAGACGATGAAAATCTAAAACCATATTTTTCACGTAGAATGGAACTATCGGTAGATGCACAGTGCGTAACATGGGGGAATAGAATCATTATTCCTAAAAGTCTTAGAGTAGAGGTTTTAGAGGTGTTACACGAGCAGCATCCAGGCATAGTACGTTCGAAAATGTTGAGTCGTAGTCACCTTTGGTGGCCCGGATTGGACAAGAACATAGAAGAAAGTGTAGGCCAGTGTGAGATATGTCAGAGCACACTCCCTAGTAAGCAATCCGTACCCTTGCACAGTTGGCCAGCACCGTTTAAAAGGTGACAAAGGCTTCATTTAGATGTTGGAGAAAAACACGGAGTTAAATTTCTCATATTGTCGGATAGTTATTCAAAATGGGTGGAGGTTTGGCAAATGACATCTACTACCGCAGAGAGAGTCATAGAGAAGATTCGTTCCGCAATAGCAGTTTTTGGATTGCCTGAAGTTATCATAACGGATAATGGGCCGCCATTTGATTCTAATGAATTGTCGGAGTATTGTAAGCGAGTCGGGATTCAGCTTATGCATTCGCCCCCCTACCATCCACAGTCAAACGGATTAGCCGAAAGAAGCGTAGGAGTTGTGAAACAAAATCTAGTGAAACAAGTGTTGGGCAGTAAAGGACATTTATCAGTGCAGGAAAAGATTGACAACTTCCTTTTTAGTTATAGAAATACTCCAAGTACAGTTACCGGGCTCAGTCCAGCTGAGATTATGCTAAAGCAGCGTCCGAAAACTAAATTGGACTTGCTCAAACCGAACATTACCTCTCAGTTGACGAGAAAAAGTATTGAAAGGAAAAAGTCATTTGATTCCAAAGGTATGGAAATGAGAGAGTTTGTCTTGGGTCAATCGGTTTGGGTCAAAACTCTTCGTAGGGAAGAAGTCAATTGGGAACGTGGAGAGATTGTTCAAGTTACCAGTAAAGTGACCTATCGGGTAAATGTCGCAGGTAGGGTCAGATTGGTCCATGCTGATCATCTTCGAGTATCCGCGGATCAAGTAGTGAACTACCGTAATCAAATTCCTTAAGTCGAGACTCGACAGCAGGAGGTAGTTAACCCAGGCTTCATTAGGGAAGGGGATCTCGCAGAAGAACAACAGGAAAATGATGTAGTTGAGGTATCGGAAAGTCAACCTGTGAATTGTCCTAGTCCAGCTAGAGGTCCTATGACAGCTGTAGAAGTTAAGAGGTCCACTCGAACAAGAAAAGTTCCACATAGGCTAGATTTATAATTATTACATGGTATTGATGATATAAGTCATGTTATGACTTACTACTAGTAACTGTAAGTTATTTAGGGTTATTGTTGTAAGTAATGGATTCTTCTATTATATATGTGTATTGTGTCTGTATTAAAAAGAGGAGAAATGTGGTGTATTTGACCAGTGCAGTTGTATGTCAACTGACTAGCCGAGTATTGTGAGGCAGGTCTAAAGATGGCGTCTATTGTAAAGTGCTATTAAAGTATGGTCCTATATTCGAAATGTGATTCTTCACTTATTACAACCCACATACATAATAGTATGTTTGAAAAAAAGTTAATGCGTCAGGAGTGGAACTACGGAACCCTTGTGTGAGGCGGCTACATTAATAGTAACGCCACAGAGACATTTTCTCTGAATTTTACTACTTTGTTAAACGTAGCACGGGTCGGTAACCGAGTCATGACGTCACAAATCTTGGCGTTCTCATTGGTCACTCATTCAAAAACCAATCAAAAACCGACTTGCAGACAAATAGTCGCTTACGTCTACGAGCACACCTCAATTGGTAGACCATTGTATACAGTTTGAAGCCTACCTATTATTTCAGTGTGCGCACTCCAATGAACACATTGCGGTTGGACTGCAATGTACCATTTATCCAGTTTACAGCTAGAACTGTTCATAATTCTATTCCCAAGATGACTTGAATACGATCAGAATCCGTCCTGTGGACGCTTGTGCGGACAATCGGTGTACGTACAGCGTAGAACCGATGGCAATGGCCAATGGTTTTCGAACAATTCACCAGGGGGTGGGCTGTGGTACTTTTTGAATGGGATGTCTGGCTCCGGTCACATTGGGGACGTGAACACGCCACTGTTTACCAGATTAAAATGTATTCGATAGTTTTTTTTAAAATTAGATTACTTTATTGAATGCTACGCCATGAATTTTACTCTCCTACATATTTATGAATAGTGAATGAAAGATTCGACAGTCAGGTCAAGTGATCACTGTCGACAGTTACAACGTATAGGAATGAGACCCCAGGGTATTGAAGCTAGCACAGTCACAACGTAGGCCTACAGGAATGAGGCCTCTGTTGCGTAGTTGTGATTTCAACATTCGGCTCTCTTTCTATCAAAAAGCATTCTAATTTGAAAAAAAAATGCTGCAAATAGATCTGTAAATACGATTCGATATTTCATTCGTGTTTGTTTCGCCGTGATTAATACAATACGATTAGATATTTTATTCGTGTTTGTTTCGCCGTGATTTCTCCTGAACATAGAATTCAAAAATGATTGTTATCAAGTGTGAAATCATATTGTTTTGTGTGCTTTGGGCGCTTGGCTCTCTTGTGAGTTGTTGAGAAACTTTGCGGTCGAGCTCGGGAAAAGTAAAAACAATACCTTCATAACCTCAAACGACGGGCAATGTCGATATTTGTCTTTCAACTAACCGCCATGTGTGATGATTGCTATGACTTGTTCTGTAGGAATAAGAAACCGTCGCCTACAACACGAGGCTCTTCAGCACCTCATCCAGCTACTTCCGGTTCCGAACCGGGACACGCTGTCGGTGCTCGTCAACTTCCTGTCCGTGGTCGCTCACCGCTCCTCTGACTACCGGGCCGCAACAGGTAACAATGTTCCCGCAATAGGGAACAAACTTCTAGTCAGGGGATTCTGCCGATGTCGCAGAAGTCATTAACACTGCAAGATATGAAATCATCATAAGATGCACATAATAACTGGAGAAAATACCAAGTCAAATGTTATGATAACCAATGTGGTAAGATCAATTGTATAACAATCCCAATATTTTTACCATCCATTTTGACAACGCCTACACAAAAAATATTATTGTGTTACACAGTACACTGCACCCTGGTTCAGCCCGCAGGTGGGCCTACCAGTGATGAATAAAGGGGCGGGGGGAGTGAGATTTATTTAGCGTTTTATTTGCTTGGAACAGGCATTCAGCAAAACTAGTTTCCTTTCCTTATCACACTAAAGAATCCATGTATTCGCGTAGTTCCCGAAACACGTAGAATCGTATTTAAAAAGAGAACATTTCAGAAGTGTCCCTGCGGAGCTTAATTTCTCCCTCACTTGCATACACTTTCACTATTCGCATTAAGTTTTGGGGGCTCATAATTGAATTCTTGCCCGGGGCGCTAAAATGACATGGAACGGCCCTGCAGTTACAACAACTGTGATTAGCAAATATCAGTTGGGCACGTTCACCTCTATAAGAAAAATAATTTTGGCATCTAAATATCATCTGAAACACGTTGAACCATATTGAAAAAGGTGTAATTTAAAAAAATTCCTTGTGGCGCCAGAAGGGGTCCTTTTCCCCCGCGGGTCGCAGGCTCGCGTTAATTACGGGCCGTTGCACAACTGTTCTTATGGCATTTTCATTTCCAAAGTGAAATACCCCCCCCCCCCCCCCCCCTCCCCATGAATATGAGCAGGATCCGCCCGAGCCAGGAACATAAACCCCAGTGCAGGCTAGGGTTAAACCCGCGGGCGGTTATTACCCAGGGGCAGATAGTTCACTTTTTCCTCACTCTCGTCAAGTTTCAACTCAAAGGTTGAAGGTTCACTCAAGTTTCAAGGTATATTCTAATTAAATGAATCATGAGTAGAGACTGATATTTGCTGAACAATTATCTGCAATACACATGGAATTAAAACATCCCACTCTTTATATATAGGAGAAAACGTCAAATGTGTCTACCACTTGAACATGAGACTTTGAGTTGAATCTAGGCTAAGCTGTCAAAGTGAAGACATGAAAACAATTTGGCATACACCGCCTTCTATATTACTACTTATATTTCAGCGATTTGGACTGTATCACGGAGGCAGATATATTAAACACGGTCCTCTATAAACCATAACGTCCTTCAAACAAGCAGTTGAAATATGAATGTGTAAACAATCTCCCTGTTGACCCGTGGTACTCCAAGCCAGGGTTGAATCTCTGACAGCGGGTTAGACGTGGGTTTACTAGGTATACAGTGTAAAAGCAGCTCAAAATATAACTTGCACTTGGATCATTTGAGCTGTTTGTCAGGTGGCGGTCACACACACACACAAAATCCTTTTCTATCGTTTCTATTCTATTTTGTATTATTTCTCTATTCTATTTGGTTTATAGACCTTTCCTTGGTAGGTCCATGTGAGAGCACCCTTCATCTGATTAGCTGCCTGTATTGTGTACGCAACAAGACACAGGCCACTTGGCCACGGCGTATGGTACAGGACAACTGTTATTAGTGACCAATATTCAATTTCCACTTGTGTTTTCTGTGACGTCACTCCCCCCCCCCCCCCCCCCTCCCCCCCACCACCCAATCTCAGCCAATAAATGTTGTTGTCAATTCCTCGAGCTTTGTACGTGTTTTGCAGGCGAGTGGATCCCCGGCAACAAGATGGACAGCAACAACTTGGCCACGCTGTTCGCGCCCAACATCTTGCACTGCATCAAGCCAGGCTGTGCGCAGGAGCTGAGCACGGAGGGCGCGGAGGAGCGGATCGACGTCATCAACGTCGTGCGGAGCATGATCGATCACAATCAAGATCTATTCTCGGTGGGATTACTATGTGTTCTGTTCTGCATGCTTCATTTAGACTATTCCGATTCATTCGGGCGGACATAGGCCTAACTGACAGTGACATTCTAAAAAACAATCATACTTTTTCCACTGAACCCAAAATCCTACAATATTCAATGTATTATTTTATTCGTGATTTCCACATTTCTGTGACTGCTAGTAATTGATGGCAAGCATCCAGCTATTGTATTTGTCGTTTGTTGCCAGGTATCAGCCGAGCTGTTGGACGAAGTGTACGTGCACATGATGGATAGCCATCCCGACGCCTTGGATATCTTATTGAGAAAACGATATATGGGAGGTGAAGAGTAAGTAGAGGCCTAATATGGATATATTACATTATATCTCATTTGTATTAGAGCCGATAAGATTGATTCTCCTTGTTGTGTATAGTCGTTTGACTGGCAAGACAAAGAGGAGTCGGTCGTTTGGCTCATACAGTTGATCGCACTTTGAAAACGAAGCCAGGCAGGCGCGGCTTCGAGTCCCCCTGCAGACCATCACACTTAATCGTTTCAACAACTCCCGCTCAATCGTACCCCCAAACAGCCTAGCTGTAGGTGAGGTTGTAAGCACTAGTGAATTGTACTAGGTATAGTAGATTGTATATTTTCACCGTTTTACCTGGCTCATTGAAATGTGAGATGAAGCCACCCTGGTAAGGCACTGCTTCAGAGGTCAACAGAGGTCAAGTCGGGCGCGGGTTCGTTCGAGTCCCCCCTCTCATAAGACATGGGTTTTCACATCCTTTCAATATAACCAGCTCATTCGTGTACCCCCACATAGGCCTAATCGTCAATTTGAAGTTGTAAACGTGGTACATTGTTTGGTAGTTTGGATGAAGCCGACCCACTGTGCACGGCAGAAGGTGGCGGTGGTGGTGGCACTGACAGCCCCTGTCGCTCTCCCTCGTCAACAGTCGTGAGCGAGCCCGATGGCGTCCCTGACCAGGAATCGGGAGAGCAGGCGCGCAGAGTGTGGTCCAGGGAGGACTTTCTGCACGAGACCGCAGCAATGGGAGGTCCCGATATGTCCATGCGACCAAGGTACCGGAAATAGAGAAAACGACACAATAAGGCACGAGCATGGTTTGATATTTCCCTTTTTATGTTATAGAACTCAGACATAGATGGGTATGTATGTGAAATGTATAATGGTGATGAGTGACTAATAACTGTTTACAAGTATGCATTAACACATTATATTTTCAATACCAGAAGCATGGAAATTGTCTCACCAAAACCGATGTGTATCCTTTATCTTCCCTCAAATCAGTACACATGTTTATAGTTTTAGAAATATAGACATAATAGTAGTAGTAAAGAATTTGAAAGCGCATTATTTGTTGCACTATTTTGTTTCTTATGATGGAGCTAGGCTATGGTGGTGGGCTATGGTAGTAGGCTCTCATTTGAAACGATTTTAAATTCATGTAACAACATCTGTTGATCAAGAGTCCAAGGTATTGTCCAGAATAGAATAGGCGTGATCTGAAGATAGAATTTCACATTTTAAAAAATATTTAAACATGACGTGTGTAAGAACTCCAACAAACATAAATAAGGCAATAAAGGAACAAAGCATCAAATGAACTTTCACAATACGTACAGATTTCAGTGTAAGAATGCGTAGAATGAACCTAGACCACGATTAAATTAAATGTCTTCGAGCCTTGATGGCAGAGTTGATCCGTGTCTGCCTGCTCAATGTTCCAGTCAATGTTTCAATCAGGAGCTTGAGCTCAAGGGATGAAGTCATTGATCGAAACACTGACCCATGTAAATCAGGATAGAATAGAACAAATATGGCTATGTATATTTAGTTTGTAGCAATTCCGACAGAGAGCGTATGGAAGAATTGAAAGTTGTTTGCTTTCGATTTCCGAATCCATTATTTGCAGTTAGGTTTCCCAGGTTTGGCAACACCTAGGTTTGCGTATCCAATTCAATTCAATCTAAGTATTCCATAATATGCGGAAAAGATCATGTCTACGGGGTAAATAAAATGTAAGAGAAATAATCCAAGCAGGGGTGTCGGAACACGTTGAAATTTGGGGGGGGGGGGTGGCAAGCTCAACAATTGCGACCCATGGGGGAAGGAAGTATGGGGTGCCACTTTGGAAAAAAATTACAGCTATTTCTAGCAAAGTGGGTTTCAACAGCAAACAGCGAGACGAATTGAGTCTTGCAAGACCTTTTTCTTGCCCCACTTGGCCAAAAGTTAGCAGGGGCAATGCCATTTCGTATTCGTATTCAATCTAGGTTTTCTGACCGGTATTTCCGGGTCAGATTTTCCGGACCGGTTTTCCGGATCAACGGAACGACATAGGGATTCAGGAAAAATCTGTCAGGATAGTCGACCATGACGTGAATCGAACCCCGGTCTCATGAATAACAGTTCAGTGTGCTAACCACTCGACCACCTGTCTCAGTGTAGCATATTGATGTATAATTAAATAAGCTATAATTACTCTGCATCATATTTTATCTTCCATGTTTTATTTTATCATCATATTTATATCGAAATATATCCCATTATGAGGGTGTGATTTTCCAAGGCGGAATGAGTTACTATACAGTCTTATTATGTTTAATTGAATAAGCTATAAGCTACAATTATTCCATAATTATTTCCAAGTATATACCACCACAACACCAGAACATTGTCCACATGCACACATTAGTGTCGTGGAGCGCGAGCTTAATTTGTGATTTCGACTAAATTTTACTACTAATTATATTATTATTATTCAGCAAGAAAAATTAAAGTATTTATTTGACACCTGAATTGAGTAGAAACGGATTTTTTGTTTGATAGTTTTGTGGGATAGGTTCGTGGGCCTGACACTAACGTCAGCAAGTCGCATGAATCAGGGAGGGAAAGGGGTCTAAATTTAAAATCAGTTTGGACTTACCAAAGTCGTGGAGTGTGAAACGGTTTTTTATTATACACACACACTCTCAAAATTTCACCAGTATAAGTTAACACACGTAAAATGAAGATTTGTTATTGAATTAAACTCAGTTTATAAGTTGAGACACTTTAAAATTAAATTATAATGAAACACAATTGTTAGCTGGTCTATAGGTTTTAATAAAACGTACACAGCTAATATAGTCTTTTAAAAGATTAACGAGTCTATTTGTTTATACAAACGAAATTGAATTAGATAGGCAAAAATTCACTGTTTGCTCTGTCAAAAAGTTATATCTAAAAACTGTGTCAACGATTGACAACCCGGCGAGAACACCAGAAAGCACGCGGCTTTAAGGAGAGGATCCTCTCTAGAACAGATAACGCTCAATAGAGAGGAGGGAGGGAGATAATAGGAGTAATCCAGATGAATAACTGAGGTTTTTAGCCTCTGGGAGCTCTTTTTATAGAACTTGATTTGAAGGAGAAGAAGGAAGGGATGAGATTTTGGTCAAAGGGGTGAAAGAAATGGGTCGTTCTGATTGGTAGATGAAAGAAGAGGGAAAGAGTTATTTTAAGAAATTATTGAAAGTGAGATTATTAAGTTGATAGAATGTATGGAATCATCATGTTATTTAATTATCAAATTGATTAGTTGATTAAAGTTATTAAGAGTTATTGAAGTCAAGTTTTTGAGAATAACTGAAAGGGTGCAGAAGAGAGAGGTAAGGGTGAAGGTCATGGTCAGTGGGCCAAGGGTAGGGATTGAGACTGGTTAGGGGATGTTGCAGGGGGAGAGAAGGGATGTTTTTTGTTTTGTCAGGTTGCAGGTATGGAACTGTTAGGAAGGAATATAGTTTTGTAAATTTGGTCAACTGTTATTTTTAAATCACAGCTGATTTTGACTTTTGATATATTTTAACAGTGAATTTTCCCATAATCTTGGAGTTGTAGGCTATTGTTCAGGATATTACTCATTAAAGCAATTTATGTGTAGAAAACAAGATATGTTTAATATTAATAATACAATGTATAGGCCGCAATTTATGAATCTGAATAAGTTTATTTAATCACACCATGACATTAGAATGAATTCATCATTTGCCCCAATTGGGAAACATTGATTTTATATCAAGCTTTCGATGTTGATTAAAACATGAAAAATAATTAATTAACACCGAAAGCTAGTGAAGATTACAACTAAAAGTTGAAAATCAATTGTTGAAATGGTTTTACGGAACATCACAGAAACAATAATTAAATGGCATTTAAATTTAGTGTGAAATGCATGCAGAATAGAAATAGAGTGCAACCCACACCAAAATGTGTATATAATTTTGTTGTTTTCGCTGTTGCACCTAGGAAATCTAATCGAAGAAGCTAATCAAAGGAATATTCGAGCCAAAAGATGGTATTTTTGATTAATTGAGTTGTGAATTTCAGGCACAAGGATCGCGATCGTGGAAGAGAGCGCACATTCAGAGAAAGACCTCTTGATGAACCTTGTACACTGTTGCGAAGTGGTAGCAGTGAGCTAGCCAACGGTGAGGCATGGAAGCTGTCTACTGCCACGTGCCAGGAGGTGGAAGGCGCACTCAAGACTCGGTCCGTATCCGTGGACAGCGGCCATGTTGCTTCTCCTGACGACATGCCAGGAAAACTCTACAAGGTGCTTGTTTATATCAATAGTGTGTTGGATTGATCGAAATCTTAACAGGCTGCCGTCCCCGTATAGGCCTGCTAGCATTAAAAAGGGATGAGTTGGGTTTAATTTCATTCGACCCCGTACATTTGACCCCGATTGCAAGTTGTAATGAGACTTCAAGGGATAAGACAGCTAGGTTCCTGCTAATATATGCATGGCTAGAAAATATTTCACCATGATTGAGAACATAACCCAAGAGAACCTTCATCGACTGACACCACTTATAACACACTTAATTTCAAGTCAGATACACACTATAGGCCTACCATTACGTCGACACCAGCCCATTTAATCCCACCTCATGTGTCGTGTCTGGTGACTTGGCCTTGGAACATGGCTCTTCGGAGGTACTAGAGGCGTGCAAAACGCGTCTTTGCCTTGTTCCGTCTTGTGTTGTCATAAGCAGTAAGAGGAGGCATAATTGCGTCAATGGCTTTCTGAAATGTACTAGTCCATACACTTGAATCTTGATACCTAATTACCTGTGGATAATTACCAATAGTACTTTTACATAGAGACCAACTTCAATTTTCAATAATTGAATTATGTAAGCCCAGGTATTTTTACGTCCAATATTTATTTTACCAATCGTAGTAGCATAATAATATCAATTACTTTCAAGTAGTAACAAATGTCATAGTACCCGTACTATGAATATTATAATTGTGATGATGGCGGTCGGTTGGCTTCAGCTTGCATGTCCTTGTTGGCAATGACACAATGCCAATCAGCAAATCAGGGCACAAAGAAATATCACCAAAAAACGTAATTTTGCTTCCCATTATTTGCTAACGGAGCAATAACATTGCTTGTATGGTTACAATACTAAGTATTGCGTTCGAATGTTTATTTTATGAAATAGATTATAAAGATACTAATCATTAATAAATGTAATTAATAAATTATACCAATTAACATGTTGTCATGATTGGTAGTGAGTAGGATTAGAAATACTAATGTTTCAATTTCGTTCAGTTCTAATGCTGAGAAATTATTTCTTATAAATTGTAGAGAAATATTCTTTTTATTCAATATGTAGGCCTACGTGCTTTTTCCATTAATTTCAACACTACAACATTTTTTCGAGGTTCCAAAATGTCCTTGAATGATTCTGTCCATCAACAAAAAGGGTTTTATTTGAATTGTTAAAGAGTAACAAGGTAAGTGAACCGCGTCAGTGTTCACGTCATTAAATTACCCCAATAGTAGACCTATGCTTGTACTTCTTCTAAGAAGGTAAATCAAAAATCAACAACGGTTCCGGCGTGATTTCAGTCTTCTGAATATCATGATTATTTAAATACAATGTGGCTAACCCTTAGTTTCAAACACAAGTATGATAACATAAATACTTATTTTCATATAATTTAAGAAAATTTATTAAATATGGGCTGTTTATATATTTTCATGAACACACACTTCTGAAAATTGGTGAGAATTGTGAAGGAACTCTTCATTATTTACTCTCTGTAAACTTGCAAATTGGCATGCGACGATCGAGAAAGATTCGATAAGTAGGCCTACCTTGATGAGATATGATTAATTGAAGTATATACGCCACAATAAGTTACTTCCTTAAATAACAGTATAAATGTACAATTCTCGGCCCTCCCTATGCCCAGATACCGTCAGTGGAGTTGATAGAACCTTTGAGAAGTGGAGCCGGAATCTTAGATATGATTTTTGATAATATACCGGAACCGGAACCCATAGTTTAGAGCACACGTACGGTCCCGTAAAGTGGCCGATCTCGTCACATTAAAATACATCCTGAAAACACATTAACCGACATGGAATGCACTCAAACCACAAACCAGCAGACAAGTTACTCGTCAACAAGTAGAGTCTATACGAGGAAATTGTCAATAAAATTTGCGTAGATTATATTTAAATCAAAATTTCGGAAATAGCCATTTTATGTGGTCGCAAGTGTAGGTCTACGTGGTACCGGAACTAGAATCGATAAACCACAAGTGTTCGGTTCGCTGTATCTAATGTGCAAGCCCTGTACATTTGTAGATTAAGAGGTCAAATGAGTCGATTTAGCGGAATATCAGTTTTTTGATAATAACTTTTGAACGGTATCGACATTCTGAAAACAAGGAAACACAGATATTTTCAATACCTTTAATATTGTAAGTAATAACTATTTATCTCAAATCGCCTGATTGTCAGGTATATACGCTTAAAAATACACATTTTTTAACCGTATATGCCTGACAATTATGCGGTGTGAGATGAATACTTATTACTAACATCATCTTAAAAGGTATTTAAAATATCTGTCTTTCTCTTGTTATCAGAATTTCGATATCTTATACCGTTCAAAAGTTGTCACAAAAACACTGATATTCCGCTAAATCGACCCCCATGGACTCTTAATTTTTATTGTTTTGTAATGCTTCAATAACATACCGTTAATGTTTTATAAGTAGTTTGTACTTGATCGCTATCCTGGCGAACTTTGCGTGAGGAAGCGACGGACCTAACTGGCTGTTTACAAACAACCCTGCTGATAGTATAACTGTTCATTCGGATTAAATTATGCTAGTTGCAGGTTAAAACACATTACTTTAATAGGTAAGGTTATGTAGGTCACGTCACCTTTCGGCAATTAAGATTACTCGCTACAACAACAACAATAACGTTCACCACGAGTTACGGCATAGACTTTGCCACCATGAGTGGTGTAGGATGGGGTTGTAGGGAGCGATATGGGCAGTTGCCCAATTCAATGAATAAAAATTTAAAAAAATAAAAAACGTGAGAAAATAGTTACTATAAAGACTAAAACAAAAAGTGTAGCACAACTCGACAGTTAGTTTGTAACTGCATTGCATATATTTGCCTATCGTGATGACTGACTGAATCAAGCTAGTGAAATATTACCAAATTTACTGCAATGTGTGAAGCTAAAACAAACAAATGCCACTTTCTTGTTTCTCAATGTTATTTTCGGTTCTTATTAGCAGTGCTGAGTTGGAAAAAAGTCGAGGCAGCTCGCGGTTTGTTCATGCCAGTCTATACTTGTTGCACAAATTATTGCACATTATATCTAAAGCTCTCATTGTCTTGTATATAACAATCAGTGCATCTTATTCAGGATACAACATAATATGTAATCACATCCAGTGTTTGTCAATCTAACATTAATTAATCATTCTAAAGCATGAATGTCATTTTTAATAAAGATGAATTATTATTCCATTTCGTATTAATGTTTGTAATAATATGTAGAGCTTGAACTACAATTAGAGTGAAAGTTCTTATTTTACCTGACTAAAAGCCAGTGAACCTTGCAATATTGTATAGAATGTAACAAATATCAGAAGAACATAAAATGGACGTTACTTTTAGTGCATGCTCTCGTTCTGCAGCTGTTAATGTCAGTAGGCCTATTGTGAAAGAGTACGTCGATGTATTGAACTATAGATATTATCTTGTATTGACAATAACTATACTAATAAAGTGACTAATACCTAATACATTTACTACTAATTAATACCCTCATGTTTACAATCTAAATAGTACATTTAAAAAGCAGCGGATCTCGAAGCAAAAGTCTGAACTTGTTCGTCTGATACCTAAACACAAGGTTGACAGGATTAGCCAGATATAGAGAGAGGACTTTTACTTTTGTTCCAGGCTGTTCCTCCCTAGACCCCTACTGGAATTATACGGCAAATTATCTCCCTGAAAAGTCTCTATTTTGTCCGTGAAAAGTCTCTAAAAAGTCTCTGTATCGACCGTGTTTCGGCCGACCAAAACACGGCCGAAACACAGGACAATTGGGACAGAAAAGTCCCTGTTTCGGCCGTGAAATGTCTCCGTTTCGGCCGTGAAAAGTCCCTGTTTCGGCCGTGAAATTTCTCTGTTTCTGCCGTGATATGTCCCTGTTTCGGCCGTGAAATATCTGTTTCGGCCGTTGTTGGTCCCGGCCTACCTAATTCATCAATAAATTAAGTGATGAGTTACATCGTGTTCATGTGACGCATGCAATTGGAGAACATGTTTTTTGAAGTTCAGATGAGCGGCCAGTTGAATTATTTTTTGCTGTAAAAAATAATAGGCCACCCCTAAAAAACATGTTTTCCTTTTGCGTGCGTCACAAAGAACAGTGTAATTCAACAGTTAATTTAATGGTGCAACATTGGGCTGCAATCATTTAAAGTTAAAGCACGTAAAACAGGGGCAATACACGGCAAAGTAGTTTTCTGAACCCTCATCTGGTACGCCATAAGTCGTCTTTTGGAGAGCAAAGAGTTCTGTAGACGCTAGACGACAGTCAGGACTAGGCCATTTGACAGTAGAATCACGTAATCCACCCCTAAAATAAATTGTCGACCAGTTTTAGCAAATTCGTTGTAGCAGTTCTTCATTACACTCCTCATCATGTTAACTCGACAAGTACAAGTGAGAGACTGGACAGTGTGAACACTGGATGCAGCAATGAAATTCGGTGTGACAAGTAAAAACTGGTCATACACTCCCATTCAACCCTAGCTTCATGCCATGTGGTACATTGCCCAAGGCGACAAATACTTCCAACACAATAACGTTCGACATTCCCATCGATTCCTAGAAACAGAAAACTTCTCAAAGTCCGGCCCCATTTCTGCCGTGAAAAGTCCTCGAAACGGCCGTGTTTCGGCCGTGAAAAGGCGCTATATTGTCCGTAAAAAGTCCATGATATATTGTCAGTGTTTTGTCCCTTGAAGAGACAGAAATTTGGTCCGTGAAAAGTCCTTAGATCGGCCTGTTTCAGCCCTGTTTCAGCCGTGTTTTACCCCTGTTTCGGCCGTTCAATATCATTAAATTTTCGGCCGTATTTCAGCTCTGTTTGGGCGCTATACAACCGCATCTTTCTGCAGAGTGTTTGCCTACCTACCAATTTTGTAATGATTTTCTCAAAACGAGCCCAACCAATTTGGCTCGAAAACTACACAGTTCTATGTTCGATACGTCTACGTGACCTGAAAAAGTTTTACGTTAATCAGTCACACCGTGTGACTTGTGCAGTGAACACAAAGCCCAATTAATAAGTGTAGCATGGAGAGGCCTACAATACATCGTTTTGATAAATCTTCAGAACATGATAGGCCTACAGTTCTGAAAAATAAGATGTTTTCCTCACTAACTTTCAAGTCAAATAATTTAAATTATCGCCCACACGAGGATTTTGGTTTTGAAACATTTTTTCTATGAAAAAAACTCGAAAACACAGCTAATGAAATGTGACAATTATAGTTTTAACGTCATTCAAGTATATCAAGAAGTTTGATATAAACCCCAGACCGACTCATCTGGGACACACAGCCATACTCAGCATTCTTCTTGACGGCAATTCGGGAACCAACAATCAAAAAATTAGATATGTTGCAAAATAGTCTAACAATCTATCGGAATATTTCGAAAGTGACGCATGAACATAAGAAGTAAGTTATTGTTTACACAGCCCTCTGAGCAAGGCAATAAAAATAATATTTCATCTGATTTATATCTGTATAGATGATGTGTTGCTCTGAAACTACTCTCATCTAGACACTGTTCATTTATTGCTGGCTGTAGGTAATGGACGACCACGAGAGACGGCAAAGTTCCCCCCTGATGTCTGACAACAGTGGAGTGATCACAGCGAGCCTCAAGATACCTGTACCCGGAGCGAGCTCGCAGTCCTTCGCACTGAACCTAGACGACGTGGACGTCCCCTACATAGAAGACGGCGCAGGATACATGACAACCGAAGGAGGTCGACAACATATGACTATAGGTAGCCCATCGTAGTTGTGGCCGAACTAAATACTAATACTTCATCTAGGCCTAGTATAGAACAACTTGATCGAGGGCATAATATAAAAATTATTTTAAAAAAAGTTACAAAAAAAGTATATTCTTTAATTCTAGCTGGGCCCACCGGGCTGCGAGAATTTTTCTGCAAGTCTGTTTTTAAATGGGGCTAAAAACAATAGCTGAATTTCACAACATTTTTGTAGATAAATTCGTTTTTGTGGTCGAATAGAGAAAAAAAACTAAACCATAACCCTGCGCTTGATTCACCATTTGATAGTTATTTTGCTGAAAATAAAAAAGTAGCAGCGTCGGGAGTCGAACCATCAAAACGTATGGCAGCAATGCTACCGGTTACACCACACAGTCACATGCTCGCACATCGTTACTCTATCATATGATAGCGTGGGGTGGTAACTGAGTCATGACGTCACAAATATTTGCCTTCCCATTGATCACTTCTAGTCCCATTTAAAAACCGACTTGCAGAAAAATTCTCGCCACCGGGTTAGTTGGGCCCACCGGCATATGCAGTGAGATATCGAAAACAAAGACTGTTGAAATTATATGCATTATTCATGAATCATCCCCAACACTAAAGCTGGATTTCCTAGGACTGCAAACTACTCGATGAAATTCATATATTTGTGCCTTTATTTTCCTAAATATAGCACGCATGTCGCTCCGTGCAGCTATTGTTGTAGGGATGGTTAGGTAACGACACCACGGAACGGTTAGACAAATCACCACGCCAAGTTGTGTCGTGTGTCCGATTGCCTTCACAATTTGTTCACATACACCTAATTCAATACTGTGAAGTGTGGATTCAACAAACTGAGATAATTCCACCAAAGAACATGAGGAACCTTAACATATCTCAAAGAAAAAAAAGAAAAATATGCATGCACAGAATTATTTCAAATTAAATTATATTCTCCATTCTGTAATGTAGTAAGTTTTGATGTATACCCAGAAATAATATCAGGGACCAACTTTTTCAGTACGTTTTCCAGTGGATCCGATTTAAAAAACTTACTAAAGAAACTATTCAACATGAGGGAGCATTAGGGACGAGACCAAAATTGAAAACTTACTTAGGTAGCAAATGACTTAAAGAGAAACTGATCACATCCCTAAAGAGGTATCATTGTATAGACAACTTGAGAATTAATTTAAAAGACTGGTATTTTCCTAACTTAATCACAACATTTCTATTGCAGCAATTCCAGATAGGAGAAAATTCCATACGAGAAAAGACGTTATCAGAACCTAATCCAAGTGAAGACACATGTGTGCGGACTGCTTCAGGAGTGGTTATCTTTTGTCCAGGTTTAGTGAGAGGTACGCCTGTGAGCAGCTCCCCTAGGCGGCAACGGTCGGCCAGCGGCAGTGACTCCTCCCAGGCTACAGGCTCCATGGCGGCGTTCGCGCAAGGCTTCGACTCTGCGGGCTCACCGGCCACATTGCGTAACACGACGCCATCCGTGTGCAGCAGTAGTGGGGGAGAAGCAGGTATATTCAGCTCAACGCCATCCTGGGCATCCACTCCTCCCACATCTCCTGATGCTACAGTCACCACAGTCAATTATATACCGGAAGATTCAGTGCAACCTGCCAGGTTTTCAGTGCCAAGTAAAGGTGAATAAGTCAACAATATACAATATCGTACTAGATACAGCCTGTATTTGTGAGTCAATGTTACTTTCATTCCAATATGTCACGTTCAACAAAATAAACAATGATCATGAATGAATATAATTAGTTGATAATTATCAAACATGGTCATGAAAACTAATCAACTATTAAGACTAGTAGGACTACTAGTGGAGGAATAAGATTTGTTGAACCAACCAAGCAATTTGAATCATTCAGCATGATTTCTTAGATTACACAATCTAGTATTTGTACAAATAGTTAGGAGGTAAGTTACATAAACGCTGATATAAATTATAAATTATGCGAGAAATTATGTTACCAAATGTAATAAGAAAAATATATGTATTATTCTAGTAGGCCTATCGTGGATGTAATACCTAATCAACCAACACTGTATTTCAAATACAGTACTAGACCCTAGACGCAAGCTACTAGTGTATATGCCTATCCTCTCTGTGTACCAGGGATGTTGTGTAACCGGTAGTACAAAATATTGCGTTCAATTTATCAAAACATTCACGAGAACTAGTTCATCGAAGAGAATCGTATTGGTTAGTTTCCTTAATAACCCCAGCAACAGCAGACAATTCCATAGAAATAATCGACACACCAATAGATTAATGTGCAATTAGTCAACGTGCATACATGTGTTTCAGGAGATGACCATACACTGCAAACAGCAAGGTTTTCAATAGCCACAAAAGGCACAATGGCATACCAACGCGGCACTTCTGTGACGACCAAAGAATTAGCACCTGTCATTCTACAGAAAGTCACCTTCACATCTACAAGTGAGTTACAACAGATCCAGAAAGTTGATGCCAAAACTAGCTACACATCTTATCAGAAGGCATACTCGCCGGGTAGCTCTGGCGAACTACCAAAGAGTGCAAGCACGTCGGCAGTAGTGGTTAATAAGAAAGTTGAATTCGAACCCGAGCGTGAAAGTGATCGTAAATTAACGACGAGCATTTCGAGTATAGGTGGTGCAGTGATGCGCTCTAAAACAGCTGACATTGAGCGAATGCTGAAATTACAGAAGGACGCTGGAAAACCAGAGACCACACAACAAACACAACACGATAAAAAGAGTTACGCCAAAAGACGTTATACGGATTCTAGACACCAGACTAAGCATATACCTGATGCAGAAGCTTTACAATCCACTAGTCAACCCTCTAACGATAGTAAACCCGAGGGCACTAGTAATACCCAGATACGAGCTGGACCCGTTTGGAAAAGAAGAGAAATTATTGCGAGTGATAACAAGCAGCATGAAACTTAATTAAACAGCTATTATGTGGTTGTAAAACAATGTTAAATAATTTAAATGTCAACATTTTATTATGTACGTTTACTCTAGTGCATCACCAGTTAGCAGTAGACCCCCTACTCATCTAAACGGAAAAGCACATGGTAATGTTCTGTTGTAATATGCAAAAATGTTTTCCATTTGCATTCATATTTGTCGTCAGTTAATATTCTGAAATAAATGTTCGCATAAAAGCTAATTTGCCTAGTAGGTCTACACTACTGTACTGGCACGAGGATCAGCATCCAAGTGTCCCTCATTCTCAAACTCTCATATGCCCGACCCTTTGACTATATCATAGGACGCTTCCTTAGACAATTGTCTCATAGACCTATATAGGTCATCAGGCATATATAGGTATATATAGGTATCATAGGCCATATACGGACAAATAACCCAACCTGAATAATTATATAAACAAAATGTCTACGAAATAATTTCTACTTCGAACCTTTTTTTTTTGTTATAAAGAAGTGATTACAAAAGAAACCAAATAGGCCTTTTAAAAATAAATATATATCGTCACGGTACCGTATACGTGGTGTTAAGGTGAGATTTCTTCTGCTGTCGTTGTCGTTGACGCGTCGTTGTTATAGTATCTCACAGGTGGGCAGTTGACTGTCCATTGGAAGCTGACGGAAATTTCTTCATGTGGTTGCCGAAACTTTGAGAACCCACGCCTCCGGGATACGCACGTCTTCCTCCGGTCGCAGTCAGGATAGATCTGGTCTTTCGTCGCCAACTTCCATATTCTGCAGATTTTACTGCGTAGTTTGTGGTGCAATCGTTGCGTGTTGAAAGTCAATATGGTATAGTCAAAACCAACACACACCCACGCGATAAATAGTAATTCCTTTTTCACATTCTGCTCAAGGGTCTGTTGACAAGGCTATACATTTGTATCTACGTGACTTTTTATAAAATAGCTGATGAAATGGTGCAATACCTATAAATTAACCGGCTGACAAAATACGGGGTTCCTTTTGGGTAGTGAACAGATTAAATAAATGTATTGCGTCTAATAGAAAACCATTACAATAGAATGTTGAAGAGAATTCAAACAAAATTTACATTCCATTATTGCCAAATTGATTGAATTGTTACAAGTTCGTGAATCGAATCCTGTTTATAATAATAATAATAATAATAATAATAATAATAATAATAATAATAATAATAATATCGTTTATTGTCATATTTGGAGAACCCTTAATACAGTGTGTATGGATATACATGATGTTGGATTGTGCAGACATTTTTGTGTTAAAGTATAAAGTATAAAAAAGTATAAAGAAGTATAAATAATAATTACATTGTGGAGTAATGTTTTCTAGGACTAAGCTAAGATAAGATGAACATTATAAGATAAACGCAATGATGAAGTTTATTCGGAAGCCATATTGTCATCGAGATAATATAGGCCTACTAGGTTTATACCATGTTTATTAGGAGCAAACCCCAGCAGATATTACTTTAAACTACCACTCTCTAAATATATTTCGAAACGCTTCATCCACTTTTCCCATAACGCTCCTTGACTGGCTTGTTCGCACTGGAGGGCTGGGAAGGGTGTGAAGCCATAACCTACAGTAGAGTATATAGGCCATGATGGTAGTTTGAAGTAATATTAGGAGCAAACCCCTGCAGATATCCTTTTTATTTATGGTTCAGGAATTTCTTCATCCCATCCTCATCGCCATTGTCGTGTTTTAAAGGATATTTGAATTGAGATGCCCGGGTTCTTCTTCAGGCATTGATGACCCGAGCCGCATGCGAGCCTCACTTTTGACTTGCGCTAGAGAGGAGGTATACGACATTTATTAAACACTCCCAGAACCAACCAACCACCAGCAGAAGCACACCCACCGCTTGATGCGTATGCACTAGCTAAACTCAAGTTACACGCAAAATTCGTGTCGTGAAATAACCCAGAAGTGCAAACAATGAAGTTCCGTCAAGCCCGGCAGCTCGAAGGCGACACATTGGCCCAGTTCCACATCCGACTTATCACTCTAGCAAATACCTGTAACTTCCACAACCAGGCAAGTGAAATAAAATCACCAATCATCCTGCACACGACATCCCCCAGGCTTCAACGCTTTGCAGTTAGGGATGCCAGCACCACCCTCGAGGAAATCCTAGAGAAAGGTCACTCATATGAGCAAATTGAGGAGCATGCCGCTCAAACTGAGAGAAACTTACAGCTCCTTCGACCACTAGTCCCTCGTGAATCTGCCAACCAATCAAGCCAATGCAAATTTCAACCAGCCTGTCAGACATGCGTTTGTGCATGTGGTAACACCACTAGTCCAAAACTTAAAGCTGGTCAGTCGTCCCGTCAGCGTTGTTTCAACTGTGGCAAAAACTGGCCACACAAAGGAGGCAGGTCGACTTGCCCTGCAAGAGGAAAGACATGTAGCAAGTGTGTAAAAAAACATTTCACTACTATGTGCAAATCAACTGAAGCAGCCCGCGCAACTGCCCACCAGGAAGAAAACGAGGACCTGAACTTGTGTCTTCAGATGACAAGTCCAACTTCTGTGAGTACATGCATTCTTTAAGCAGTAGGCCTAATAGAAAGAGGCTGATTAACTGAGCATTCTAATACTGCACGGCCATCACAAATATACTGACGGGTGATTACTTCCTCTGTTTTCTATCACTGATATATGAATTACCTGGAGTAATAATTATCCAGCGGATCTTTACTGAGTTCCTCAACGGCAGTTATAAGTATCCAGAATTTGTTAACGTCTTCAGATCTGAGAGGTAAATATGATAAAATAAGGTGAATAGGTTCGTTACTGTCTTCTATAAAAGCAGTAATAGAAATATATTATTCATCAGAATGTTTGATACTGCTAGTGATCAGGATGGATCCATTTCAAAATGTTGAGGTATCAATACTCCAACGGAGTTCCACTAACTTCTAGAACGGTAATGACAATTGGATCCAACAATAATATACTACCGTGCAATCTGATGTTCATGGAGGAATTATATTTTTTGTTGAGCTAAAAATAAGATAGCAGTTCTTTGCCGTCTTCTGAAAGTCCAGTAATAAGAAGGAAGCATTATTTCACAGCTCCCAATCTCATGGTTGTATCGTTATGATACAACAATAAGCAATAACGGAGTTACAATATTACCGCCATGTTTCACTCTCACATAATAGAGCTATCATCACACACCTGCATTCATTTTCTCTTTCTCTACCTGTTTGTGAACCTCCGCCATCAATAATTCCTCTTTAAGTTGTGCTCTACCAATTTTGTTCATCCCACTTCCAAGTTTCGCCTGAAGGATTTTTGACTCAAGATAAATCATTTCTCAAATTATTCTCATTTTTTCTCACTGCAGCATATTCGAGCCATCTTTGGTCCAGGTGAAGCAATGATACATTCAGTATCAAACTAAAATATTTTCACGATAACAATATACTACACAAGTTTGTAGTTCTCGTTAGTACGCGTTAAAGTAGCCTACTTGTGAGTTTCGTGACACATTTGATAATTACTTTCGGTTTCCCCTGAAAAGCACGTTCTCACTCTTGGTGGGCAAAGTTGTAAAGCCATAGATTTCATTTTTTTAATAATTCAACCAGAACATTCAGATTCTTTTTCCATTCACACGATTTGTTATTGTTCCTTGCTGTTCACATTATGTACATTGACAGTTAGCATCTAGTCAATCCAAAAGGCCAGAATTATTTCAAATATTTATTACTACTGAAATCAACTGATCACCGAATCACATCACAACTTTTGATTATATATGATCGAGATATACTTTGTATTTTAACAATTATATACTCTCCTAAATATAGATCTGATAAGAAGCATTTTCAAAATCATGTTTCTGCAATGTATTATTCTCGGAGTGTGAATTTGCTAATAACTATCATAAGTCGTTATTTTTGATAGGTCACTATTGAGCTTATAATTTACTACTTCTACGAAAAAGGCACTCATATGAACTATTATTATCAGTATTCGCTTCGCATATTTTTTTCCATTCAAAATCCACAATGGTCCACATCGAAAGTGAATATCATTCTTAATATACATGGAGAGATGTGACATTTGGATAAACACAAGAACAATGTTAATTTCAAATAGTTCAACAAATCTTCAAAGATGAGTATAAATTGAGCCTATTTATTTTCTTTCGATCGATTTCAACTACAAACACGAAGATATTAAACCAACATCTGCCGTTGACTGATCTTTATTAACTTCTTGTTCATTCGTTTATGGTAGAATCAACAATACAAATTTCAGAATGTCATAAAAAACCATCACTGGTAATTGATGATTCGTTACTTTTATTACGTTTAAATTTATGGACTGTATACGATCCTTTATGTTGTAAACTATTTAAAATTTTCTCCAATAATATTTAAGATGAATTGATAAATTGTATCTAAAAATATGGGATTAAAGGATCAAAGGATTAAAGGATTCAAGGATTATTTTACAGATGCTCACTTCAGAACAGCTTGTGAATCCGAGTGGTTTAACGTTCTACGTCTGTAACCACCTCGTAATGATAACCTCCTGAGTTGCTGATATAAAGTGACATTTTGTTCTCCTCTTCCGGCTCCTGATTGCTTCTAGCAGTAAATTCATGCGTACTGAATTTTTGCCATTTCAATGCTGCACCATAACGGCTATATACATATATGTCTGTGCTCAAAAGAGAAGCGGTGACGAGAATATCTCTACATCAGTAGCCCAAACTCCATTGGTAGACATCTTACTTCCTTGTGCGTAACGACATTGTCACGTAAAACCGCATAGAATATTTCGCTTCCGGTAATCCAGTGGGAAACGGCACGAAACCAACAATTCCCATCGCCTATAATCTTGACAACTTTTTTAGGTGTTTTTAAATATTTCGTTGATAACATGATATGTGATTTGACGATGGTCAATCCTAGATGATTACATGTTGCCTTCTGCCATGCACTGGTAACGGGCATGAAATGAGTTTGAACTTCTGACTCGCCTAAAAATTCGACGCCTTCGTATTTTCGTATGTATAGTATTTTCGGTGCACTTGGTTTGATCACCAACAGTTTCGTCTCCTTCTTCTTCCTCGTTCTCAAAATCAAGAGTCTTCTCTCGATACAGTTTAACGTTAGAAATGCTGTAGCTTGATTTTAATATTTTCTTGGTTTTGACATATTTCAGGGTGCAAGAATTTTTGAAGATTTTCAATATTTCATACGGCCCTACCCAATGCGCTTGGGCCCAACCACCCTTGCGATGGTTTCGCTTCATGTTCCTTAGCAGAACTCTGTTGCCTTTGAGAAAAACGTTGTTATCCATTCCGTGGCGTTTATCGTATGCTTGTTTCCGTTTCTCCTGCGCTTGTTCGATGTTATACATTGCACGTCCTTCTTGCAACCTTTTTCAATAAGAGAATTTTTGATGAAATATCGTAAAATTCTTTTTGGTCATAGGCAGATTCTTCAATGGCATCTTCGTCGTCGTGATTTACGATTGTGTCGATAGGAAGTATATCTTCCCTATGGTAGCTGAGCATGAACAAGGGCGAGTAGCCTGTAGACGAGTGCTTAGCAGATCTGTGCGCGAACAGAACACCTTGTAACACCAGAGGCCATTGGTCTGTTTAGCTCTCAAAAAGTTTGAGTCGACTGTTTTGTATTGCACGATTCTGTCTCGACACAAGACAATTACTGTATAGCCTATAAAAGAACATGAATGAATGTTCATCAATCAAACAGGAATACTGAATCACTACAAAATAATGTACAGTACAGAACCGATTTAAAAAGCTAAATCTTGACTAATTGTAACATAAATGACAAAATAGCAAGCTTATGAATGATACACAAAATATGCTGTTTTGATTATAATTCAGCCTATTTCTCGCTGTGATAGACTCCTACTTTTCGGTGGTATTATTAATTCTGCTGGAATCTTCCAGATCTAAATTACTCATCAAATTTGACTGGAATTTCATGAATGAACACTAAGGACATGGGTGGTTCAAGCTCTCTGCAATTATGATGTAGGCCTATCAAGTTCGTGTGAATAGCATAAATGAATATTGGGTTCAAGGTACGTCGACTACATTGTAGTGTTTTACCAACTTTGTCTACAATGTGCTATATTACTACTATACAAAAACAGCATGTGCTGCAAGAATAGCGTAAGATAAAGACATGAGTAGACCTAATTATTCTTAATTTCTCACATATATTCACATAGCATAGACTGCATAGTAAGTTTCAGTATTGGACTTTTTCGAATTATCAAACAACATATTTCAGGATCACGAAAGCTTATTTTACTGACTGGTCATTTTTTTCGAATAACAAAATGCTTTTACAAAAAATAAAGTGATTATGCTAAAAAAAATATATAGGATTTGATTCCATTTTGGAAATTATGCATAGCAAAAGTTTCAAGTCGATCCGTTTCATCGTTGACTTATTGAACATAGACCAAAGATATACTGCTCTCTGACTTGGGAGAACGAAAATAAAAACACCCCTCTTCACCATAGGAATTTTTACAATACAAAAAATACAATTTTACCGTACTTGAAAAAAGGAATGTGTTTTTGTTCGCTCTCCAGGTTAAACAAAGATACAGAAAAATGTGATGTCACTTAGCGCGTACATGTGTCATTATATGACTCGAAACTGTTCAGTTTTGTAAAGCAATCGGTTGAAAATACCACTGGATGGGAAAATTCTCATGTTTGAGGATAATCCAGAGGGGTCTGTTTATAAAATATTTCTCTCTTTCCATCGAACTAAAAACGCACGGTATATAAAAATGAAACCAACTAGAAAGAGGTGTATTTGAGGGAGAGTGATTATATTCTAGTATGACTAGGAATATGTCAGTAAAATAATAGAAAAAGTCATTAATGTGAAGTCATTAATGTGAAGTCACGACATCCAGTTAAATAATACCAGTAGTATCCTATTATTCCCTCCAGGCTGTTAATTATTAATATTATATTTAAAACAAAACAATATAATAGCAAGATGTGAGAATCGAACTCTTGCATACTTGCACTGAGAGCAGGCGCGCTATAACCAATACTCGACGAGTGAGGCTATCACGTTCGAAATTTGAAGCCAGTTATTTTTGTCATGAACTACAATGAATTTACTATTTTAAGATAACACGTCAATGAATTTCATCACATTTTTGGTATTCATTGACCTATTATCAAAAACTGATTGAATTCATAGAAATAGAATCTCATATGAATTAAAAAGCATAAAATTATCTTGGAGTTGATATACCTCTCATTCAATTACACTAGTTCGCGAATATAGAAAAAAAAAGGAAATATGGTTTTCTCTAGTTTTATAAGCACTGTGCATTTGGTTAGTCATAGTGAGTTCCGAATCACGCCGCTTACAGCCACCGTCTGACCATAGATTAAGGAGGGTCTGACGTCAAGTGGCTAGCTCGGGGAGAGAAAACACCCTCTACGAGACAACTTAGTAACTAGACTAATATCTTTTTTATTTTAATATAATTTTATTTATTATTATCACTAGTATAATCATCCTATATTTAGCCCTGGCTTTTATGACAAAACCAATATTATTACTACCGGTATATTTGTATTTATTTATTTTTTATCTATATTGGGCTAAACGGCGCACTGTTATGATAGCGCAGATCTAATGGCGTCGGATGGATGATGAATGAGATGATGGAATGAAGATATGAAGGTTCTTGGGTAATGGGAAGGAAGCGGTCATGGCCGACTTATTGTAGGAACCATCCCGGCATTAGCCTAGACTACAGAGGGAAACCATGAAAAACCCCTGGCAAGATGGTCGGCGGCGGGGATCAAACTGGGTTCGAAATTCCCCTCGCCTCCCGGATCACATGAAGCGAGCGCGTTAACCACTGCGCTGCATGTGTAGGGTGACCATCCGTCCAGGAAAACAGGGATTGTCCCGGATTTCCATCTTTTGTCCCGGT
Source organism: Brachyptera putata (assembly GCA_907164805.1). NCBI lineage: Eukaryota > Metazoa > Arthropoda > Insecta > Plecoptera > Taeniopterygidae > Brachyptera > Brachyptera putata. The sequence continues at coordinate 45,297,815 of OU015463.1, forward strand.
GTCCCGAAAAGTTATTTCGGGACACGTATTTGTCCCGGTTTCAGTTCCCGGTTTCAAAAGAACATACTTCCCAATCGTTGGGTGAATAATTATCCCTGATTTTCAAAAACGGAAGAAATATAAATAAGCCTAACTGTGTATTTTTTTTTCCGGTAAAACTCATGTAGTCATAATTTATTTTCGTTTTAAATTTAAAAAACTGTGATATTTGTTGAATCAATTTTTTAAATTGCAGATCAAATTCAAATACCTTTATTTCTATCACTAACATGTGTCTGCTACATCCTCAGAGTATAAAGTTGTATGCAATCACGATAGAAAAAAATATATTCTTGATTTTATATGACTAGAAAATACGTCCAGAAAATGACTAGAAGACTACAAATTCCCAAAAATTCCCCTGCGGGGCTGTTGAGCCCTCGACCCCTCTCCCCCCTAATAAAATTTGGAACAAATGATTCTGACTATACCCATGTCTTGGCGTTGTCCCGGATTTTCCTTTTTGAATATGGTCACCCTATGCATGTGCCGGTACCGGTATATTAATCTAAGGTGATTCAAGAATACAATGTTGAATACACGCAGCTGCGATGCATGGATACCAATACACTTCATCATTTTTCAAAAAGTCTCATACTTGACACGAATATGATGGATAAGGATAGAGTATAATGAACAATTCGAACATATTTGTTTGGGAAAAAAGAACTTTATTATAAGAAAATATGAAATATCCCACACAATCACATATTAACCTATTGGGCCAATGTGTGTCCCATGATATATTATTATCATTATTATAAATTATATACAAAAAATTTAAATTTAATTTAAAAAAATGTTACATCAAAATAATTCATCCAAAGGAGACATAGAATAATATTAATTAACTTTAAAATATTCTATTTTGATCAATTTTCAACTTGCTCATAAATATTTCTCATTTTCATTCACACGAATATTACAGTGCAGAGTTCTTTGGCCTTCACTTATGACAAGATGTCATACATCGGATATTTGAATTTGATTTTCAGAAAAATCATCTTTTTGACTACCGGTAACAGCGTTGATTAATAAGAAACTGGGAGGGGTCCACTGGACATTATCGCTGGTTCACAGGATCTCCGAGTATGTGACTGCCCTTCACTTATTAACCGTCTTTTAAATCAACCGCAGCCTTCGGAAAAATAATTGAACCTATCTACCAACGTCTTGATTGGTACATAATGGTTCTTACAGTCATTTCCGAATCACGCCACAGTAGCCTAATGAAGACTCTTTTGTACGATTGGATTTTTGAATACGTTGCCGATGGAAATAACCCAATTAAAAGAAGGGTACAAAAAGGTTTAAAAAAAATGAAAGTTTGTACAGAGAAGTATTTACAAATTCAGTTGAAACTTTGAGTACTCAAGAGTCATCATCGAATTCGATTCTGTATAGTTTTGAAGCGCAATTGGTTGCTCCACTTTTGAGAGAACCCATTTCGAAGTTTTGAAAAACCTCATAAGAATAACCCAGAGGAGAAATGTTTTGGAAAAAATGCTTCCTTCAAGTGAATTCCAATTTTTACGAAATTTCAATATAATAGTGATACACATTATTCCGACGTTTTACATAAATTGGTTCAGCTATTTTTAGATTATTTTTTACATAGGCCCCCTACATCAAAGCCTACTAATTCAATTATCAAAGCAATTGGCGGTGCATTAAATTAAGCAATTAAGGCATTTTGGGCACTGGCTCAGATTTATGTCATTTTATTCTCAGATAATGAATGATCTATAATCTAATGCATTGAATTTTGTTTGCCACTTTTATTTAATTTGTGAACAAATTAATCTCTCAAAATTAAAATTATTAGCAAAAAATGTTTCTCTTATGTGTGGTTTACTATGGAGTCTGCTATGTGTGGAAGTACGATAGGGTAGTTGGATCATTTTCACTTCTACCCCGACTTGACGCGTCAAATTAGGACATCGATACTTCGTGTTGAGTGTAAGAGTGAGAGGGAAGATAGGACTGTTAGCACTGATCTCGGGGCAGTGGTCTAGGTGCCCCGAACGGAAATCATCCAACTCGACCGACCGAGAGAAGAATGGGTGAACCACCCTCGCGCTAGTGGTGTGAGATGGGTAGGGTGGTCACTCTGAACCATTTTCTTTAGTGATTACCAGTCAAGGTATCGTTATTTAATTGATCGAAAGTAATAATTTATTCATGTATTTACTTATAAAGTTCAAATAGCTGTTCTGGTGAGGGTAAATTTGCTGTTACACTGAGCACGCCTATTTCTGATTTTTTTTCGGGGATTTTGGTGTTTTTCGATAGATATTGAATACATCTTTTCAAAAAACCCACGGACGGGACACCATGAATTCAAATAAATTAAAACTAAAAAACTTACTCAAATACGACGATGTCAAAACCGAAGCATAATGTCGGCCATCTTTGAAAAATTGAAGGCGTACCAACTCATGAAAGTGCACAAAAACAATGACTACGGGTATGTCGGAATTTAGAAAACCATAGCGTGTACGTGGTAAATGAAATAGGTAAAAACTCACGTGCATGATGTGTAGAACCTCTTGAGCTGTTATTTTGACGATTTTTTCATGGGCAGTAAAAATATTAAATTCACTCGATTCTCCCCAAAAACAGCACGTCCCCCCCCCCCCTCCCCCCACCACAACACCGGCATCAACCTACCGCCTAACCTAACCAAATAGCACCTTCCCTCCCCACCCCCACCCCCATGACAAACATGACAAATATCACAGCTATTTGTAAAGCTGTGGTATTCTGAGCGTTGCTGTCTGTTCATATGAGATTTACTATTATAAACACAACTCTGTCTTTCAGAAGTGTCATATCTTTGAAGCTGCAGTAAGTTTATCTACGACTGTCTAAGTTTGTGAAATATTTCATAGTTGGTGGATAACATTTTCTGTTGTGGATACAAGCATAGCACAGACGCTTTCAACATGAGAGCACTTCAGCTGTTTATATACTGTAGTGTGATTGCAAATAATGTACTAGAATGGCAATAGAAATAAAACGTACCCCCAAATATCCTAGCTGATGGTGGGATCGTTAAGCAAACAATAATCACCATCATTATTATTAGAAATGAACTTGAAAATTCCTACTGTTTGTCAGGTGTGAACAATATCTGTTTGTTTGTGTGTGGTGTGTATGCTCAATTTAGGACTTAATCTCGTAAATGTACCACTTTTGTGCGCTATTAATGAGTTTAATATTTTTCTGCATACACGCTGTGTATTATGTCATGATATATTGATTGATTATTGTTTGCTTATACCTATTTAGTGCCCTATTTTACCAAAAATGTGTATGTTTTGAGTTCAACTGGAAGATGAATTTAGTCTCTTGGACATAAATTGTGTAATATGAATGGTGCATTTATGTATTTTATGTAGTAAATACACTAAACTGTTGAATGAATTTTTCTATCTAAAAGGGTTGTTTTGAAAAATGCGATTTTACAGAAATTCAAATGAAAATCTGCAGTGTATGTATGCTCTTTCATTTGTCCCGTTTATTGTATCATCCTAATTCCTCTCATTCCTTCACATTATATTATTAAACACTCATTCAAAGAAGGTTCAATTTGAATAATTATAAAAAAGCATGAATTAGGCTACAAATGGATCGTAAAAATTGGAATTATCTCTGAGCTACTGTCCATTGAGGATATGTACAATTGCATATGGGTATATTAAACAAAATACGACAGAAAAAAAGCAGTCCCCAATGGTATTCGATACCAGGACCTTTCGCATCGTGATCCGAATCCACCAACGCTAGCAACTAAGCTACCTAGACATGGAATATTTGTAGAGTTATTGAGATACATGAAAAGATATTTGAATTATTACCTAACCTGTTGGTATATTCTGCTCCTCTGGTAGGAGAGCTGAGGTTTGAAAGATTATTTGAATTCATTTGCGTCAGGTGGAATACCTGTTGAGGTATTCTGTTTCCCTAGTACTTGAGTCAATTTTCCACGAACAAAATTTTTCGAGCAAATTGGTTAACAGTCCAGTATTCCTACCAGGGTAGCAGAGCAATCGACAGGTCGAGTTTTATTTATAATTTCTTCTTCAAGTATCTCGATAACTTTGCAACATTCATATGTCCAGGTAGCTGAGTGGCTAGCGTAGACGATTTCGGATAGTGGTCCGGAGTGGCTAGCTATCGAATCCCATACAGAGCTGCTTTTTTGCTATATTTCACTCATCATTCAACTAGATTAATTCAGTAATGAGAGTTATTACAGTGTGATCAATTTATCCAGTGAAGAGAAGAATTATCTCTGAGCTAATGTCCATTGAGGATTTGTACAATTGCATATGGGTATATTAAACAAAATACGACAGAAAAAAAGCAGTCCCCAATGGTATTCGACACCAGGACTTTTCGCATCGTGATCCGAATCCACCAACGCTAGCAACTAAGCTACCTAGACATGGAACATTGGCAAAGTTATTGAGATACTTGAAAAGATATTTGAATTATTACCTAACCTGTTGGTATATTCTGCTCCTCTGGTAGGAGAGCTGAGATTTGAAAGATTATTTGAATTAATTTGAGTCTTGTGGAATACCTGTTGCGGCATTCTGCTTCCCTGGTACTTGAGTCAATTTTCCACGAACAAAAGTTTTCGAGCAAATTAGTTACAGTCCAGTATTCGTACCAGGGTAGCAGAGCAATCGACAGGTCGATTTTTATAAAAATATCTTCTTCAAGTATCTCGACAACTTCGCAAAATTCATATGTCCAGGTAGCTGAGTGGCTAGCGTAGACGATTTCGGATAGTGGTCCGGAGTGGTTCGCTATCGAACCCCATACAGAGCTGCTTTTTTGTTATATTTCTCTCAACATTTAATTAGATTAATTCAGTAATGCGAGTTATTACGGTGTGATCAATTTATCCAGTGAAGAGAGGAATTATCTCTGAGCAAATGTCCATTGAGGATTCGTACAATTGCATATGGGTATATTAAACAAAATATAACAGAAAAAAAGCAGTCCCCGATGGTATTCGATACCAGGACCCTTCGCATCGTGATCCGAATCCACCAACGCTAGCAACTAAGCTACCTAGACATGGAACATTTGCAAAGTTATTGAGATACTTGAAATGATATTTGAATTATTACTTAACCTGTTGGTATATTCTGCTCCTCTGGTAGGAGAGCTGAGGTTTGAAAGATTATTTGAATTAATTTGAGTCTTGTGGAATACCTGTTGCGGCATTCTGCTTCCCTGGTACTTGAGTCAATTTTCCACGAACAAAAGTTTTCGAGCAAATTAGTTACAGTCCAGTATTCGTACCAGGGTAGCAGAGCAATCGACAGGTCGAGTTTTATTTAAAATATCTTCTTCAAGTATCTCGACAACTTCTCAAAATTCACATGTCCAGGTAGCTGAGTGGCTAGCGTACACGATTTCGGATAGTGGTCCGGAGTGGCTCGCTATCGAATCCCATACAGAGCTGCTTTTTTGTTATATTTCACTCAACATTTAATTAGATTAATTCAGTAATGAGAGTTATTACAGTGTGATTAATTTATCCAGTGAAGAGAGGAATTATCTCTGAGCTAATGTCCGTTGAGGATTCGTACAACTGCATATGGGTATATTAAACAAAATATGACAGAAAAAAGCAGTCCCCAATGGTATTCGATACCAGGACTCTTCGCATCGTAATCCGAACCCACCAACGCTAGCAACTAAGCTACCTAGACATGGAACATTTGCAAAGTTATTGAGATACTTGAAATGATATTTGAATTATTATCCATCCTGTTGATAGGTTCGAGAATTCGAGAATGTCCATGAAGGTTCAATCACCAGACTCCTAAACTACTTGTAAATCGCATTTATTTCAAAAAATTCCCTGCGGGGCTTTGCTGGTGCAGATCGAAAAAATGACTTAGAGAATGTCCATGAAGGTTCAATTATTGGACTTCAAAACTGTATATAGATCGCAACAATTACTTACAAAATGTCCATATTTTAAGAAAATACCTGCGGGGCTTGGGGAAGGAGTGGCAAAATCAATTTTAAAAAAGTCCTTTATGATGTCTTTGTTATTATGAAAGTCTTCTTGAACTAATAAAATATGTACAAAAAACACGAATTTTCATAATCTTCCCTGCGGGGCAGGGTGGGGGGCGAACCCCCCACAGCCCCATTGGGCTCAGACATGTTTTGCTAGAAAATTAGAGCACCCGTCGGAATTTTCAGAAGTCGGCGCCTATGCTCTCACGTGACTATTCATTGAATTTATTGTTACCATTCAATTCCTTAGTGTGTCTGTTATAAACTGACATTTTTACGATTCATTCCTAGCTCAATTCATGCTTTTTTATAATTATTCAAATTGAAAGTTCTTCAAACAATGTTGAGGAGAAGGAATTAGGATGATATAATAAACGGGAAAAATAAGAGAACATACTTATACACATCGCACATTTGTATTTTCACCTGTTATCGCAAGTACAACAATATCACTAGTAATAAATACATTGTTGGAATGATCATTTTTCTCAATTCAAATACATAAATGGACGATTTATATCAACGGTGCATTAGAATGCAGATAGATTTTCATCTCCAACACCTGTTTTATCCACAATTTATGTCTAAGAGACTAAATTGATCTTGCAGATGCTCTCAAAACACACAGTTTTGGTAAATTATGGCAGAAAGTGGGCGTGTTGATAACTCTTACCGCGACTGTCACTTGAAATAATGTCCTAGGCCTAGCTAGTTCCAAGAGGCTATGGACTTTGATTGGATGCTATTTACTAATTAAGAACTGCAAGATTAGCCAATATGCAGATGATATACAATTAGAAGTACATTGTTCCAACTTGAAACAATTAGAATCAACAATTGCAAATATTAATAAAGACCTAAATGAAATTGTAGCCTACTCCCGGAAACAAGGTCTCAAGTTAAACCCAATAAAATCAGTATTTTTACCAATTGGCAAATCAGGTCAAATTGCTTTGTTCCAAGATTCAGCATTGAAAATACAAATTATAAATACTTGTATAGAAGAAGTCTCAGTAGTTAAAAATCTAGGCCTATGGTTTCAATCAGATCTTAGTTGGATCACGCATATAAACAAGCAGTGCGCTAAAGCATAATAGCTCTCTAAAATACCTGTATAATTTTAAGAAATTCTTAAAACCAGAAATCAAAACTATACTATGTGAATCATTAATTTTATCCTTGTTTGATTACTGTGATTGTGCCTATACAGGTCTTAATAAGGAGACAGAGCTAGTATAAAATCCAAAAAGTCCAAAATTCTTACGTAAGGTTTATATGTAATGCCAAATACTATGAGCAAATCTCACCCAAGCTGGTAAATCTACAGCAACTTTCATCATGAAACTATTAATCACTAAAACCCCCCGAGTACCTGTATGAAAAACTATCTCTTACAAAACAGTTACATCATTATAATACAAGACAAGGTAATAATTTAGTTTATAACCACCATAATTCTACAAATAGTTCATCTTTTTCTATTTACGGTCCCCGTATTTGGAATGGCTTACCATCACATCTCAAATCCATTAAAAGTATAGGATTATTTAAGACTGAATATAAGAAATATTTGCTCACTGAACAAGAGGATGATGTAATACTTGAACCCAAGTTCACCCCCAAACCTAAAACAACACACTTGTGGGTTATTTTTATTGTAATGTTTTACTTTATTATATTCTCAGTAGTATTCCGTAGAAGTTTATTCAGTAGAATTATTCCTTAAAAATATTGTATACCGCATTGTATCATGCAGGTAGGCCTGTTATTCTATACAGTTCCTGGGAAGTTTTTAATTATAGACTCTATTAATTCCTAGAATGCAATATATTATATGTGATATGCATTTACCAAAATGGATCTATCATGTTTATTTCCTATTTTTTTCCTTCATTAGTTTATTGTTTCTTTGTTTCTTTTCTTTGTAATATACGATTCCATAAAGTAAATAATGTTAATGCTAAAAGTAAATAAATAATTTAAATAATAATATGAACTATGTATAAACTAGAAAGACCATCACATTTGGTTATGCCATGTTGTGATTAATTTTTAATCATTCAAAGTAATCATATACTTATTGAGTTATTAAGTGTGCGGTTTTTGTTTTTTGTTCTTGTTAACTTTGTAAAATAACGTGGTACCTCCACTATATCAACAAAAGACTGTATTTCTAGTTGTAATATAATATAATTTATGCCTCTGTAATACCCATTTACCTAAAATGGACATATCACTTTTAGTTTTTCCTTGTATGGATTAATATTGAATAATTTAAGTAATTATACAACCCACTCATCAAGTTTATAAGAATAAGTTTATATATAATAATAACTAGTTATACCAAGGTTATGTGGAAGAGCAATAACCCGATTGAACCTCGCCTATTCTGATTTGTATTGTTTTTTACTTACATGATGAATAAAGACTATTCTATTCTACTACTAAAGCTGAGAACCACAGCAACTTATTTCGTACTTTTATTTCGCCTGAGAGTGGTTATCAACACATTCAAACTTAGTTATGCTGCCACTATGGTTGTACAAAAGTCGAATATGGCCGCCGCGAGCCAACGAAGCTGGTTCGTACGGTACTCTGACGCTAGCTCGCTACCTAAGATGCATCTCTCTGGTTACTTCTCTATGCTTATACCACCTTGAAAATTATCCGTGTTTCCTCCATAGGCCTACTAGAATTTGATCCCCCCTCAAACCACACCATGCACCCTTGGGCCGCTTTTATTCTTTCGCCCGGGCCAGTTTGGCTCGCTGTGTAGGAAAAAAAATATTGCTTTATAAAATGTCCAACTTCCCATGATTTGCTAATCGGTAAATTTGTCATACTCGGTACCATCCATAATTTTGCAAATTTTTCCCTAATAATGGTACCGGTCATAGATAAACATCAAATCTATCGAAAAAAGGCAACTAAAAAAAACCCTGAAAATTGTTATCCTAAAATTGAATAAACACGTGTTTATTCAATTTCAGGATACCAATTTTTAGGGGTTTTTTTAGATGCCTTTTTTTCGCCTAAAAAGTATAAAATTAAGCGGACTTTGATCACAGTATCAGCATCTCTGGAGGTGAGGGCAACAACCTTGACCACTAACCCCAACCATTGGTACCGAACGTAACACAGAATTACCGAATAGAGTTCTAAGGTGCATAAGTTGAAGTCAGCGCATGCAGAAAAAGGTTCTCACAAGCACAGATCTCGTGCCAAGAAAATGAAGCGCACAAACATTGTGCTATAGAGGCACCATGAAGTTCTATACACTCATCCAGTGAGAATAAGGCTGCCATTATTACAATTATTCAAGTGGGATACTCAAGCATTGACTTTATAATAACTACGTGACTCAAGTCAGTTGTTGTTAATATGGTGTGAAAAATAAAACGTGTGGGGAAGGGCCATAATATCAATTCAAATAAGATCTTACCCAGTTACAGTTACAATTCAAGAGGACCTATCGTCTCCAATACTGGAGCCCCCACCATCGCCGCCCAAGGAGAACCCGTCGTCGCCCCCCCAAGAGGACCTGACGTCTCCAATATCGGATCCCCCACCGTAGCTGCCCAAGGAGAACCTGTCGTCGCTTCCCCAAGATGACCTGTCGTCTCCAATATCTGAGCCCCCACCATCGCCGCCCAAGGAGAACCCGTCGTCGCCCCCCAAGAGGACCTGTCGTCTCCAATATCGGAGCCCCCACCGTCGCTGCCCAAGGAGAACCCGTCGTCCCCCCCCCCCCCCTCCAAGAGGACCTGTCGTCTCCAATATTGGAGTCCCCACCGTCGTCGCCGCCCCAGGAGACCTTGCCGTCGCCGTCCCAGGAGGACCTGGTGTCTCCTATATTGGTGGCTCAGTTACCCAATCCCAACAAACCTTCCCTCCACATCTCCGGGACAGCATCGGCTATGAGCAAGACTACACAGTTACGCCAGGCTCGCCCCACACCTACCCAGTCTAAGGACCCCTCACCCCAACCTCCCACACTCCATCCCACAAACAGAATCCTTCCTTCACGCTCCTCCAAAACCAACCACAGAGCCATCCCTTCCACCCGACTCCCTCTGCAACCACAAAAACCTCTACCCAAACAGACAAATTTTTCCTCGCCCAAACTCATCCCTCCAACAACCTAGCAGGCCCTTCCTCAACCTCCACCTCCATAGCCTCACACTCAGTTCTAGCACTCAACATTCAATCAGCTAGAAACAAAATTGAAGAACTTGAAATCCTCACCTCTGAACTCACCCCTGACATCCTCTGTCTTTCTGAGCACTGCAGGCTTACCCCTTCCATGACCTCCTTCATCATCCCTTATTATTGCACCAGTACCTACTATTGTACCTCCTCTTCCTACGGTGGTGTTGCCATCTTTTCCAAACTTCACTGTAACATAACTCCCCGACCCTTTCTCCACTGTGCCTGCATCGAAAAGTTCTTCGAATGCACAGGAGTCCTCTGGACCCGCTCACCTACCTCGCATGAAACACTCGCGTTTGGTGCTGACATGTTGAAAATCTGGAAGTCACAGACAATGGTCACAAGTCAGAGCCTTTTCCAAAAATAATTCAGATCATTCTCTTCTGATAAAAGATACGTCTTATTTAATAGAAAAAGGCTGTGGTTGGATCTGAACTCTGACATGGAGAAATAATGAAGAAATTATTCCTCATTCTATGATACAACAATACGATACTACATTTTTGGTATTTGGTAATGTTCCAACAACATTGTGTGAAGGTGACGCCCACTGACGTACTAAGTAAAACCATTAACGTAGTTATTATAAAGTCAATGGTAAAACTTATTCGAGGTAGGCCTATTTCAAGTCCTCGGTCTTTATTCACGGCCAATGGAGATGAAACTAAAAATTCAGAATATTTATTCAATCAAATTAAACGTAATAATTTTCTTAACTCACTGGCAATTAGCATCGCTAAACGCCATATTGAAATTATGTTGTCGGAACAGTGCACGCAGTGTGACATGAGGTTAGGCTAGGTTAGTGGTGCCTGCTCTGCTCTATTGTCACCGCAGTGCCATTAGCAGTGCGAGTGTTGTCATGACATTATTTTTCATTAAATAATAATAATTATGTAATAGCATGTTACAAAAACATCCCAAACCTGCTTATAGGCGATATATACGCAGTGGTGCTAAAGTTATCTTTGTCGTTGAAGCTGTGCTGTTTGCAGCATCCTATGGTATTTGGTATCGTATGAATACTTCCCGGGGTAAGATGATTTGTAATTCATAATTATTATTCATGACTGGATTTCCGTCACTACCAGTACTGTCAATGACATTGCCAATCTGATTCATTTTGAAGTAGACTAGCGGCTAGCCTTAGAATGAAGATTCAGGGAAGGATTTTATAGCCTAGCCCATGTCATTGAGTTTGTTTTCAATGCCCATGTTGATTCTCTTCTCATGTTTTTGAAGGTTATTGGCATGCCTAACTATATACTTAATGTCTATACCTAGTTCAACATATATGCCTACTCTAACATCATTTCGCCCACGGATTTTGTGCAAACAATTCAAATTACTAGTAAATAGCTAATAACGTATTTGCAGTTAACAGACGAGAGTGAGAGAGTGCAATAGTAGGCCCTAATCAGATTTTTGTAAAGCAGCAATGGCAATGCGTAGGCTGATAATGAACTGCAGCTTATCCAAAAACACCGGTCATCTAATTCAGTAAATTCACCATAATTCACGGAGCAGTTTACCAATGAGCTATAAAGGTCTTCCCTAACTCTTATAATAGCATTCACTAGGACTATTTAGTGGACTATTAGACACTAGGACTATTAGACTCAAATTAGTATTACATTAAATTGGATGACAATTTTTGTTCCAAGTGTTTCGAAGTTGGAGTTCAAGTTCACCATAAATTAATGTATGTGGGTATTTTGTCTATAAAATTGTATGCGAGCTGATGTTCAGATACGTTCGCAAATCCTTGGACTTGGCAACATTTTGCTGCACTTTTTTATTAAAGAATGTGTACCGGTAGTATTTTGGCATATAGAAAAAGTGGCGTACCAGTAGGCCTACTCTCTTATTTCTATCAATTGGATAACTGGTATTTGCTACCCTCTATTGTTCCTATTTCCTATTTACAATAGTTCCTATTGGTTAGCCTAATTATGTTTCCTCAGATTTCAGGTTGTACATGCACACCAACTACGACTGGGCATTGGATAAATATTATAAAATTGGAGAGACTCTGTCCTCTGAATCAAAAGTTCGAGATTTAGACTTGCAAACGTGGAAGCAAGAAGGAAAAATTTAAGACTTGGAACCAGATAAATAACATCATCCTTCTTTATTATTCATGGCTTATATCAAGTCTGCAGCATACTGTGCTGCCCTTGGTGGCCTAGGCTATATTTTAATGCTGGTTGTTACCCCGGATGAAAAAAAGATGGCTAAAGTAAGTTACCATATTAATGTTATGAAGTACCGGTGTACGTTAGTTTTAATGTTATGACATTTTTTGTTTTAACATAGGCCTAAATTAAACATGGAATATCCATGTTCCTCTCACTTGGTCTTATGAGTCCAAGACTTCATCAATCTCGACTTTGCCAAATATAACTTGGCAGTTTTCTGGATACAACTATTTTAGCAAATGTGTTCGTGTGGTGACATATAACAATTAAAAAGCCATCAGGAAAGTTCTTATTGTTTACTATCGAGTCAATTCTCAATGTGTGATGAATTGCAAATTTCCCCTAGTTATTATCAATTTATATTGGGTTCAACGACGACGCTCTGTACTGATGTCTAAGATCTATTGATGTCAGTGAATGATGAACATGATGATGGAAGGTTATTTTATCAAGTGTTCTGGGATTGAGTGGGAAGGAGTCAGTTGTGGCCTGTTGTCAAGGAACCATCCTAGTATAAACCTGCATGACAAGAGAGAAACCACGAAAAATCTCTGTAAGGATTGTCGACCATGATGGGAATCCAACCCCGGGCTCCTGAATGACAGTTCAACGTGCTAGCCACTCGATTTCTTATAAGAAAATTAGTTGGGTCAATTTAAATTCCACATTTTCTCATATCTATGTTCCCATCTATCAAATAACCCTATTATCTGCAAACCAGATTGAAGTCCTTCTACTTTTTAATTAAACTGCTATTAACTGGGAATTTTATTAAATATGTATATCAATTATGATAATTTTGCTGGTTATCAGAAAGTCGTATTCATTTAAATTATATTTGTTGCAGTGCTTGGTCTGAGATTTTGAGGTCATGTTATCCGAGTTAACTGATTGTAATGGTACCATTTCAGATCTTACCGCGTGAACATGTGGAGCACCTCTCAGCTGCCGACAAGAAGCGACAAGCAATTGTTGATGTGCTCCGCGGAGCAGCAGAAGGCAATACACCGATGTATCGACAAACTAGGGAAGAGATTGACAAGGCAAGAGATGACTTTGTTGGCAAGAATAGACCGAGAAGTTAAGAACCTGTTATGCTGATAGTATGGTTTACAAGTATTATAATATGTAGGTTTTACTGTATAATGTCAAATTGTAAAATGCCGTGTCCAAACAGCACAGACGATAGTTAGTTGAACAGAATGCATAGAGTGATAAAGTGACTTTATAGTGAGAGGTCAAGTACCCAATATGTATCTTTATTATATAATAAATCGGTTTGTGACATCACGTAAATAGTAGTTTTCACTTTGTCAATATTATAGACCAACGTGTGTATTTTGATGAAGTATGATTTCAGAGGGTTCTGAGATGTTACAGACAGTTTAACAAATTTATGGTTGCTCTAAATACCAGTAACTAGATTATTTTCTAATAATTGAAGGCAGATCAATTTGATAAACTTGGTTTGATTGTAGGCCTATAACATAGTGGATTTTCTAGATTGTAATTTTTTTTATAAAATTCTTTATCAGTATTCCATTCCTATATCCCATTTTTTTTTGTCTGTGGTAAATTTGTACATCATAAATGCTGTTTAAAAGAAATCACTTTAGGCCTATGTTTATGTTATGGTAAGGGGAGTTATTGTTCATTTTATTATATGGGGCTTGATTGTGATATTCGTCAAGTGCCGGGTAGAGCTACTCACCAGATGATAGATGGATCACTTTGCTTGACACAGCCACACGGACCACATCTGCGGCACTTCGAGCTCCGGGAGACAAGTTTGAACTCTCATCATGTAAAATTCCTCCCTTCATTCATGTCAACCAAAAATAAAGCTCTGCTTTTATGTCCCCCCAACACTACAGCTGGCCAAGCAAGCACATCGTGGGCTAATGATAATAATTTGTGGGGTTTTGGTGATCATCAAAGTTATAACTGATACCAAAAGGTAGCACTGTATGATTGATATTTATTTACACTGGTTGATAAAATACATGAAGGTGAATGGGGACATCCGATTGTCCCAATGAAGTATAATCCTTACATGATGACTGGCAACCGACTGTAGGTTGCCTTCCTGGTCTACTAGATGATGGGGAGTCCCTTGTAGGATTCCCATGTCTAACTCCTACAAGGGATTTCTCCTGTGTATTTCTCTTCAAGGCCACTGCAGGAGGAAATCCAGAATCAAACCCCTAAAAATTCACTGTCACAGATTTGTGGTAGTGGCTCAAATTGTAATCATCGTTGAAGGTTACATCGACTTCCTGGTGTATATTTTGACCTCAGATGCAGTATGCATCTTCAAGTACAGTATATAGATATCAGCACATAATGCAGTGCTGATATCTATATACTCTACTTGAAGGTGAGATGCATTTGTAGATAACTCGGGAGGATCTGAACGGGTTGCGGGCAGGTGAGGTGGACCGGTGATACAGCGATTAGACACGAGGCGTTCTTGCTTGCCATGTAACTATAGTTCCACCGCAACAGGAAGCAGTATCGATAGCTTTGTAGAGACGAGTTTACGAGCGGAGTGATACACATCAGCTGAATCCCGTAACCCCTGATAATCCGTAGGACAAGTCCTCTACCTAGGGTGACCAGACGTCCCGGTTTTCACGAGAAATGTTCTCGAAAGTATCAAATGGAGCATACAAAAAGAAAACCATCAACTCATATTTAATTAATCATATGTAATTCAAGGAGTATGTCCTGATTACCCGGTATCTTGAAGTTGCTATTTTAAAAATATGTTGAGAAAAAGAAGATTTAGATGGTATGAACAACTAAAGGCCTCTGTATCTGCTTACTATTTTATCGACAATCTGAAAAAATAAGATAAATGTATTTATGGAAAGAAGCAAGGTAATAAAAAGCAATCAATTTGTATTTAGGAACACCAATTCTACCATTGATGCTATAAATGACAGTATTTCATATATTCTGCAGGAACTAGATAACAATATGAGGACTGTACTGCGATTTGAGCAAAGCCTTCGATTGTTTAGATCACAATATTTTATAGCTAAAACTGGAAAAATATGGCATACGGGGACTGGCAGGTAGCTTCGTAGGAATATACATCAGAACATTGAAATAAAGCTTACTTATAATGATGGCTCCACCAAATAGATACAGTCATGTAGCAGTGTCATACAGTGTGGTAGACCACAGGAGCCGTTTTTCTGCTACCGTTATTTATATTATACATACCGTATTTACATGCATATAAGCCGCACTTTTTTTTTTTTAGTTCCACCATTTGGTCCACATGCTACGATTATGTACAACCTACTAAAAATGTAAATCTTCATTGGCTGATTACTAATATTTTATATCTGAGAAATAAAACAAATGTACCTATAAGACCGATACTCAGCCCACAGTTAAAATCCTGGCCCGAAAGCGTGCGACGATCGAGACAGCAGTGCGGGCAAGAACTCATCTTCTGGTAGATCTGACCAAGTAAACGTACACTTGATTTTCCCGAACGACAGAAGTCGGAACATTCAATCAAACACGTTTGTTTACTAGTTAATGGTCGAATAGAGTAAAATAGAAATTAATATAAAATGACAGTACATAATTGACTACAGTGATAATATGTAGAGGTGTCTATTAGAGCTTAGTAGTTGTAAGCTTGTACAAAATACGTACCATGTAGGCCTATAAATGCACAAAATTAGTTTTGATTTTTAATTTCGCATTTTAAATACAATAACAAGATACACTTGCAGTCACATAAAATGGTTCAATCCCAAATTTCTAATTGTAAAATCTATGCACATTCAACTGCTAATCTTTCCATAGTCTAATGCATGTCCTCTAGTATTAGTGCATCAAATGTAAGTATTCCCTATTCAGGTTGCATTTTGATGTCGCTTCATCGACAACTTTATGTGATTGCAACCACACATAATTAGGATTTTAAATCATTTTATTTTATTTGCATGGAATATAACAATACAAACTTTGAACGAATATAATGATAAGAACAACATTGTTGATAACGTTGATTTGATAATAATAATCAAGGGCACGCAAGCACTTGACTTGTCACATTTGAATTCAAAATAAAAATCAGCATAGAGTATTTGGATACATGAGGTATGTAGTTTTCTCCACTTCAACTTATGCTTTCCCTACACCCCAACTCAACTTCACTTTAAATTCTGAAACTTGCATACCCCTAATAATAACAGTAACGTAAACTTTTCACACCTGAAGTTACAAGTATTTCACATCAATTATAATTTATATTCCAAAAAAACACTTTTGTATCTTGCTCAGCTAGGAACAGATTACAAATTATACATGAGTCATAATAAATAATGATATACAAAGTTGAATTTTTACACTTGGTAATAAACTAGTTATATAAAATGAAACTGTATAAAAGAACATGTTCAAGTTCTAGCAAACAGCACAGGGTACGCTAAGGTGCCCATCATTCACTTCAGTTACTAAGGCAAAGCCTTGGAGCCACATGGGCAACTGTGTCTGTTCAACGTACTACAATAATCGCTGCTGGCTCTAATAACTAAGGCACTGCTTTGGAATCTGTAAGCCCTGTGAACGTGCTGGACCTGAACAGCCGGTGATATCCCATCGCGTGGTACAGGCAACTCTCACCGCTGAAGGTAAGTCTGCTCAAAACCTCGTAGACCACATTATTATACCAGTTTTATCGACGTCTAACCCCATGTCAATACATACGTCTAGCTTGTCTGAGCCCGTGCAACACAAGTCTGAATCCACTTGTCCATTTCTTTGGACTGTAGAGAAATTTACATTGCTCGTGGAATTGGATGGATGAAAGAGGAGAGTCTGTGTATGCTTTTCTGTCTCAATGTATGTTTTAATCATTTAGCTGATCTAGGCTCGATAGCTGAACAGGCCTACCAGCATGAAACGTTTGCAGCAATACCTTCCACAACCTAAAATAAAACTGAATATAGAATTCCAGAAAGTTCGAGTTTGAAATTTTGTATAAATTTATAAAATAATTATATTTGCGTGAATTCAATAACGAAGACTGCCACGATGTGGAAATCAATTGTACAAGTAATAGGTATATATGCATTTAATTCTGATCGAGTGACCCATCCTTAAGAAATTAATCACAAATCATAATTTTTCCAAGAAATGAAGCAGTCACTCTTACAACTAAATATTCCAACATATTCTCCTACCAATGCAAGAATACTATATTTGTGTTCTCCTAGTTGATAGAAAGCTAGCGCTCGGCGACTGAAGGCTGCCCAGTGAGTCCCACGTCCTGACACGTGCATGGACTGAGGTGTCGGCGACCATCATGGAACAAGTCATCATCTCGTAAACCCAGACACACATACAAATAGTTCCACTTTCTGATTTTCTCAAACTGGAAGTGTGAATCATAATACCACAAATAACTTGTAGCAACTTGTATTAATTCAATTTTTATGAACTAATCAACCTAATAATTGGAATATCTAAGATTAAATCTTATTCCAAAAGTCAGAATTTCACTGAGTGGAAGTACCAAGCCACAATTTTATATCTTGTTCCAAAAGGCAATTTCTCAAAGTGGTAGAAGTCATATTGGTACAGTATAACGTTTATATCTTGATCCCATGAGATACATTCTTCTAACTCAAACCTAATGACTACTTACACTTAATCCATTGTTACATTCGAAACATGACTTGTTCCATCACGAACTATTCCGCTACCACGACTTCAGTTCATACATACAGCCATTTTACGTCAGACGGCAATAGGTCAAACGCATGGCAAGCAGCCTTATATTCAGAGGTTGAAAATTGATCACGAAAACACTGTATACTAAGAATGACTACCACTATAGTTTGAAAATGTTATACCGATTAATTTCCGCTCTATTGACCCAACATACTTCTCGATGTCCTGAATGGTAATACGGAAGTGGACTGGTGGGGGGGGGGGGGGGGGGACGAGGGACTTTTACAACTTTACATTCAATATGAGCAAGATGAGTTCAGTCTGACGGTAAGGTTACAGAGACCATCAAACTATCGATAGTACCAACTTCAATAAATGCCAATTGTTTTAGCAAGACCAGCGTACATTTGCAGAGTGGTCAATCCCAAACTTAAACTAAACACGGCCTTGATGATTAGAGACACCCACGGGCCTGTGGCTATTAAATGAACTAAAACTTCCATTATTAAAGGCTTGTAAGAACTAAGTAGAAGCATCATGGAAACAATGGGAACCAGAGAGCGGCCCAAGTCGTGACGTGACCACAGCCACACAAGAGTAGCTGTTGTTATGTGTTGGATGAGGCTGATGTTCGAATCTAGACTCTTCTGAATATACGTCCAGTCAAATTCTGCCCCTCGCGCACCAACCCACAGTAGCAGGAAGCGGGTGAGAATGATCTCTGCTCCAGCCCAACCGACACCAGCAGTCAACACCTTAGCGTGGCCCTTGCCAGGAATTCCTGTTAGTACTAGATACATCCCACCAAGATCTGCCAAGTCAACAGTTGTTTTCAAAAACTCCTGGAAAGATGATACCAATTAGATAACCATAAAATATGAGTTACATTTTACACCATTTTTTTATAGTAGGCCTCTACTGCATCCATATGATAATTTAATGTATTAGGCACTATATTTTTATTCTGAAATTATTCATTAATCATTATTGTATTCTAGTCAATGCATTTGAATACATTTTGCTCTATTAATAAAGATTGTTATTACTAAATTATTAAAATATTATAACATATGACTTCAAATTATTTTTAATAAAGGCTGAGTAGGCCTACGTAGTAAAATAAGATCATTTCTTTATTGAGTGGAACAATTAACATTGTTTGGAATGGGTCCAACTAAAACTAGACCGGTAAAATAAATAGACCAGTAATTTCATTAAAAGTACATTACGAAATCATAAGAAATATCTAATAACATCTAGTTTTTTAAGACTATACAAACACTTGGGGTGGATTGCAAGAACGAAGTTTAACCGTGGTCTACTTAAGACGCCGTCTAAGTACAAAATAGCATTGCCTCTACAATGCTATTTTGTACCTAGACGGCGTCTAAAGTAGACCGGGGTTTAAACTTCGTTCTTGCAATCCACCCTTGGTAAGTGAGTAAGTACAGTGTTAAACTGTATTTAAAAATATCTCTACTTGTAATTGCTTTTAATGCTTTTAATTGCTTTTAATGACTGAGTTATAAAGGTTGGCCCCTGCTTATACAGCGTTTCTAGCAAACATTGATAATCTGTGGGCCTTTGCTTGTCACGTCGAATGACTGTGGATTTGACACTTTTCAGTTAATTCTAGTGTTTAAATTCACTTTAAAATGGTACAATGGGTGTATGTGGTGTTATTTGCTAGTAACTCCTATCATGATCGTTATTGATCTTTTTGATGTATGGTGATTGTCCCTGGAAGATGATTCCTTACAGTCTCGATTGGAACTGACCGTAATAGGCTAGCTTCAATGAGTCAACGTCTGTCATAGCTTTGAGATAGTGTAGAAGCCACTGATCAAGTTATTGTTATGTGGTTAATGTGGAGTTTCCAATTTAAAGTGTCTGTTAACGTTAGACCCAGAAACTTTGTCTCTCAGCTCTTAGTTAGTTTGCTAGTAACTTGAAGACCGGGCTGGAGGTTACTTCTTCATGTGGAACGTGAAACTGCAAGTAGGTTGTATTCTCGATATTCAAGAAGAGTCTTGCGGAAGAACGCCAAGAAGCCATGTTCTCGATTGCCCTGTTGGCTGCATCTTCAAGCATCTGTACCTTGCCACCGCGTAATAAATGGCTAGTGTCGTCTACCTAACATGCAACTGTACCTGGTCCCAAGGCATTTGGAAGTTGCGTTTGCATATATTATGTGCAACGTTGGCCCCAGTAGGCCTACTACGAGTTTTGCAGGCAATTTTCATTGTAATTTTCAACACTTTTGAGAAGGCCGGAGTCACAGCATTAGTAGTGTTACAAATTCAATGCCAGAGTTGTAATTTAAGGCCTGTAATTTCCTCGATCTGTTTTGGCTCCCTTCTTGTGGATTGGAACTACTTTTGCGCTTTTTATGTCTGAGGGAAATTTTCCCTCAGACAGCATTAGTAATGTCTGCAAGTGGTGCACTAATTTGTTTGGGGCATGTTCGTAACAACTTACTTGGATATCACCTTTAGAAGCCAGTAGACAATTTTCTAATCAAGTAGAGATTATGGATTCAATTGCTTTGAGAAGAGGAAGAAGAAGTTATATGGGCAGCGTTCTCCATAGGTAGGCAAGTTGCAAAGTGCTCCAGTTGACACTTGATACATATTTTTTACAACATTGCAGAAGTAATCATTCAATATATTAGAACAGGTTTTGGATCCCTAGGGTCTACGGCAATATTGGTGAATTTTCTAGATTTTTCCTCCAGAAAAAAATCTGCAAGAGAGCAAGAAAGAAAGAAAAGAAAGCTGAAAGTTGTACATTTCTTGATAATTAAAACTCCATATTGCAGAAGCATTTTCAGGTCCATAGCTCCACGTTTTCTGTATTACATACGTTCTGCTTTTATACACTTTATGTGGTCTCTTTTCAGGTCTCAGTACTTAGATCGTCTCAATAGTTGGATCAGTATTCCAGCCTTGGGAGTTTTGTATTGTTCTACATTGTTCTTTCAAGAACCGTGATGCCTTGCATATTATCGGAGTATTCCAACTTTTCAACTGCGTACTGAGGCTTGCTTTACACTTGGGAAATGTCAATTCAAATAATAGTTGAATATTCTTAACTAGCCGTAGCCCCGCGTTTAAAATGCGGGGTCTCTCTCTCTGTTGTTACTATACTTCCCACTACTATTGTCTAACTGCCACGTGTTTATCTTCAAGCGAAGTGTGAAGTGATTTACGCACAACAAAGTGTCAATGATCAGGGTGGTGCGCCTCCCTCCTCTCCCTCCCTTCTCCGTCCGTCATCCATGCCTCCCTCATCTCCCCCCCCCCCCCCACCTCCCTGCCCCCCCTGCACCTCCCTGCCCCGCGATCGCCACCATCTTACAGACAGACAGACCGACAGATGCGCTTAGCCTTTTATATAGATAATAAGTAAACTGACGTTGACTTCATAGAAAGTGTGGACGTCTTTCCATGTTTCATTTGCGATTTGACTAACGAAATAGTTGGTCTGCTGAGCCGAGAATGTTGTAGATGATGCTGGTTTGAGAGAAGTCTCTGGTAGTTTTATTTCCAGACACTGCCCACTATTCTTCAGTGAATATCTGCATATATATTGTTGATAGCTGCAGCAGTGGTGGTTGTAATTCTTGTTGGTGTGTTGACGGAAAGAAGTAGATTATACAAGTGGACGAGGCTTTGCACTGTTATGCGTTATTTATTCACTGGTTATTATTCAAGATCCTACGCTGCACTTTGTTGTAATCACTTGGAGCCCCTCTCACTGTTCCAACTCGGTGATCTCTGTGGCCCACACTGGGTTAATGCCAGACCACATTACAGCCGAGCATTCCAGATCTTCTTCAAGCTCGGCTACGGCTGCCGATCTGACAAGAACCGCGGCTGTTGACAATACTCGGTGATGTCGTGTCCAGTGCTAGCTCCAATCTTAGACCTTAAACTTTGTATGTTCAGTTGTAATATCAGTCAGTGACTTCTCGAGTCGGTCGCTTGTTATTCAGGGTTGTTGAGCTGGCCAAGAAGATGATGTTACTCTTGGCTGGAAACTGATGCTGTGGTTTCCTCTCTCTAGCTAAACGGCCAGATGAACCTCTACCACTGGGTTGCTGAGTCAACACCTGCATCTAGTTTTGCTTGTCTGCTTTTGTTTTTGCATTTGACTCGTCATCTTGCCGGCTCACTATTGGTCTATTTGTAATGTCGGACTACCAGTGTCTGGGCAACTGGGTTTTTCACTGGCTTTCTTCCATGGAACCACCACTATTTCTGATTAGAATTGAGCCAATTAAGTATTTACTGCACACAAGAGAAAGCTTTGCCACGAGTAACCATAGAAGTGTCTCAGCGATCATACACCGTCACGTTGCCTCGGCTAGCTGTAGACGCAAGCTCGTTGCCAAGGTCCCGCCATTAGTCACACACTGCTAAACATGCTGGTGTTGCTACCTATGTCCTATACAAGGTGTTATTCTCATTCTCAATTTGACCATATAAATACCGACATTTCAAACTGGTTCAGGCAATTGGGTGATCAAAAAAGCGATCACTCAACTATTCTCACTTACGTTCTCACGTACTACATTCCCCGGTCGCAAATGGCACATCGTATACAGAGGACTCTGGCAGTGTGATGTTACTAAGCAACGTCAACCGCAAACCTTTACTACCGGGTGACGTGGAACAAGCAATCGAGAGCCAGAGGGTTTAGGCATTCTCAAGATGGCAGAAAGCAAATATCAAAAGATTAACTACGGTACATTATAGGCAGGCTCTAGGCTTCAGACAATTTTGTTTCTTTGGTCTAATATAAAAAATTAACCTTAACCCTAACTCAATGCTCAGGACGCCATTTAAATGGCAAGCACTGTACGTACTCCCACCTTGGAGACTTATAAAACGTGGGCGTTGTTGTTGTTGTTAACTAACCTAAGAAACCTAACCTAACCAACCTTATCAATCTAATTCCTAAAGCTAATAGACGATCATCTTCCATCTTGTTTCAACAACAGATTTCAATAGGCCTAGGTCTACAGATATGGCATTCCTGAGTCCAGAGCCCACACTGGGCGATCAAATAACTACGTGCTATCGTTTCCCGCCAAAACATTTCCCGAGACTCTGTGGAAAGGAAGACATTTACTAGCTCACTCCAGCTCACAGAATAACAACATAGAAACAACCCACGAGAATCGGTATGATGATACTCATCGACACAATTGCAGTTGACTACAAAGTACGGTACTTACTCCAATAATATCGTAACTTTCCTGCCCTGTGACATCGTTTGCGGGAAAGAATGTAGCAAGAATTAGCATTTTACAGAGCTGCGTGAAGATATAGATGCCTCCGGCTTGCATACATTTCCAAAATGCGCCATATTCAGACCTGTAAACAAGTTTTCAATATTAAAATGTATTTTAAAGCTTATCTATTATAGGCCTAGCATATTGATAGCGAACTAGCCTCATAGTCGAATTACGACTGAATTGAGAAAAATATCTCTTTATCAAGAGAAGTGGTGTTCAGGAGATGGTACAAGAAACACAATTACAGGAAATGAACAAATCCAGCAGACCAATAAAACTTCAAAGGCATTTACACTTGAAACAATGAGATTCTTTGTTCAGTTCTCACGTACTACCTAGCCATGAACGCTGCATACGCACAGCCAATAGAGTGCAGCAACACTTGAAGCACTAGACCCCACCAACAGCTAGGTTATTTGGGGGTTCAAATGAGGTGATAGTGAAACTAAGAAGTGATCTGAAAAGAGTATTACAAAAACCCGTGGTGTATGTGGGACCCGGAACCCATGCCTAACCAACTTCAGTTTCTGAAACAGTGCCTTGAACGACTGACCGGCATTTGTATTTAGTACTAAGAAACACTGGAGTACCGTCATCTCGATCTATTGTGATGCAGAGAATTGTGAAATTATAGAAAGGTAGTGCTGACAGTTTGAAACTCATTTTTCAGTACAAGAAAGGGTAGAACAATCTGAAACAAACAACTACCAGTACCGGTACACACTAACACTTCGTAATTTACTGACACAAAAATGTGTGGATGTTTGAAAACATTGTGCAGGTACATTTTTTCTTCATTTGGCCCTAATCATTGAAAATCATTTAGAATGTCCAGTCTTGAAAAGTGGCAAACCCTAACCAGCTTGTCGGTATTTGGATCAGGGGCGCACATGCAATCTACGT
This sequence comes from Brachyptera putata, assembly GCA_907164805.1. Classification (NCBI taxonomy): domain Eukaryota; kingdom Metazoa; phylum Arthropoda; class Insecta; order Plecoptera; family Taeniopterygidae; genus Brachyptera; species Brachyptera putata. The sequence goes on from OU015463.1 coordinate 45,322,208, forward strand.
GTCTAGTCTAGACGTGGGCCTACTTTTGGCCTATCCAATATCCCGTCATTTATCTGCTAACATAACTTTCAAGAGAAACTTTTTAATATTCAGGAACTTTCAAGTTCTTTTTTTGACCAAGAAACTATAACGGTAAAATTACTGAGATACTGAGCACGCCTATTTTTTTTTCACAACCTCCTCCACTAACCTGACCTACATATCACCCCCTCCCCAACGACGACATCAACCTCCCCCCACTAACCTAACCGACATATCACCCCCTCCAGCACCCCTTACTCCCGAACAACATGCAAAAACTATCGGATTTAAGTGAGTTTAAAAACTATAAAAACCAACCATTCTCAACCTCCTGCAACTTTTTCTGAAAGATATAAACAAGATTTTTCAGAAAACACCAAAAAATCAGAAATCGAACACTAATTGGCAATGCTCAGTGTCACAGTAAAATAACCAGTAATTTTACTGTGTCACTGAGCATCACCAATTGGTGTTTGATTTTCGATTTTTTTATGTTTTCTGTGATCTTGTTTATATCTTTCAAAATAAGTTGCGGGAGGTTGAGAATTGTTGGTTTTTATAGTTTTTAAACTCGTTTGAATCTGATGGTTTTTGCATGCTGTTTGGGAGGGGTGGTGCTGGAGGGCGTGAATTTTGTTGGTTAGGTTAGGGGAGTAGGTTGATGCCATTGTTGGGGAAGGGTGGCCGCTGAAGAGTGTAATATGTTGGTTAGGTTAGTGGGGGAGGTTGGGAAAAAAATACAAATAGGCGTGCTCAGTGTCTCAGTAATTTTACCGAGTTGGCTAAGCCTACTATGACAAAATCGGGAAAAGTTGTTATACCTACAGAACAAGGGGAACATTTGGCTAGGCCTACTCCGTCGTCTATAGTGACTAACGAAGATCTTGTTATTAGATAGGCCTACTATTGTTAGCCGGCCCCGTAGAGTTATTAGGTGGGCCTATTGTAGTAGGCCTAGGCTAATATACTATAGGCCCCTACACCGGCCTAAGTGCCTGCTAACCTACAAAAATCAATATCAATGGTAGGCCTAGGCCTATGCCTAATAGTAGTAAAGCAGTGCCATTATTTACTTTGGCGATACATCTAGGCATACATGTTTAGCACTTACAGTCCTGAGTATTTATAAGTTAGATAATACGGTACATAAACTAACGCCAGGCAATTTCCAAAATGATACAAAGTCATCGTAACCTGCAAACCAAAAGCCACTGCTCACTGTCAGTAAATCAATGCTGCAAACCGCTGACTGCTGAGAAGGGTGGGTCAACGGTATCTTAGTTCCTACAACCTTTTGCTACGACTGTAGTACATATTATGCCCATCTTGCCGTGATGTCCTCCAACCCCCCCCCCCCCCCCCCCCCCCGTGATCCTTCTTTTTTTCCCGAATGTTATAAAAAGGCTCATGGCCATGGGATATGGTCGATAAAAATGACATTTTTCATTCTGAATTCGACTCGGTTTTACTTTTATATATCACTTTGCCTTCGCGTTCAAGCAAACCGCTGTAAAAACCCGTGAGTCAAAAAAAGACACAGACAGTGTTGCCAGACTTGAAAAACAAAATAATATTTTATTATTTCAAGTTTCTCAAGATTTTGATCATTGTTTGCCGATTTTACAAATAATGAAATATACAAATTATAGAAGTCAATAGTTCCCATGATTATGTAGATTCTTGTTATAGATCCTTTAATTCAAATTGGTTCCATCCAGAGACATGTTTTTTCGTTTTTTTTTTACTATCATATGGTGTGCTCTAATGAATTCAGAAATTAAACGTTGGCATTGCTTCTGTTTCAACATTTGATTTTGGTGTCTAACTCAAAGCTCCATATTCTTAAAATATATGTAGATTTATTTCAACTATTTCACCATGAGTATCCTGATCAATATAGGGTGACCAGATGTCCCAGGATTGTCCTCGTGTTGAACTTCTTTCCGGTCTTCTCAAGAAATGTTCTGGCGACCATCAATGGAAACAGGAACGGTTTCATGAAAATGGAAGAAACGTATATCACTGGGTGTATTGTGAATACGTTAAAATTCTTCTTCTTAAAATTCATTTTCATTTTGAATTTCAACAACTGCTATTGACACGTTACACAAGTCATTTCGTAGAATTTTCCGGGAGTTGTTGGAATTGTGGTTTGTTACCCATGGGGCAACGCAGGTTTTCGTTGCATTTCCATCCCATCCAAAGTCCAACCATTGTGCGCCTTGCATAAACGCTATTTCTCCTTCTCATGATTGATAATAGTTGGATGCCTCAAATTAACCGAGCAGCAGTGTGAGGGGTTGGATAAAAATGCTAATGTGCGTACCCAGCTAATGCATTCCAAGATCACCACTACCTGGTGCCGTCACCTATAGCCAATGAGTGAAAGATCATGTATTTTCATCATCATTTTCACGTATAGGGAGATTTGCGTAAAGACAAGAGGCCGTGTTCCACCTTGACCCTGCTAGTCCTCGTGATGAGATCATCCAATTATTATTCTAAACATTGATGTTGTGGTAGTGTTTTATCAATAGGGAAGGATTAATTATTGGAATGATTATGATAAATTACTGTTCCAGCATGGAGAACACAGTGGAAATCTTTTGCTTTGTAGCATTTTAAAACCCAAGAAAATACTCTTAAAAAACTTGAAAAAAAAACTTCGTGGCAGTAACTTTCAGAGGGATTTTTTGGGGAACTTTGAAGTTCCATTTTTTTCTGAGGAACTGTACGGTAACTAGTTCCTTTTTGACTCGGGTAACGGTAATTGGAACTTGTTTCTTCATTTGAGGAACTTACCCAACACTGCTCTCCTGCCACATGATCGGAGCCGTTTGCAAACTTGTATTTCTAATCGTCCAACTGCATAATCTGACCAGAAGAAAACACCACAAACAGAATATCACTTGAAGGCATTAAATTCTTTATTAGATGTGAAATACTCACTCAATTTAAAAAAAATTGACAGTACAAAAGTAATTTTCCACAGTATTGAGTTTATAATATATTATAGGTATAATTTCATTTCAGCTCTCTCTATACCCATATAATTTCAACTTATAAATGTATAATCATTAAAACCATTCCAACTAATATAATAATTACGTAAAAACATAAAATAGCTAAGTTATGTCAAGGTGAGTTCGTTCAGTTGGGGTTTGTAATTGAATTACATCGCGCTTTGGGAGTCAGACATTTTTCAATACTCAAGTCCACTTAAATTTGAATACAATTTTCAATTCATAAAACTCATTCCAATTTTCATATTATTCTGGTGATAAGTTTCGATGTTGATAAAAAAAAATCCTCCCAACATCCTTTGAATTTTCCTCGTGTCGCTCATCGTATCTGAATTGAAAGCTGTGTGGGAACAGCTTGTAACTTTAGGGGTGGGGTTATCCTAATGTGAATGTGACAGCGAGGGGGGCCCACATGAGACGGGTGAATGAGAAAAGTGTGAGGTAATTCAAGTACAATCCCTTGTATTGGAGCAAATCTTTACGTGTAACCATAACACTTCAAAGTCAAATATTATTAAGCAATCTTAGTACCACATGTTAATGTTGTTATTATTAGTATATTATTACACAATACAAGTCAATTTCACTCTAGGTTTACACAATCTATATAGAAAATGGAATAATCTTTCAAGATTTAAGGCTAAGTCAAACAACTAGGTACAACTGATTGCACACTTGAACTTTGTCTCCTAATCATCAGCATGTACATACTATAACTTGCTGTGCACCTACACTTAAATTACAACCAGGGTAGAATTGAAATTAAGTAGGATTTTACAAGTATAATAGTACAGTAATATGATGGTAAAACTAAAATAAATATAAGAATTTCTGATTGCTTACTTCATTCAGAGCATTAGTTCAACTACCACAGTACATTGTTAAATTTTGTCCTGCTCATTTATCCCAGATCTATCACTATAATATGTAAAAAGTTAAAGAAAATATACAATAATTCGTGGTTTCCGTCCGCATCTAGTGCTAGAGCAGCAATTAGGCTAATACATGTCAAGACTTTGCACTGGTTAGTCAAAGCACGTGGTACATGAAAAACATTCCCAGTTCTGCCATTTTCTTCCCTTGTTGAATTTAAATCTCAACTGTAACATTTTAACTGCAATGGTTTACCTTTGATGGGAGATCACATTTTGGTTTATTATTTATTACAAAATTTGCCACTTGCTACCTACTTAATTATCCCATATTGGGATCACAAAAGTCACGTAATACAAAACAACAACGCACATGATGATTATTGATTAGTATGGACCTCTTTTAACATTATTTGGCTAAAGCTAAGTAGCTGTGTCGGTTAAAGCCTAGATTGATAAGATTTGGTTAACTACTCGTTTCAGTCAGTCAATAAGTAACATTTAATAACAGACAAGTTCATGAAATAATCAACCAAGGCACACTCTATTGAACAAATCTCGAATTGGAAGGCAGATAAAGCATGGCAAAATGTATGTTAGTATGTACTCACAATAAAAAGTAAACGAGAAACAAACGGTAAAACCAGAAAAGGTTTATATATAAATAATATAAATAATTCTTGGTGTGAGAGGTTGATATGTGGGCGCTCATGCTGAAACCTGACCCCGAATGTGAATTCTAGTCTCAAATCCTTCAACTCAAACCTACATCAAATTATTGAAGAACTAGTCCAATTGATGACATCATTCTGCTTGTGACACTCTCAGCTGAATGGTGTGTTACAGTATTAATTCTCTTGTGCACATCCCATTTGAATGTAGCAGTAGGCTCCGATATTGTACAAAATAACCAAACCAACCTCGTCCATCTTTAATTGCCAATTACATTTTTTTTATTTCATTTTCTATTGATGAGTTGAGTGCGAAGGGGCTATTGAGTGGCTATTGAGCGAAGAGTGCGAACCGGAAGTCTAGGTTCTACATTAGTTTCAATTTAGACTGACTTTTTTTAGGTTGTTTGATCTGTTGGGTTAGTTTAGGTTAGGTTGGTTTGGTTGATTAAGCTTGATAAATAGGATGTGCACAACAACAACAACGTTGGCATGTTGTGAAATACACCGATGGTTCGGTGACTAGAGGCTGCCAGTTAAGTGGGGACATTTTTTAAACAGTTACACATAAATACAAATTTTTATACGTGAATCACCCATCAACGTGACATTATATAACATTTGCCTCATACATAAATTCAGTCATTGTATTTCTCCAACTTTTACTTACAATCTTCATATCAATTTCATTAACATTTGTTCTTCAGCAATTGTTTCTCACACACCGTCCATCACACCAAGAATTCTCACACCAAACTCATAACTTCCTTAATATAAATAATGTTATACACACTCTACACAAAATTATAACGAGAGACAAAAATTAAAACATTTATAAAAATATTTATGAAAAGTGAAAGGAACACAAAGATTATTCCTGTAAATCTTGGGACATACTATAAGAGCATGTACCACATTTCTATGCTGTATTGGAGGTTGTTGGATCACTCAACAATCAAACAATATTTCTTCACTGCAACGATCTCTTTAAATTTCAAATCGTGATCAAGCCAAATTGAATCAACGAAACCAGAAACAATGTCACAAAAAAACTGTTGTATAAAAAATAAGAATTATGCCCCCTTTTCAATAGCAAGTAGCGTGTATGAACGACGTCAGTCGAGTCATGATAAGACAACGCCACATCATTGGAGTTGACAAAATCGGAAGGTGCCTCGCAACGTTGTCCTTTGTAAACTACTATTCTGCAGTATTGCCTTTAAGAATGAGCATTGGTATATGTATTCCAGTCATAACCTCTTTTAAACTAACACAGATAATGGGCGGTTAAATGCCTGTTAAGCATATTAAGAACAACTTCACATCATTTATTTACTACATCAGTACAACCTCAAAATCTAGTCCACTGTACCATGGCGTTAAAATTTATAGTTGATAACTTGAATACAAATAATCCACTTCTGAACTTATAAGTTGATACTTATAAATATAGAAATTACTTTTCATACTGTTTTAATAAAAAATGAATGAAGGCATTCTAATGGTTTTCCTATATAATTCATTAAAAATATCTTTGAAAAAATTGAACTTTTCAATTGATTTGTTTAGCTAGCAGGCCAATAACTGGATGACTACTAATGTGAGGAGGTAGGCAGGCACCGAGGAGTACAAACATCGGTTCTATCGTCGATAAGGTTGCTGGTGTCCAGCGCACCAGCCAATCTGTTTCAACCAATATAGCTAACTATGCCAAAGTCAGATTTATTTCATCGTTACATTAGTGCATAAATTATTGTTTCGACAACTGCAGGTAGAAGAGAACCCCCGCTAAGGGACCACACTACTGTACGTCAATTTAAATACATTATAAAACCTTATTTACATGCCTTGCCAATCAGGTTGGTGAAACCTGGGGGGGGCTATGAATGCTTCTGATGTGATTCCTTGCCCTGCTTCACAACAAGGCAGGCTGCATGTCTCTCTCGCCCCCTTCCATCGCGGTGCAGTCACTCCTAAGTATCGTTAGTGCCCACATTTTCATTTGTACATTGGAATTCCAGCTGAATTACATGAAAGTGACCATATTGGAAAGTGACATTTTGATTCCAGGCACTTCATTCAGTATTTGGGTAGCATTATTAGATGAACAGAGTCACATATTGTTTTCCAGGGGTACACTTGTTTCGGCCCTGAATGCGTCAAGACTGTCCCTGAATTACGTTGGCATAAAAATGCTTACAACTGTCATGCATACAGTATTTGTAATGTGAAGAAATCCCCGTCAAGATGTGGACTTTCTCAATATTAGAGAATCCCCCCCCCCCTCCCCCCACCCTCAAAAAACACAAACACCCAAAATACATTACCCCACGAACTAAATACACACCGACGTTTGGTGACCTCAAGCTGGCTTAATCCCCGCTAATCCCATACCTACATCAAACCAGAGTTTAGCGTGGTGTAAATTGGTATTCTCAAAGTAGTAAGGCAGAAGTCGTGGTCAAGCTGGTAATGCAAACCAGTTTAACAATTTAGGAATAGGTCTAAAAATATTGAAACTCAGCAGCCAAGGTGAATATTCTCATTCGTCCAACTCTTTCATTTACTAAATAAGACTGTGATGAAAACAATGTAAAACCAAATGTTCAACTTACAAAATTATCTAACCACATTTGATTATGATTGTTCAGGAGCAGACTGGCCCGGGTGGCAAGGCGGCTGGGCCCCACCCTGTTTAGCATGATTGGGGACTCCCAAAACAGTTATGCAACTATTCCCTGATGAAAGTAAATGATTATGATTATTGTTTGGTTACGACCCCACCAACAGCTAGGTGATACGGGGATACGAATGAGCAGATGATTATGCAACTAACAAGTGTTTGAATGTTATTCTACTGCTCAGCCACGCCCACTCTCCACCATCTTTCGCCGAGTCCGCCCTGTCGTCGTGCTAAATTATATTACTGTGTTGAAGTATGCTAGTAGACCTACATTGTTATTCCCGACAACTGAATCAAAGTCGTGAATGAACACTTCAATTTCATCCCATTAAATATGTTGATTTTATGTACAATATTATTTGTACATATTTATTCTTCTTTCATGTCCATTTACATGCTTTAATCTTCAGTAAAATGAATTTAATTTAATATCAGACTTCAAATTATTTGTACAAATAATTGAATGATTGTTGTCATTATTCCGCATGTAACGGTAGCTCGATATGTCCATCAGTTGTGCAACTGGCCACGACTCATCATTTCTACTAGTGCTACGACATTAATCAATGGCCAGCTATGATTGGTCAGTTTTGTTCAATGTTGTTGTTTTTTTGTTTGCACTGGTGATGCTTTTGGGTATTGGCCTACCATTTGTTTCTTTGCTCAACGATCCCACAAACAGATATGTTATTTGGGTATATACCATTTACACGGATACAACATTTCTTGACAGTACTTTTGGGATGAAACTTGATTTTTTTTATATTGGGTTCAACGACCCACTGTATTGATGACCAACATCTATTGGCGTTGGTGAATGATATATGAGATGATGGGAAGATAAGATAAAAGGTTATTTCATCAGGTGTTTTTGGATAGTGGAAAGGAGTCGGTCGTGGCCTGTCATGAGGAACCATCCCAGTATTAACCTGAACGACAGAGTCAAATCACATAAACCCGTCAGAATAGTCGACCACGGCGAGAATAGAACCCCGGTCTCGTGAATGACGGTTCAGTGTGCTAGCCAATTGACCCTCGATGAAACTTGATAACCTGACAACTGTTCAGCAAACATGTTGAACTTTGTTCTACGTATAACAGAATATATCAAACTGGAAATAGTAGACATATCCCTAACCCACATTCATCACACTTGGCTATGCTGTGTAATTCAATTATTGATATGGGAGAGCCTCCTTACTACGTTTTTCAGAGGCGAGAATGGAAAAACCTTGCAACGAAACGTAGAAAAAGAGGCAACACAGAATTTCTCAATGTTGGGTCGGAAGTGATCAAACACTTTGACAGTAGGCCTAGTAAACCTCAGGATGAACAAATAATACATTATTAGAACATAAATAATTATAGGGTCTATTATACGGGCAACATGAACTGCTAGAGATAACTTCGATTCCTATAGTTCAAAATAGATTCAATCGATCTCCAGATTGATTATTTCCAAATATGACACCCAAACTAATAGATGGTATTTATAATTGGTTTCCCACTGTGTGCGATGTTTTAGGTATCAAATAGCTGTTAATCATTCAGTTGTAAAAAAACACAAACATTTATATGAGTTATCATTTTTACAAATCAGCCATTTTCATGCTGAATCTATCTTTTTTATGGAAACAAACATTCAGTTTATTCCACAATCAAGTGTTGTACTTCCATCAAGTCACAATTCAAACACTGCCAGTTATCAATGTCAACTCATAGGGCAGACCCTCAATCGCCTAGGCAGAGAAAACCAGTAAATCACTCTCAGTCATCAATGTCAACGCATAGGGCAGACCCACAATCGCCTAGGCAGAGAAAACCGGTCAAACACTGCCAGCCGTCACTGTCACGCATAGAGCAGACCCACTATCGCCTAGGCAGAGAAAACCAGTAAATCACTCTCAGTCATCAATGTCAACGCATAGGGCGGACCCACAATCGCCTAGGCAGAGAAAACCGGTCGAACACTCCTAGTCGTCAATGTCAACACATTGAGCAGACCCACAGTCGACAAGGCAGAGAAAACCAGTAACACACTCTCAGTCGTCAATATCAACGCATAGGGCAAACCCACAATCGTCCATGCAGAGAAAACCACTGCCAATCGTCAACGTCAAGCATAGGGCAGCCCCCTGATCATCCAGACTTGACGTCATATCACTGTGTGGCAAACACACTTGGCAAACCAACACATCTTTTACTCCCGTTTTGATATAAACAAAGGGCAAGATGATCTGATGATTGATCTGTTTGACAAGACAATATTACTTCCTCTATGAATGGCCACACTATGTTTAGATTATCATTCATGGGTTCCAGTTGTCCCTTCCCCTCACAACCTCCTCTGCCATTAGACACTTGCAAAGGAAGCCATGTACTCTTGACCTGTTATACCAGGGTATAAGTCTGCCGACATATTACTTGTGTACAGCTACGAGATACGCACACTAAGATCAAGTCAGTTTCTTCCATGAGGCATCAAAACAAACCGTCTGTGTGTCTATCTTGAAGATGATAATCATATTATGTAACTTCAATAAATGAAACTGGAATTGGCAAAAAGACAACAACTAGATTTTTGGTTTAAAGAATCATTGACACACATTGACACTTGATTCAATCCCGAATCAAATATCCAATGACAGATTATACATTCAATACAGCAATAAATGTAAACCTGTATAATTTCCAATATCAGGCAGGCAGGCAGGCAGCAAATCAAATACTGCCATTCAACCGAATTATTCTAGCTTTCATTTGCATTCATTATTGCAACCAGCTAGAAGAGAGAGAACACAAACACTGTTCATATTTCTCTGGTCTCTAATCTATCACTCTTCTCAACCCCTTACACCAACCCCTACTCGAATTCCACGATACCAACAAAGGATTGAGGTGGTCGCTATGTGATCAATGGATTTCCTGACGATTTATGGGTTGTTGGGTATTGCTTTCGTCAAATTATTTGTTGAAAAGGTATTGCCTCTTGGGATTACATTTTGGAATGGAGTAAGGTGAAAAATGTGGTAATGAGAAACGTGACAGAGCAATTAGTTAAGATTGATCGCCATAAGGAAGTGCTGGGACCAAGCCAAAAGAGTCATAGCATGAAACATATCGAGGCGGTTCTACTGTAATGCTTTCTGATTTTCCTTTAAATATTTTCACCACAAAAGTATTGAAAAGTAAACCCTATTTTTAGGCCAGCCTGGGTTATTTTGGCAGATGCCAGGCTCCAAATTTGAAACACGGAGGTATAACCTATTTGTGCAATTCAATTACTTCCACCTGACCATTGACCTCAGCAAATTTGACGATTAATGACACTATTTAAAGCCGCTAGTTGGCAGGCTCACAGATAGCAAGGGTTGATCGTTAAGGAATGCCAATTTACCCCAGCTAAATGTTTTGCTAGCGAGCGCGGCAAGCGTCATACGGCGTGACCTTCTACCAGCGAGTGGCGTGGTTCAACTAGGAGCCCATGGCGTGCCAGGCGGTGCCGTTGGACGGCGCAGAGGATGGCGCAGGGGCCGGCTCTCCGCTCTCGCCACCTGACCAACATACTCTGCATTAGTCAAACAGGAAACATCAACACTAAATCAGCCTGTAATAACGGGGAGATGGAAAGAGAGAGAAGCAGCGCACCCTCTTCCTTTCTCTCCCTCATACATACATAGGCAGAGACAAGCATTTGGGGTTTTAGCGATGAACACAAATTGTTTGTCAAGTATTTTTTCCTACAATATGTTTACGTTTCAGGTCTTTCCGAGTTCAACAAACCCATTGTTATTCTCGCGGATGTCTATTTAGTTACGAATATTACATAAATGCAAAGAGAAAAAATGTTTAGAGCTGAATAAAGAAATGTACATTTTTTTAAAAGTTACCTTTGTATTTCTTGCCTTTGTCCTTCAATGAATAATTCAAAGTAAGAGTACATAATCAAATCAAATCCATAAAATACCATCAAATCTTATCCACATATAAATAATAAAAAAAGACTGTAAACCAAAATGTGCAGAAATTCAACAAAAAGAGAAACTCCGCAAATGCTATTTCACCACTGAAAATGATTTTTGTAAAGATAGTCAACACCAATTCACCCCTTTAAGCTATTTAAAAACAAAAATTGGGTTTTTAGTTCACCCCAAATGCTTGCCTCTGTCCATAGGCCTAGGCTATATTACTATATCACTACGTGTGATAGCATCACGTTCTGCTTCGGATAAGCCGTAAGTTCTACCGTAAATATAAAGAGAAAATCCGTAAAGAGAAGCCAATACAGATGGGCCTGGAGGTATTGGTACATGTAGTCATGCCAGTACAGATGGGTCTAATCTCAATGTACAACCAAAAGATATAATAATTTCACAATATATTTTGAGTACCGTATTGTCCCGAATATAAGCCGACCCCCAAACTTCTAGATCAACAATTGAAAGGAGGATTTCTCTACTTTTCCACGTAAATCATCACTCTTCCGAGTTAGAACTTGGTCAATTTCGTATTGCGCGCGTGAGAAAGCTATGCCAACTGCATGTGAGAAACCGTTGCTAGGGGCCTCACGATCGTGTGTACTCGGCTAGTGCCGATGACGCGCGATTGTCATATGACCTGCTTACTCGTCAAGGTCTGACAAGACAATCCAGCTAACAACTCAACGTGCCTTTGTTTATTACTACGCGTCAAATAAAAATGATGGGAATTCGGAAAATCATGCTTCTTCATGATAAAACGTTTATTAAACGTGTTTTTGGTGCAATATTTTGTAGTTTCAAGTTGATGCCTTTGTTAAGAGTGTGCATGTGTAGTACACACAATTATATTTAGTGGAAAACGTGTTTTTGACCGATTTTAGGCCGAGATCCGCACATAAGCCAAGTGTGACTTTTGGACTCGCAATTTCGAGAAAAACCCTAAGCTTATATTTGGGACAATGCGGTAGTAATACAGTAAATCTTTGTTAATTCAAAAGTCAGGGGGTATAGAAAAGATGTTTCAAATATAAACACCGTTTCTACTCATTAGATGAGCGGAGGGAAGACTCAACTTCACTTGACCCGAAAAAAAAGTCCCTTTCTTTTTCTTTTGTTTGCGCTCCACAGGTCAAACGAAAATTCAAATTCAATTGAAACTTGGCATGCCCAAGTGTCATCATCTGGTTTGAATCCCATTGTTTTTTTATGCAAAATCGGTTGCACCATTTCTGAGAAAACTAATTTTCCATTTTTCAAATTACCCATACGAATAAGCCAGAGAAGAATTTTCATACAAAAAATGTCATTCGAAAAGATTCAAATTTTCACTGAATTCCAATATAATAATGATACACATTACTCCAAACTTTCACTAAAATCCAATCAGTCGTTTTGATACAAAAAATTATATAGTGACATTTTTATACATCGTTCAAAGCTATTAAGAAAACCAATTAAATCCAAGCAACAAGTGTCACCAATTAATGAAGAACGATTAAAACAAGGCCTTCTTTATTATCAAAGAAATTATTGAGAATGAGTCATGAATATAAAAGGAGGGTAATGACATAATTGTTTGGATCTCAAGGTGTATGTGTATACAGCTGTCATTACGTTCGTTTCACATAGTAGTCTAATATTACATATAATATTAAATTGCGTCTAATATTTCCTTCATTAGAATAGTCTACAAAAAAAAAAAAAAAATGGGAAGATTGATTTTCAACTTGAATGCCGTCAAAACATCAACTTGATATCACTTTTTGAAAGAATGCAATTTCATTCTCATTAGCTCATCCATCAACGCGGAAACACATAACGCGTTTTCCTAGTTGTGCAAGCTCTAGCGAGGATTCAATTTGACAAACTGAAAAAAATTGGTGTTTGTTTTCATGTTTTTTTTTTTTTATGTTTATTTGTCGGTTCTCCACAGGTCAAACGGCTACAGCTATCAACTTCAAACTTTTTTTCAATATGGTTCCTCATCTAACTTAGATCTGTATAGTTTTGTGGCATTATCGAGGGGTAACTTTTTTTTATGAAATTTACAAATTTCAAAAATACCCATTAGAATAACATGGCGGAAAAAAAAATCATTTTCCAAAAAAATGAAATTTTGCGTGAAGTTGAATTACATTTTGATACACATTTCTCAAAATTTTCAGTTTGATCGGGTCAGCCATTTTGAAGAAAAAACATAAAATGTACTAAATTGGTACCACTCGAAGCAGTTTTTACCCATTTTTACCCATACTATTACTATTCGCTCGTCTAACAACATATATATGGCGTTTTCCTAGTAGGTAGAAATTATTCATGTTCACGCATTTTATTCTTTCAACCTTTATTTCCAATGCTGTAGTCTAGTGCCATGGGACCATCTACCAGCTGCTTGCCACTTGCAAACGACAACAATGATTCAGTTTGGAACACAACAGATACAAATGTCTTTGTGCAAGATGAGAAAATACTTCAACAATTAACACTGCCTTCATTTTGAATATGTCAGAAGAAACACTTCGAACTGACAATGAATTTAGAGCTATACATTAGTGAATGGGGGTCAAAAAGAGCTCAAATTACAAATTATCCCAATATTCAACATTGTAAAGGCCGGTCCACACGATGGTTTGCAATGGGCGAGATTACATCTCCCTTTTAATGGGCCGATTCAAAGGGCAATGGTTTGCAGTCCACACTGTAAAATATGAAACAGATTGCAATGCGGTGACAGGCGGGAGCTATTTTCAAACAGGCCAATCACAGCAGACCATAGCCTTAGCAGTGATCGATCCCAGCGCAGAAAACAAATCGAAGGCGGTGTGTTATTGCGAGATCACGTAGACGTAGCTTCAAATTGAAAGTGAGGTTAATTATTATAATTATTAGCTAGTTCCATGTAAAGATATACATTTTATAAATATGAAAATAAGAAAGTGCGGATTCATTCCCATTCCATTAATATTTGACTAGGCCCTAGACCGACCAGTAGGCCTATATGGATGTTTCGGATTCCATAATATGGGATTAATAATCTATTAATAATCTATTAAAAGAAGTTCTCTTTCGATTGCAATGCGGTGACAGGCGGGAGCTATTTTCAAACAGGCCAATCACAGCAGACCATAGCCTTAGCAGTGATCGATCCCAGCGCAGAAAACAAATCGAAGGCGGTGTGTTATTGCGAGATCACGTAGACGTAGCTTCAAATTGAAAGTGAGGTTAATTATTATAATTATTAGCTAGTTCCATGTAAAGATATACATTTTATAAATATGAAAATAAGAAAGTGCGGATTCATTCCCATTCCATTAATATTTGACTAGGCCCTAGACCGACCAGTAGGCCTATATGGATGTTTCGGATTCCATAATATGGGATTAATAATCTATTAATAATCTATTAAAAGAAGTTCTCTTTCGAGGGTCCACTGTACACTTTTCGGCGGCATTCCTCTTCCTGCTATTCGAAGTATAGCTGTGACATCACAATAATCATGCATTTTCATTGGCTGCTGGGCCAATCTGAGCCGCAATCGGCCCTTCACAATGCTCGATTATAGAAGCAGTCTCTAAACGCAAAGATTGAATCTGAAACGTGCGACATCGCAATGGGAGGCATTCTACACACAAGGTTTGAAGCGGGTGATTGAAAGGGAGGTGTAATCTCGCCCATTGCAAACCATCGTGTGGACCGGCCTTAATACACCTAGGGTCAGCAAACAAGTTTGCTTCAAATAAGGTCGAATTTTGGATTGACCCAGTTTGAAACAAGGCAGATTCACTGTACTATATTGTCCCGAATATAAGCAAAGGGTTTTTGCCATAATTGTAAGTTCAAAAGTCACTACCTGCTTGTATGCCAATCGGTCAAAAACACATTTTTTAGTTATAATAGGGCCTACTATGCTGCACATGGACACTGTAAATTATGGTGTTTATTCAATTAAAAGATAGAATGGAGAGATTATTCTCTCTTATTATAACATCTAAATTATGAAAGAAAATAGCCGACTAGAAAGGAATAGGCCAGTAAATTCTTCCATTATCAGTTGACACTTCACCAAACATAATAGTAGGAGTTCCCATTTCACTATAAAGTACAGTATAAAGTAAATATGAATACGATAAAGACATAGAATAAAGAACTACAAAGAAGTACACACGTTTGCCATATTGAACTATCTACGAACGTGGGGGTAAAACTGGCCTATGTATGCGACACTGTTGTACATTTCACTGAATTCGTAGCTTTCTGACAGTTATTGGATGAGTAATAGCAAAGACTTCCCACTTGTGCATTTCTTGTGCGTTTGTTTGTACCCAGTGCACAGGTCGACGGTTTGACCTTTGTCTGGATACGTGGACTTATCCAGCTTAGAACTGTAGCCTATAGTTTTGGGGTCAAATCGGTTGGACCACTTTCCAGAAACACCATCAGATTCATCTGGGCGGGAAGCTTTCGAAAGAAAAAATCTCTTCAAAAAGCGCAAAATTCTTCTTGAACATAAATACAAATATGATACACATTATTACGCATCATCTAATACGAATTATTACGAGTATCAAAAAACATGATTATAATGAATATTGAATAAATCTTCATCAAAGAGCATGGAATTGTGCTTATTGTGCATGGTGATTCACAGCTTCATAGACTTGACAGTTTCCACCAAGGTGTGTAGAGTTCACGAGTATATTTCGTACAAGTCAAGGTGTGTACAGTTGTCGAGTACCTGGCTCATCTTACAACGCATGCTTCATTGTGTAACTATACTCAAAGAAGTGCTGCCCTGCTCCATGCTGCCCTGCTCCACTCTGGACATATGTATTGTAAGATGAGTAATCTAGATCTATTTATGTGAAATGTAATGGAAAGCTATACACACACAATGATTTTCAAACTATTATACCATAGCCTTGCTGTTTAATCAGTTCACTTTATCATCCAATTGGTTTTACTTTCTGTTCCTAATTAGATGAGCAATAGCGAAGCCGTCCATCCAACTCTTATGGAGCTTTGTCTGTCCAGTTTCTTCTTTTTGTTTTTTTGTTTGTTTGTGTGGACTGCATAGATCACATGGTTTGCCTGACCAGTATGAAACTTGTTCTGGACACGTCAAGGACTTTCAGTCAAATCAGCTGAAAAACTTACAAGGAGAACCAGAACGAAATGTTGACAATGTGTTCCGGGAGGTAAAATGTGGCAAATAAAATCATTTTAGCTATTT
Organism: Brachyptera putata; assembly: GCA_907164805.1. Classification (NCBI taxonomy): domain Eukaryota; kingdom Metazoa; phylum Arthropoda; class Insecta; order Plecoptera; family Taeniopterygidae; genus Brachyptera; species Brachyptera putata. Next base: position 45,338,688 of record OU015463.1, read on the forward strand.
GATTTTCAAGCGGTTGTAGAAAGTGTCGCCTCTATGACTGCTGCTGTGCAGAAAGGTATTCATAATAGCCGTTCATCTTGTTTCCGTCACATGTTTTCATATTTGGGGGCTACCTGTGGGGGGGGGGGGGGGGGCTTCTCCCATAAGCAATGCACTTCTTTGTAGTTCTTTATTCTGCTCAGTGATTAGGTGACCATGTTGGTGTTTTAGTTTGTACGTGATCGATAGGTGTGATTATCGTGAGATCTTGTTGGAACAAATGCGACGACCAGACGTAGCACAGAGTTCGGCCTGACAATCCGACAATTACAACTTACCTCAATTTGTTTTATAATTAATACTCGAACCACAGAAGCCACCTACAACGTACTTAAATGACACAAAATGAAGCGAAAATTGACAAAAATATAAAATAAAATGCTACGACACAAAAGAAAGGATTATTCATACATCACCAAATTGCCGTTTACCCGGTTTTGATTTGTGCTGTCGACTGCTGGCCGGGCCCCAGATCCGGATGGTCCAGTCGTCGGAGACTGACGCGAGCATCTGATGGTAGACTGGATTCCACGTGACGCAGTTCACTGTACGTGTATGGCCTTCTAGTGTGGCGATGGGCAGCTCTCGCTTGATGTGCCATACGTATACCTTGTTGTCTGCAATCAAAGGCCATGAAACAAGATCAACAAGTGGATTATACCCAGTCCAACACTGTCTCTTTGTAAGTTGCTGGGTGTACAGTACGGTGAACCCTGAACATATTACAGTAGCACAAGTTTCACTTCTACGGACGAATGTATGTACAGTTAACAGCACAAAATTTGTGAAAATTTTCCCGAGTCCACAAGTCAATACTAGTCGAACAGATAGTAATTGCCCTCGAACTTGTATCAGGAGCTCTGTGAAGTTTGAAGGCAACAACTACCTGTTTGACTAGTATTGTCTTGGGGACTCTGAAAAAAAAAAAAAAATCTTTTAATGCTGCTTAACGACCCCACCAACAGCCAAGTTATACGGGGGTACGGATGGGCGGATGATAATGAAACGATGAAGTGATGATAGGTGAAAGGACGTTTACAAAAACCCATGCCTTATGCGGGACTCGAATCCACGCCCAACGGTGACTTCAGTTACTACCGCTGGCGATAGTTGACTTGGCCACCGGGACGGCTAATTTTTCAATTTTTGTGCTGTTCACTGTACATATTTTAATTGGAAAGTATTATTAAAATGTAATGGTAGAGTCTGTATAGTTGAAATCCAATTATATAATTATGAATACATGATGCACCTGCACATGAATGTAACGATAGAACAGTTCAACATACTAGAGGTTGTAAGAGCAACTTATAACTACACGAAATACATTGAGCTTTAGCGCTTCGATTTACTCCCACTAGAGGGGGGGGGGGGGGGGGGGTAACTCGGCAATCTTAGAAATAAACGCAAAAAAATAATGACGAAAATATCTACGATGCACACTAAATGTATTGATGCATCTTGTTTATTGATAAATGCAGAGGCTCTCTGAGCATTACTTCAAGGGGTCTTTGTGCCAGCAAGCATCATATCGGATGAATAAAATAACAGGCGTTTACCATCTTCAAATGGCCATGGCCGACGCCCACTGAAAAATATAATAAGAACAATGTCGAACATTGTATCGAACCAATAAAATACGATACAAAAACATAAAACCCTTCTTAGTTTGGGCACCTATAATTTATGCTTATGTATTACAGTAAACCCTCGTTAATGCAAACTCTGTTAATCCAAAATTTGACATATTTCGAAGTTGAAATCAGTCCCTGGTTGAAGGTATAGGCATTTACCTTCAGCCTATTTACCTTTACCTTTACCCACAGCCTATTTCAATGTCAATTAATATGGTTAATACAAATTACAGCAAAACCGTAATTTGAACTAATATTTCGACCCTTTACTTGCTTTAACACTGTTTTAGGATTGGATAATTCAAAACAGTTAGAGTGAATTCATTGAATTGATCATCGTTTTTACAATTTCCATCCTTTTTATTTGACGCGTAGAAGAAGCCGAAGTTTGTGTCATCCGACGAGTGTGGTCTGACCTTAACAAAGTTGAGCTCGGAACAATCATTCGTCAGACTCGGGACAGCCGAGCGTCAAAAGAAGCGGGTCATATGACGCTTGTGAGGCGACTCACAACGGTTTTTAAAACGTAGTTTTGCCCGGTAGCATAGCTCTATCTCTCGCGCCAATACAACATTGCCTTCATTCCAACTGGAAAGAGTGATGATTTGCACTTTGGATTAATAAGGGTTTACTATATACACCAAAGCAAAACACTAGCACCCCTTCTCCCCGCTCTAGGTACAATAATGTCGTACAGGCAGCCAGGCAGACATTGAGAATCAATATTTTATTTTGGTTTTGCAATGTCTTTTCCATTCAATTAGAATCAGACAAGTATTATTGCAGACTTATATATTTGAGAGGCCTCACTGGGAATGGGGGCTACACAACAGGCCCAACTGACTTGATACTGACCTTCACTTCCACTAGCTACAAAGTCGTGATTCATTCCTCCAAAGCAGCTATGGATTGTAAAATGTCCTTGAGTGACTCCCTGAAACTTTCTGACTAAGCACCGATCTTGGAGGTCCCACAGATGTACACCTTGCGTGGCAACGTTAAGCAACGCTAACCGGTCCGAACGGTTCACGGAGAACGCCATAACGGGGTGGTCTTCCTGGAGGCTGAGCAAAACAACATCATATATCTTCACTCTTACAATTCCTAGACGACATTTTATTGCCTCTTGGGAAGGAGAGCACAGTTCATGTCGTGAGAAGGGAAGGACAAGGGAACCATTCTGTCATGGAGTGGAACTAATTAACTTAATTACTCTAAATCTTATATAAATCTTTATCTTAAAAGTAATGTTTTTACTTTTTATTACAATTAAAATTAGTGTCCTTCCAAAGCCATAGCCCTTCCAGAGCCATCTTTATGGGAATTATAGGATATTCAACCCCATAAGCAACCACCCCATAGCAATTTGAACAACCGAGGCAAACAAAATGACCGGCCAAGTGGCATCGAACTGCAGTGTCCTGAATGACAGTTGAGAGCGCTGCTTATCTCAGTCAGTCATCAGTCTCATTTACTTATATCCGTACAGTCGACTAAAACAATTCCAATGCATACTTCAGCACAAGCCATGTACAGATATGGTATAGAAAGATAGGATATGCACATGTATCAGATACTGACCAAAATGCATGGTATTTCCCAAATAAAGTGAACGTATGTTGATATAAAAGTATACATATCGGAGTAGTAAACTTCCCTAATATTGATATACTAAATCAATAAGACATATACGCTCGAGTTGACTGAAGAAGGCTGGCAACTGTACCACGCTATTGTAGCATGCAATGAATTACAGGAAGAGTATGCTGTCAAAACTTGAAAGCTGCAGACAACGTTACACAATATCAGAGAGGGAGTCTGGGGGGAGGGGGCAGAATCCTCCCAAATATTCTTTGTTGATATTATTAATGTTCATTATGATTTTTGTAACAGGATTTTACTATTTACTATTTAAAGATGAATTAAATGATCTGTTACAATAAAATGAGCAGCTACGCTGAGCATGGTTCGCATACCCCTACTGCTTGCATCTGTTGTTGCAACATAAACTCAACCAATCGTAGAACTCCAGTTAATCGAGGATACCAACTGACTTGGAGTTGACTAGGATCTCGAGGCTGTAGTGATGGAAATGGGAAGACAGGAAGTGGCAGGATTTGAACCTAGAAACAAATATTGTTAGTGGTAAATAATCTTCACATAAAATCATTTTTGAATTGTAAATTATTACCATCATTGCTGCAGACGAAGACAGATGCATGTTTTGATTTACGTATCAAATCTCATTTTATCACTCCGTAGTTCGAACAACCACAAAGTGGTTATTTTTAATAACACTTTTATTTTGCATGTTGTGCATATTTGAGCACTTTTCATGAAAATTGCCTATTTGTTTTTTTGCATGTTTCTGCATATTCTGGCTTTTTTGCCACGTTTCCTGAATATTCTCTAGTTTTTTCATATTATACATAAAAAACGATATTATCAACATTGAAATATTGTACAGGAAGAAAATCGACAACTCATTGCACATCTAGAAATTTGAGTGAACATTTACTTTCATTGACGAAGACGAAGTTGCGGTTATACTGGAATCTGACAGTGACAATGCTGGAGACAATTTAAAGGTAGGTGTACTTTAGTCTTATTTCAATACAAGCTATTGAGTAAGAAGAGTAAAGAAGTGTTCAACCCTTTCACTGTTATGGACGGGCCAAATCGTGTTGCCCTTACTGTGTTATGGACGTATATATCTGCCGCGAGTAGACCAATATTCAAGAATTTATTTTAAACTGATACTTTCAAATAATTAGTCGGATTCACACTAGATAGCGAAACCGACTTTATATTCGACGTTTGTCCAGGGGTGTTCATTTAGTTTATTTCACAATTTTTAGATACATGAGAGCAAGGTCGGAGTCAAATTATTGAAAATTTTCAAGATGGCATCTTTTAGTTGTACAACTCCCACTGGCCTACCAAAATATCTAAAAACAATTTAAATAGGCCTATGTATAAATTTTTATAATTTAGAGTATGTGCAGATGATTCCAGTGATCTTGAATCAAGTGATGATGAGTTTGAGGATTTTAGTTACAATGATGAGCCTAAATCCTAATAATGATGATGACAGTTACACATGCCTACGTCATGCCTTGACATTCCGGATAGACCAACCAGCAACAACTTCCAAGATGGGCCTAGGTCTATTATTCCAATTAGAATAATCATTTGTAATTTTATTAATAATCTCCAACTGAATATAAACGTGGAAATCAAAAAATCGAGGATTTATGCATTATTAACTGAGATAAAAATGTTGATTATTGGCTAACATAGCATAGTCAACCATAACAAGACTGGGTTAAGAGCATCGACATCACAACTTACAGGTTGACATTGGTGACGTTTTCGGAGTTGTACGATCTTATCCGATGATGTGTGTCTGCTGCCAGTACCGACTTGCCGTCACTTCTGCACCAGAGGGAATTCACCCGGACTCCTTCCCACGACTTAAGGACGTTTCCTGCCATATCCTGACAAACACCATTATTACCGCTGATTACACAGAGACAAACATGTCTGGATAAACCTTTTCAAGCTAATTCCATTCAATTCCATTCATGCTTCATGACATTTCCAAATGTTTGGAACAGTATTTTAATTAGCAACTAGGGTAATAGTGACAATATAGGGTGAAGATTTGGGTGACCAAAACTCATTTTTCACCAACCTTTGAACCACCGTAGCAAAAGGTCTAATCGTAATTCAGAATCTAGTAAAATCCTTATAGTATACTATATAGCAAGGAATTCTATTTTGTAAACAGAAAGGTGAATTGTCAGAATGAAAAAGTATTAAACTGAACGGTGAACGCTCATCAATTTATACTCTGATAGTTAAAATGTTGCTGTAATTCAAACAACATTTCGGGTCCCTAAAGTTTTGACCTGTTTAAGCTCAATGTTGCTCAATATGCAATAATTCAACCTTTTCAATTGAAAATGGTAGGGGTAAGCGAGTCTATCTAAATTGCAATTCAAGTATAGGTCTCTATCAGGCTCCTCTTTGAAAATATTTTCGATTTGCGAGTCAAAGTGAAGTCTTGAAATATGCCGCCTATTTCCAAAATTGAACTGCTTCCTTCCTATTGGCTGCTTCTCAATGAGCGATCTCATTGGCTGGTTTGTTTAGAAGGCTATGGATACTGACATCATAATGGCAGCAGCCTTGTGACTAGAAAAAACTTCCAAAAGATGATTGAAAATACTGTAAAAACTTGGGTTGTCAGTTGAAATTCGATGTTTTCAATACATTTGATATTGATTGTTATAGATTTGGAAGGGGTGAACAAATAACAAGAATAAACAATAAATGAAACACGTATATTCTTAATTGACACAAATATACCACACACTCACAGTTCAGCTCAGAGAGCCCAGTGTTAGCTCTCCAACTTCCCAGACTCGAGTAATGTGGGGGTAGCGCTAGTCCATTACCTATCCCTGCCTAATGACTTATAACTAACGGATATCTACACTCTATCGTAAATATATCTACACTAATGCTATGCAACATCTATTCTACAACTATTGCTATTCCTATCTAAGACGTGCTACTATCTATCTATCACTATTTTAACTAACCTAGTTAGGTGAGGCTCAACACGATTATGGTTTCGTATCGATGTGAAACAGCTGGCAAATGTATTCCATGAAAGAGCATGGCGAGAGAATGCTCGAGCGTGATTGATGAACAATGCATTGATTTGAACAGTAGAAGACTACGGGATGGCTGTGTTTTCTAGTTATAGATTATAACATTAATATATTCGTATTTCCATCATTTCAAGTTGATTATCAAATCTTATCTGAAATACTGTTGATTTTCTATTTGATCATCAATGTGTATTCCATGATTATTAATCATAAAAATACCATTGAACGGCAACCCGAGTAAAATTTTTAAAAGTTGTGGTAATTGATACCTAGGCCTACAAATCTAAAAGCAATGTTATGTACTATATTGGCCAATTTTGTTTAAATTGTGTTTTGTTGTAAATTGAACTGAGGATAGTCATGAAATCCTCAAGAATCACCATCTGTTTTATTGTACAATGCTCAATAATATAACTCATCATTTACACTAACTTGGTCGCTACCATTTTGGTTCAACTAGTGTTTACTTGTAATTCAAAGATTCTATTACTTTCCTAACTTTGTGAACTCACTCAACTTGAATCATTGGGTAGACTTGAGAAGAGGTTGTTCTTCTATTCACTTACAATTGAAAATCACAATGAATATGGTTCACAATACAAATATTGTTTGTTCCCATCATTCTGGTAATCGTATGATATTGTTGGTAGGCCCACAAAGGTCGAGACCAACAGGAACTATCAACCGAAGACGTGACGATTGATAAGCATGCTAGTGACATGGTGAAGCTAGTGAACTGAGCCTCAACTGCTATCGGTATACTGGTAATGTACTTACACACAGGTAGAACTGCCCTCTTATTCCACCCGTGACAAACTTCTTGCCGTCGCAATTCCATGAGCAAGACGTGAGAGAGTCTTCGGGAGAATGAGAAACCTTCACTCTTAATTCGTCGGATTCAACGTTCCATATCCAAAGTTCTGGACAGTCTTCTGGTCCGCATGCAATTAGATGAGTACTATCAGGACTCCAAGCTACGTACGCTACACCATACGAATGTCCTTCCAAAGTCTTACGGTGGCTCACGTGGAGAGTTAGCTGAAACACAATTGTTACCATTCCATCACCCAATCTCAGAACACAAGCTCAAAACACAGTCAAAGACAGAACATTTTTTAGCTGAAATCTGAGCACAGTTGTAAAGGTTGAATCTTTCACTGTAGACTCTTCATAAAATGACTCCGTTCAAGTTTATTCGAGTCATACTACCCCCATAATTATGAATTACAAATTGTTGTTGTTTTTCTCGGAGCTGTTTTAGCTTCCAGTAATCACGACACAAATTATAAGTAATTGGTACTCAACGTACAGGGTCAATGTCCCATATCACAACGGTCGTGTCTTTCGATCCGGTAGCTAATTTGAGGCCATCTGGTGAAAACCGACAGAACCATACTTCGTCACAATGGTCGTTGAGAATTTGCATCGTTTCGCACGGAAAATTATCCCTGGAATAAAAATTACAATCTGAATAGCAAGTGGATCAGGGAGATGTAATATTGTTTGGAAGTGAACATCTACTTGAGATACAAGTTCAACAAAGTAGTGACTGAACTGTGGTACAAGTTTACCATCATCATGCACACTAATTGAGATAAAATTGTTTTTATATACCGACTATCAAACAGAAATGACACTTGTAGAATCTATTTTCACTGAATAAATTCGAACTCAATTTATGAACCACAGACAGAATCACTCTGATTTACTGTCAGACCTTGAGTACCTTGATGCCTGTTTGCTTACCTGGAACAATGATGATCGACAAGAAGTGAAATATCTTCTAGTTTGTCGCCATGCTTCGTGTTGTGATAAGGACATTGGTGTTTTTGGTGCTCTATTGCCTGACACAGTAAGCTTTCAAGCCTTCGTGGAGGCAGCATTATAGTAGGAGGTAAATATCCTTGAAGTTTGTCCATCAACGCCGACCGAGACTTGAGACCTTTGCCTTCCCACGCCGCACGCAGTTGCAACTCCTCCCGGCCGCTGCACATCATATAACTACTCAGTTCATGGACGCGGCTTGTATTCAGTGCAAGAGGAGTCAACTCGTTTCGCAACACATGGAGGGCATCCAGCACACGGCCGTCTTCCAGGTATTCCAAGTACTTCTGCTCCAGTAGAAGAAATTTCATCTCCTACAAAGTACAAACTCCATTAATACTTATTAACTAGAACATAATTTCAACTTCTGTTATAATTGTAACAATTGTTCTGGTCCACACCATATGTATAGAAAAAGAAACAAATATCAAACCAGTCTTGAAAAATTATATTGAAAAAAAACAAATTTGCTTTTAGATGGGCAAGAGGTTCCTATAGGCTTTCTACATTTTACAAACTTCTAACGTGACATTGTCAAGAATACACAATATCAAATATCAAATTTGAATTCAACTGAATAGAAAACCTGTGCTTGGTTCCTTACCATTAATCAAGTAATAAGGTACTAGAAGGCTGGCCAAGATATCCAAACTACTTACACAACATGCCTCACTTTTCTATCCTGTTGATTTACTTGAATTTACTTCATCATTTTGATAGCAATTTGATTCAGAAAATGCTACGAAAATCAACACTAATATTTTTTTTAATGGTCCAAGTGTTGTAAAAATGTGTAATATTGGTAGGCCTACTAATAACATGCATTAGGGTCTATTATTGTTTTCAAAGCTCAAATAATTCAATCTCATGTGAAATCTTCATTCTGATATTTATTTACATTACGGTGACACAGTACAGTTTTGTTTTTCTTGCTGGGATATTCTCACCAATTTTTCAAAAGTTCAAACAAATGTTTTTCAAAAGCAGTAAATTGCTGATTCTTCTCAAAATCAAATGGCCTACATTTCTACTTCAGTAGGCCTACTATAGGGTAAAGCAAGTACTTAATGAAATCTTTTGTAGATTGGTTTCTCCATCTGACGTAACAACGTACTTTTGAAACAAATTCAAAGTAATTTTTGTCGGGTGCACCGTGCATGTGAAATGGACCTTTCACCTACCCTATGCTCACATAACACGTCGAGTCGACATATTTTTTGTTTCAACATCCAACATGTATAAAACAACCAAATTAATACCTAGTCTATGAAAAGTTTTAAAATAGAAAAGTAATACTTGGCCAGAATGAACATAATAAATGTACAATCAGGTCTTCTGGCGATAAGGTTCTTATTCCAGCAGGAATCACCCCCAGCCAGTTGCTATCACATGTTACATTAAAACAAGGTTTACAGTTTTCAAGATAACAATTAGTTTGTTGTACATTTTCAGCGTGATTGGTTTCTAAGTTATGTTCTTTTGAAGACATCCAGTGTAAGGATTCTGAAAGGATCAAGCTAAAAATCTACAACAAACTTTTTTGTCGTCTTCGAACATGAAGCAATCAATATGAAAATTAGAAAATTAATCTCAAATGTAACAGCAACCAATTTAATTCAAGTTGTATGATTTGTATGATTTGGAATGTCCCTCGAGCGACTTACTTGCATGTAATAAGAGCCAGCCACTCTGGTCTAGTACACTTTACTGCACACCATATTCATTTTGCAATTATAGAGAATTAATATATGCCTAGACATACGATTGCAAAATTCTTTCCACATAGGCCTATTCTCTAGAACTAGCTTCACCCCTCATGTTGATTACACACGTACGTTGTCTTACTTTCACACATAGCCACTCGGCCAAAACCAAACACGCAGTTATGACATATGAAAGGGCCCCTAGGCCATACCTTGTGTCCACGACAAACTTCCCTCCCCCTCACCACCTTCCCCCCTCCCTTTCACTCTACTCGCTCCTCTCATCAACCCCTGCCAGGCTGTGCGTGCGCAAGCGTTACAGGCAGACAGACTCTCAGACGCACGCACACACAGAACTGGGAGACTCGATGTATATAAGGCAATTCACTTTAGAACGCTAGCCAAACTAGGCCTCTAAATCAAGTTCATTCTGTATACTCCTTTCTGCAGACTATCTATAAGCAATATTTTATATTACTTTATATTCAACACATTCTACACACATATCTAACAAACACATTTGTGATTGTATGATAAAACTTCGTTGATTCGATGCTCGGGAGAGTATAAAAAAGACATTTTGCATTTAAAAAATTCAAATCAACAGAAAAAATTGAGAATTTAAAAATATTACGGTACGGCTTGAAGCATAAGTAAAAGCGTTACCACTTGGTCAACTGGTTTGACCAGGTAGCAGAGACACTTTTACTTCTGCTTCAAGCTGTGCATGTCATTAGGATGGATAGGCGGATAGGCCACCCTCAATCGTCAAAATACCGCTGTTCATTGCTTCCCGCGTGTAATCGGCTGGTTGCTAGACACAAACACGTGAGATATACGTCAATATACCTTACGGCCGTGGACCAACAATTATATTATCGTACCTACGTTGGGCGTTGGGAAATTGCCAATAAAACATATCGACTGGTAACGTGACATTGGGACCAGAAGAAATCTTTTTTTTTTAAATGTTGCTTTTAACGACCCCACCAACAGCTAGGTTATACGGGGGTACGAATGAGCGGATGATAATGAAACGATGAAGAGATGATAGATGGAAGGACGTTTACAAAAACCCATGCCTTATGCGGGACTCGAACTCACGCCCACCGGTGACTTCAGTTACTACCGCTAGCGATAATTGACTTAGCCACCAGGGTGGCTGAGAAAACTTGAATTACAGTTTAAAACAAACACAGTATGAAATCGTGGGAGAAAATATTCCTGGTATCATATCGTTTTTTTTTAAACTTTCATTTTCAATATTATAATGGTGGTCTAGTGCAGTGAGGCCATCTAGCAGTGGGGCCATCTAGCAGCTGATCGCAACTTGCAAGCCACAACAATGCATTCTCTGTTTCAAGCAGACGAGATATAAATGTCAGAGCAACGATAAAAAAAACCTTACATAGTAAACAATGCATTCATTTTGCAAGTGTCAGAAGAAAGACTTCGAATAAAACAATTATTTCAGTTATAAACTAGTGTTTGGGGGACAAAAACAATGCGAATCACAGATTAACGAGTTTCGAACTATCGAAATATTCAACATATTTCTTATAGCTGGGGTCGGCAACCGAGATGGCTTTGAATTACGACAAATTCCGGATTGACCGAATCCGAAATAACAACGTTTACCAAGGCTGCAATCAGTCACGTTATCAAGCCCTCAAACTTTACGGGCCTATAGTCGGTTTAACGATGACCAAGATCTATTGACGCAGGTGAATGATGAGGTTTTTGGACCCGAGAAGAAGAAACGGTAATAAATGGTCAACCTGTCTCGACATCGAACACGGCAAACAGACCTGAAGGTGTCTGTTGATCACTCTATTGCTCACGCCACAAGGACTCGACCGTGCACCCCCAAGACTGAGTGCCAAGCCAGCGCAACCGAGTGCCAAGCTAGCGCGACCAGGAAGGCTAAGGAGGGCTGGAAGGCATATTCTCTCACTTACGACTCGTAAGAAAATGATGAGCTTGATCTTTTTTATACGGTTTCAAGCGTTCTGGAAACTTCCAAGAAATTTATAAATTCTTCAGTGCGGTAACGACGCCAATTTGGCTAAATGGCTCTTCCAAGTGAATTGACATTTTCCAATTGAAAAAAAGGAGCATGATATAATTTTCAAGTGACGTTGATAACACGAGTACACAATATATTTTTAAATTCCATTACTTCTAGTTCTCTAGAGATTCTAAAGGAGCCCATGGTGGCCCTTGAATTCAGCACTGTGGGCAGTTGCGCCCCTTGTTGCTTCGGTAGATCTTTGGACATCCACTTATCAGGATTATAAAACATACTATAATTCTGATATAAGGGATTCCAACTGAATTCAAGGCGCCGGAGCCCTAACGTTATTGAGGGGTCAAGATTGATCAAGTTGTCAAGTGATAGAAAATGGTGCGATGTGGCCATATTGACGTCATTCTAAGGACGTGATTCTATTCAATACATTACTTTGTTCATAGTTTCATTTAGGCTGTACCGGTACTTGAATTTTATTCCAATTTGAATTTCTTAATTTTTGCATATTCAAAAAATTATTTTATGTGTGCCGCCAAGTGCGAGATTACGCGCATTACAACACTTTGCAGGTCAATAACTCTGCAACATATTTTCCAGAGCTTTTGTTAATTTCATTTCCTACTACTTTTTTATGGTATGACTTATAAGGTTCTAGTTTTTTGGTTGGATTCCTGTTTAATCATCACATTACTTTTTGTATTATTTTAGAATCATCTCCAAGTTGCTAATTAATGGGAAATGTATTAAAGTTGATAATTTGCGAAAATTTGGATTATCAATTTCGTGTCATTTCAAAAATGTGTAAAATGTGTGCATTCAATCCTGAACATTTATGAAAAACAAAATATCAAATTATATGACACTAACTAAATTCTGAATGAGAATAAGAATGAATAAAACGTGAAAACAAAAATGAAAATGTTAGTAGGCCTAGACATTTTTGTAACTGAATATTTAGTTTCGTTCCTAATCAAAATTGTATGAAATAATTCTCAAAAATCGAGTTTCAATTTATTTTTATCTAGTTTTATAATGCTTGGATGAAGTACTAATTGGCCACGACCTTTAATTAGTAGAGTGATAGGCCTAGTTATATCGAGGGCTGTCACTCCTTATTTTGTATCCTTTGTATAATGATGAACTTTACACCTGCTGTCATTGGAAGAAGTGAACATTGCCTAAGAGACTTGGTTCAAAGTGAAAAATATCAACATTCGTGTGGTTGGACCAATGTTGGTAGTGTCCGGATATATCGCAAAAACAGTTTATATTGTGTTCCGGACTTTCGACAACTGAAGACTTTCATCTGCGGCGAAGATGTGTGGTCACAGACAGCGTAGACCTGGTGTCAAAGTTCATTGCTTTAATTTAAAAGAATAATAAAATGGGGTGGTAAGATCACCCTTGTGGTGCCCCGTCCAAACGATCCTACTCTCATCCTTAGCCTTAATAGGGGAACAATGATTTTGTATCAAGTTTCGATGTTATTAAAAAAAAAAAGAAAAAAAGTTTCACTTTGATCCTGATGTTTTCTCGACATTTTGAGTGAATCGAACCCATATCATAGTGAGTTACTGATTTCAGTGTACCGGTACATTCCCCTTAATCAGGTGATAAAATTCGAGTTATAGCACTAGTGCAATGGAAAAGATTCTTTGCTGTGGAGGCTGTGTATTGCATGAGATACACTAATCGGTTCAATGCATATATCAAGATATTTCTAGTCAATTAGGCCAACAACTTCAATTCAATGGTTGAACCAATTTGAAATCAAAGTGATTCGGCCCACATTCGATAGGCACCAAGGTTCACAAAATAATTTCACCAAGCTGGTGACTCACATAACTCTAGTCTATGGCAAGATAATGCATTACCTAAATATTGTTTAAGAAGTAGAAAACAGGTTTTACTAGAAAAACTACAGTCTAGCTACTTTTATGTTCACCTATATTGCTTACTGAACTTTTCTCTCAAATCCAGGTCCAATAGGCCTACTCCAAATAACTAAGTCCATCAACTTATCCATCACCTATGCCTAGAAATGAGCATAAAACAAGCCGATTATTCAGCTATTACCTTTCTCTTTGACAACTGGTGTTTGATTCTCGAGTTTTTGGTATTTTGGGATCTATCAGAAAAAGTTTGGGCACGGTAAGAATTGTTGGTTTTTATAGGTTTCAAACTCACTATAAAATAGTGATTTCTGTGTCAATGTCTGTATTTTGACAGCTATTTCTATTGAAACTGTGTAGATTCCTAGTGCATCAAGGGGGTATTCAATACTGCCAACTGTCCGTTTGAGTCTGAAATGCACGTAACTACCTCTATTGCACCATCACTGGGCGTGTGTCGTGATGTGGGTCCGATTGTTCTGGACAAAGGTCAAGTTGTTAGTGGCTCAGGGAGCACGAGAGGTCACTAGGAGAGAGGTCATTTGCCCTAAATGTAGGAATGAGTGTCATTTAAGAGAGTATAAGTGCTCGCTATTGTTTTAAATATGATGTTATTAGAGTCAGTAAAATAGTATCAAAATCGTGGTAGTGGACTTCAAAAGATGGCATCCATACGTCCAAATGGCGGTAAAAGGCGACTGGAAACCACAACGCACGAGAGTTTTTACCAATTGAATTCAAGATCCGCCGTACATGCTACTTTTGGTTTTTATAATCATACAAAGACCTAAAGGCTTTTGGTTGCAGGGTTTGGGGTGCAGTTATTTTTTGTTTGTAACCACATAGCCTAGAAAGCGTTTTTGTGCACTTTCATGTTGTGGTAGGCCTAAGATTATACCGGTACCGTACCGATCAGCTGTCAGCTGTGACGTGTCGAGTGCGTGTCGAGCGGTCGGGACGCCCAACCTCTCATGTTTAGTGATAGGGAGTTCAAATTACAGACGATTTCACGTAATAAAATACTTAATTGTGACACCTAATTCTTGCTGAAATTCGAATTAAACAAACATAAAACACTAATAAAACAGAAGTTCGGACTAATTATCAGTTCGAAATTCGAAATAATAAAAATTCGAATTATCGAAATGAATTGACATTGATATCCCTATACCAGCGGCCGGGGTCATTTCTCTAGTTCGAATAAGCGCGAAATTCGAACTAACCGAGTTCGAATTATCGAGGGTTTACTGTATAACCTAGCTGTTCGTGGCGTCGTTGAGCAGAATTAAAAAAAAAAATTAAATTAGGCCTATATGCTTCAAAACCTTATTATGCATAAAAACAGAAAGGCAAATATAGGTGTCCCGTAATTTTTTGCGCGGCATTTCTTCTGTCTACAATCAAGTCTTCTTTGAAGAAGATATCTCGCACAAATCAGGAAAAACAGTAGGGCCTACACTACACAGTCAAGAAAACGTTGAGGATCACAATATAATTTGAACTTGATTCACCATACGATACCAAAAGACCCAACAATTCCCCCTGATGTTTCCTAGCTCTGCAGAGCGTCTGCATTAGGAATAAGCAAGAGTTGTGTATCCACAAAGCTATAATCCAAGGGCAGGCCTACAGTTTTGCCAAGATGGCTGACATTTTGCAGTGGTTTTGACATTGGCATATTTAAGTAAGTTCTTAACTTATAAATAATGTAAATTCTTGTCGTGCCCAGGCTTTTTCAAATAGATATATTCAATATCTATCGAAAAACACCAAATTCCCATCAAAAATATTTAGAGACGGTTAAGGTCTCAACAAATTTACCAACAAGCCTAGGACTAGCGAAGATATCTTTTGTTGTAAATTTGCGCTCGGTGCCTATTCATATAGCAAAGCTCATCCATTCACATTAAAATGATTTTGACACATCACTTACAACTAGACTTTGTGAGGTGCCTTCTAATAATGATTTCAATTCTGACAAGTCATGGTCTGCTTTGATCCACTCTCCATCCATTACATGGTTACGGAATTTGGCAGCGGCAGGATGATCTAAACGACAACCTGATTCTTGCATTAGCAAGTCTGCTGTTCGACTGAAAACACAATCCAACCATTAGTAGGCCTAGCCTAGGTCGAGCTCTAAGTGAACAGTCACCTAGGCCTACATTCACAGAACAAGTCACAATCTCCATGACAGTTGGAACATGATCAGCTGTTAGAGCTGTCAGTTGATTGTTTACCAAATGTGACAATGACACTTAAAACTTGCATATGCTATTTGATAGGACCTATATATAGAACTGTCACTTCATTTGCTTATTAGGTCTACATTAGAAATAGATTATTAACAATTTGACACCTACTCAAGACCCACTGTTTTAAGGTGTTGGCCAATAAGGCGCACAATGTCTTGATTCATTTCATTTACTATTTTAGGTGGAACGTCTCCGAGCCCATTGGATTCTCCATGTATTCTCAACATTGAGTTGAGCTCGTCGGCCGCAGTTTCATTGCCATTTGGTTGACTCGACGACGCCTGATACTCCTCAGATAATCCATTGCGTTGCGTACAGCCATTTGCTGTTGCAGCCATTATAGCATCCAAAGTGCGTGATTTTTTAAACGGTGGCGGAGCAAGCCCACCGTCGTCCGACTCTTCGCTCGAGGCCAGGCTTGCTAACGGGTCGCCGTGATGAAATTTTTGGGTTACACACAATATTTTCCGAAGAAATCTTGCGCGTATCCCAAAAGATGGAAACTCCAGCTGACCACTCTCGGCAATACTGCAGTGCACTCTGCTCTCCGTTCTCCACAGCTGAGCAATGTTTAGATTTTGACGTCATGAACACGGACCTGGGGAAAAGAATCGGTGGCTAGCAGAGAAGGGCGTACAGCACGGTAAAATCCACCCAACATATTGATCGTACATAGTATGCGAGTCTATATTCTTGTTCGCACCAACAGCCACGTTACATTCCCCTACGAGCATTCAATATGGTGAACCCAATGAAGTATTTACAGACCATTTATTCATTTCACTAATAACAGAGTGGACGAATGAAGACAACTGTCAACATTCACTGCGTTAATATTAAGAAATATCCAAATCATCTGAATGAAGGTACCATTTGTTAACTATGCATAGGTTGGTATTGCCCTTACTTATTCAGGCCCACCATCAACGTTATCTATCTTTTATCTTTATCACTAACTTCGCAGTTATCATACACGGCAATGATAATACATATATTTTTTCAATTGGTTAATCAAGAAAACAAAAGATACATATGTTGACAATATTCCGCAAAGATGCCTTATACACCAAGTCTGCATGTAAATTAAACAAAAAACAATATAGCACCTACTCATCAACTCGAATCTTCTCATGTTCACTAAAAATAATAAGAAAGGTATAGGAACTAAGGATAAGAAATTAAGGAAATGATAATTATAATAAATTTAATGAAATGATAATGATAATAATAACAATAATAATAATAATAATAATAATAATAATAATAATAATAATAATAATAATTTAAGGTTGAAGTTATTTATTTTCACACTTATTACATGATACAATTTAAAGTTCACATTATAGGTATTTCCACAAAGCCTTGAAGAAGCCTTATAATAATAATAATAATATAATGATATTTTTTTTTTTTCAATTTTTCATTTATTTGCACTGATTTATGATACAAATTTAAGCTAACTTTTCCCACAAAGCCTAAAAGAAGGCTTATCTGTGGATTGAATAGATTTATCAAACCATATAAACTTTATATCTCCGTACCTACCGAGAGGTAAAATTAAATATTGATGTTTGTAAATTATAATATGCATGTAGATTAAATACAAAAGAAAATTTAACAATTCAAAAATAAATTCACATAAGACACATGTCAAATTATAGTCATTTCCACGTTGAAGGAAATAAAATGATTAGCAGATGAATAATATGAATCCAAGATGCAAAATATACAGAATAAGATATACACACCTAATGTGATCAGTGACTCGTTTACACTATAAACAATCATCTATATCTCAGAGGATAATACATACATAGTCAAAGAATAATATATCCCTATGTAATACGAAAGTTATCGAATAAGATTAAGAATATCGATTAAGAATAATATATCCATATATAATAATAATAATAATAATAATAATAATAATAAAGATGATAATATATTTCTTTTCTATTCAATGTTTCAAAGATTTGTATTCATCAACTTAAGAGTATGCAAATATGTTCACAATAATTCAAAAAGCCTATAAATAGGCTTATCTGTGATTTGTGTACACCAAAATAGTATATGGGGAAAAATAATTTATGGATACAAAATAATTACAGATAGAGTGATGGCGTAGGGCCGTAGGTATCTTATGACACATAGGATTTGTCATAATATGCCAATAATATAAATTTGCACTTCAAGTTTGATATTGAAAATTATAATGATTTTATCACGAAACAATAGCAAACTTTCTTGCTGGGAAAAATATATAACTTTCTGCTTTTAACAAGAATAATAAAGTAAACATTAATGAATAAATAATCATACGTATAAATGAAAGATTTTCTATTCTCTCTGAATTTCTCTATTTTCTATTCTATTCTTTTTGTTGGTGAAATATATTAGAATATATAATTAATAGCAAATTATTACTATTATTACTACCTGATAACTGTAAAATAAATGTACAGCTGTTCAATGACGCATGTAGTGACCGTGACAGTACCAAGCCAATAACAATGTTGTTGTTGATCAAGTATAGTTTGTTCTCAAGCTCGCTATTTATAGCAAGTAAAGTGTTGCCTTAATGCGTATACATCAGCAATACGTATACTGTATTCAATAAATACATTTTAAGCAATAGTTCAATCTGAAAATTAATATTGGTCAATAGGATATAAGAATTACTATCACATTATCTAGTGATTGTCATGCATTCTATATGAAGATCATTTATATTCTAATATTTCTATGATAAAATGAGCGGTGAAGCAGAAGTACAATGTGAAGCATTATTCACAATTTTGAGAAGAGATAGTTAATGTGTTTACAGACTTAATGAGGTTAATGTGGGGGAATATCAAGGAAAGTGCGGGTGGTTGAAGTTGTGATTTTGAGAGGAGGAAGTTTTGGGGGCTATTAGCAGTGAAGGAGGATAGAGAGTGTGTTGGAAGTATTAATGTTATTTCTATTTCTGGTGGTATGATGATGGCAGGGGCAGATCCAGGTCATATTCATGGAGGGGGGGTAATTTTAGTTTGGAAAAGAAAATGCCATATAAGAACAGTTGTGCAACGGCCCATTAATGCGAAGCCAGCGACCCTCGGGGGACAATGGGGGAAGGCTTCCTTCTGACCCCGCAGAGAATTTTTCAAACTGGACCTTTTTAATATGGTTTAACATTTTTCAGATGAGATTTAGATGCCAAGATTAATTTTATAATAGAACCAAGGTGCCCAACTGGTATTTGCCAATCACAGTTGCCGTAAATGCAGGGTCCCATTTTAGCGCCCCAGGCAACGACTCAATTGTGAGCCCCGAAAACTAAGTGCGCATAGTGAAAGTGAATACAAGTGAAAGAAAGAATTAAGCCCCGCAGGTAATTTTTTAAATTTTCTTTTTTTAAATACGATTCTACGGGTTTTGGGAACCACACAAAATTTCTGGAATACATGGATTCTTCAGTGTGGTAATGAGGCTAGTATTGCTGAATGGCTTTTCCAAGCGAATAAAACGCTAAATTACTCTATCACTCGATAACAATGCTGTTCAAGTAAGAACATTATACTCCATCCAATAACGTAAGTAAGATAGAATATGATTTATGGAGAATCATTGTTAAAAAGTCTCAAATAAGCGCCGATAGCGCGACTTGAATTTGGCGCCCTGGGCAGGCACCCTCTCGCCCACCCCAAGAAACAACCCTCATTGGAAGTCCCTCTCTCCATTCAACTTTATTGTCATCGTTACGACTGTTGTGAATTTAGTTATTTTAAAATAATCATAATGAATAATTTATACCTGGAAGAACCATATAGTGTTGTTTGTTGATTTCTGCTAACTCAACTGCATACCAGATCTGTTATTTTGAAACAGTACGTACGTCAAATTTCTTTTATATGCAATTATATATAATACGTATGAATTTATACGATATTTCTTTATTTCCTTCTCTGTCTCCATTTTTCTTTCTTTCTCTCTTCCCTCTTTTCCTCATCGCTTCTAATTCATGGGGGCGATCGACCCCTCCCCCCTCCTGTATCCGCCACTGGATGATGGACGGAAGAGTTGACGGGGTGGGTGCGGACGAAGGTGGAAGCGATCTGTGTGAGTGTGCAAGGAAGTGTGAGGATGCAGAGTTTTATGAAGTGGGGTTTTGCCGATTGGCGGCGGGAAACTCCTGCTAAGATGCGGACGGCTTGTTTTTGAGGGATGAGAATGCGTTTGGAAGAAGCTGAGTTGCCCAAAAGAGAAGGCCGTATGACAGGTGCAGGTTGAAGGAAGAACAAGGAGAAGGGTGTTGATGTTAACAATAGGCTTTAGGCATCTAAGACGATAGCAAGTGCTGTGGATTTTAGTGGAAGTGTGTCGAATGTGAGTGCATGGACCAATATAGAGTGGGGGTGATGTAGATGCCTAGGAATTTTGTGGCAGTATAACTGAGAATTGTATGGCTAATGATTTTGATTAGCGGTGAACTAATCTAAACTGCATCATCGAACGCGTAGAAACTGGAATGCATCATAGGCATTACAATGAAACACACTTTTGAGGAAAAAATTACTCTGAAGAGAGTTTGTGAAATATCACATAAACTGTAAAATTCCATCACATTTTTGGTATTCCTTTACGTCTTATTTTGAAACTGACTGGACGTTTTGAGAAAAGTAATGTCGTATCAATTATAGTCATAGAAACAGGTAAATATAGCTTCTTTTTTTTTTTAACATTTTGAATTTGAAAAGTAGCACTTTGATGCATCTTTTATTTTGAAACGTCGTGTTTTGTAGTACAACAACGTTCTGTAGCGTAACAACAGTATCATACTGATATAACCATTTACAGCGTACAATTGCACATAAGAAAAATACATCAATTAATATTTTCATAAGAATGGTGTGCACCACAGGGTAAATCTGCAACATATTTTTATATTTGTTATATATTACATTTATCTGGCGCCTGCATCGTCAGCTGCTCCTTGGTTTTTGAAATCCCCTACTAATTCACTCTTTTACATCTCAATTGATATGATTTTGCAAAAAATGGCATCTATAATATTTTTATTCTGAATATAGTGTTTATATCACAAATACATTGAAAAATAGCAGTATCATAATCCTTTTCAAAAACATAATCAAACAACATCAAATGTATTCATGAAGATGTACCTGTACTAGGAAAACATGTATTAAAGCACTTTTAGATTTCATCGCTTTTATGGCAATTGCTGTTTTTACATGTCTCTATATAGGTGTGCATCAAATTATCTTTGATTTGGTATACCTTTCGTCCAATGTCTCTGGTTCGTATAAGCATAGAAAAAAAATAATAGTAAAGATGAATTTCATCAATGTATAAAAATTGTTCATGTAAGACAGTGAATTCCTTTTTCATAGGAGAAAACTAGTCTTGTAGTCAGTTGAGGCACCGCTTCAGACATTGAAGTCACCGTTGTGCGTGGGTTCGAGTCCCGCAATAAGAATGGGTTTTTTGTAAACGTTCTTTTGTCGGTTACAGTATAATCATTTCAGAATTTCAGAATCACCTGTTGATTCGTACCCCCGTATAACCAGCTATTGGTGGGGTCACTGAGCAAACAGTACTAGGCAAGCAGACTTGGGTGGGACAAACAAACGTTGGAAGCAGGAAACCAATGGACGCAAGAATGATGCGTCAACGTTGCACTGTACGTATTACTCTTGATAAATGTACTCAATTCACTTTCAAATTAGAAGCTATAGTCATTGAAGAGATATTAAGTCGCTTAAAATCATATTTTCTCTTATCAACTGAAAATGTTTAGTACGAAGGTGGACATTTCGGAATGTAGTATACTCGGGATAATTAGGTGGAGGGAAGCAAGCTCCTTTTGAAAAGCACGTTTCTGTGAACTCCAAAATGTTCAACAAATCAATCAGAACATTCATTACTGTACTTTAATTATGTACGGACAAAGGTTGTGTAAAATTTATATTCACACTTCGACTTTATATGTACTGATGGATAAGAAATTACCAACATTAATTAAAATTAAATAATTTTATCCTCTCTTTTCATTCGAATTGTAGATAATCAAACGCTTGAAACTTGAAACAATAGTTCAAATGGGACATTTCAATGCCAATCTAGTCCTAATCTCTCTGAGGCGCAATAGTTTCTAGCGAGTTTTAACAGGTGTGCTTCCGAGTACAATTGTGTACTGTGCAGAGAGTAGACCTAGCATTCCAGCTTCAGCTCAACATTCAGCTGCCACAATGCCAAGTCCAGCAGTGCCTACCATATTCAACAAGCTCTATTATTGACTTGGGAATATTACTCGAGAAGTGCACTACTTGAAACCATTGAGCTGAATTGAGGAACGAAACTCGAAACCCCGAGGAAAGAATGTAGTCGGTGTCACAGCAGGATGACAAGTCCTTCACAGTAACAAATCCCAATGTAATCATTTTCATTTGTAATCAGTAAGCTAATTTTATTCATCTTTCTAAATGAGAAAAACTAGCCTGAGGGATATTGAATATGAACATTTTTGCGAACATTTGATATTAATGCATTGTCACATTTAATAGTGATATAATCTAGTAGGTGCCATACTTTATTTTATTAGTGAGGAAATAGGTGAACATTTACACAATAAAATATCTTCTCTAGCAGCAGTTTTACGATAGTTGTGTAACATCTTACAAGCGTCAAAACCACGTTATCAATGAAATCCATTGCTCGCAATGTTCCGATCGCGACCGATAGCAAAATTAATTCCATAATGCACATTCAAGGTGATATAAGTCCAAGATATTTTGGAGCTACATAGTAGTTCTACTTTTAAATACAATATTTTACAGTTAATCACACACACACACTCTTCATTTCTGTCTCTAATAATAATAATAATAATAATAATAGTCTTAATTAATAATATAATAACAAGACTTGTTGTTCTTATAAGTCATATATCGTCGGTGTGAAAAATATCTCTTCAAAGGATACAATACATTATTATAAGTTAGCATACTACCATTATATATACCCATAATCATAAAGTTACAATACCAGGTCAGACCCTGCTAGTTATTTGCATTTTTTGGTACTTTATGGTTCAAGCCAAAAAATTGACAGTATTTTTGAAGGACATGGATTGATAAAAGTTGTTTTCTCTTGATAGCTGTTTCTAGTTTTACTGTACATGTGGAAAACTACTTCCTAGTACCGTACCTACTAGCAGGTAGAATCGTATTATTATATAGTGCAGACATGTTTTATACAGAAATGTTATTACATGGCATTTCCAATCAAATTTAGGCATATCGACCATAGTATGTAATGATTTTAAATTTATGAGATACATTATTACAAACTTATTTCTGGCATGCCATTATAAATGAAAGCTATAATAATTGATTAGTTGAATACATCCATAATATATGTCTATAAGAGAGGCTTTTGGGGGTGGTAGTTTGGTTTGATGACGACTCGAGATCAACTGGACGTTGTACAGTAGAAGAGAGGTTGTAACACTGGCACAATATGACAATAATTTACTCGACTTATCATCCCGAAATGTCTTTTTGGTCCCAGAAGAGTCAAGCTGCCCCAAGTTGTAAGCAATTCATATTACTAGAAACCAAACTAATTACATTTGAAGCTATGAACATGTCAAGATC